>CAJQUW010009757.1:0-123996 GCA_907163375.1 Prostheceraeus crozeri | reverse complement strand
ACTGAATGTTTCAACATCAAATTTTTCCTGCTTCATCTCTGTACTCATCCCCATGGCTCCATTAGACTTTTTTGTGCTTCTGGATGAAACTGTGATACGTATTGAAATATGATATTAATATAAAATATTATGAAAAATATTTCAAAACTCGATCACGCCTTACCACACCATCTCACATCCAAATTCACAATCCCCCCAACCCCCCACACGACACCACACCCCCGGGATCACCGCTACCCCACCCAGCCTACCTCACCACAACGCAACCACGACACACCCACCAAAAGCACAATCCTACCACCAAACACCCACCACCCAAAACTCCAAATCCCCGTTGATAAATCGCTTTGAACCACCTTCCACCTGCTGCTCTCCAATCGTTAGAGAAACATCACGAAGTAATGTAGTCAATGGTAAATTGTTCATTCCAACTTTATGTGCATCGTCAATAGCAGTTCCATCTGCTTGCTGAATTCTAAACCTCAAATCAAGCATCGCATAACTCAAATCTATGTAGTCATCACTACCACCAGGAATAACAAATTCAATGGGGCCAGCATTCTCAGCTGTTCGAGGATGATAATCTACAATACTTGAACTAAGAATATCTGTCTGTATGGCTTGTTGATCGAACAAACAAAAACCGGAAGTTTTACACTCCAGGATTCGAAGTTATAGCAGCGTCGTCGTTTAGCGCCTGATGAATGATTAGAGCCTCTGCGACGTTTGCGTGAATGCCTTTTGACTGAAGATCGCACCTTACCAGCTCCGCGATGTTTCCTCCTTCCTTTTCTCATTCGTTTAGGTGATTTCTTTCCTTGAGTAACACCAGCAATGGTCTGCTTCAATGTTTTTAAACCGCGTTCCTTCCCACGATTCAACAAACTGCTCTTAAAACTTCTACCTCTGGAAAGATCACTAGCAACATCACCAGCAAAGCCAACGGCATTACTTAAAACATTTCGTTTTAAAGATCTACCGACATTGGATATGAGAGGTGCTACAACAGATTTCAGTGCACCAAGTATGCTACCTCCACGTTGGCGGCGAGCACCGATGTAAATTTGTCCTCCACCACTTACGTAGGAGGGTCGTGAATAAAATGAGGCAGTTGGATTCATAGCTCAAACCCTAAACATTGTTAGTTACAACTTTGCATGAATCACTGTCGATCACTTAGATGAAAGATGTCGGCACGACGCATCCAAGAGTTCATACTTGAAGGATAACCAGTCCATTTAACAAGACACCATTCTTCACCTTGCCGTTTTTTACATCGAATGATTTTCTCTACCAAATATGTTTCACTTTCAGTGACTACCTCAATCTCATCGCGGTAAAAGCTACCCTCAATTTCTTCATTATCGTAATCTTTCAACTTGTAGGTGGTCGGAGAGTCTTTTTGATTAATCCTTGATACTGTAAATACCTCCTCTGTCCAATTCGGGAGGTACCCTTTAGCAAAAACACTTTTCACTTTTGAGATACGAACTTTATCGCCAATTTTCACATCACTTTTCACATGAGTGCGTTTACGTTGGAATGATTCGCGCACTTTATATACATTGTCAGCATTTACATCTACTGGTCTGAGTCCAATAGAACGATGGATAGAGTGATTGTAGGCATGGAGTGTATCTTGTAGAACCTTTGTCCAATTTTGTGTCAAGTTGGCAGTAAAATGTCGCCACAAGCGATTTTTTAATGTGCGATTAAAACGTTCAACGAGTGCAGCTTTATAAGCGCTCTTTACACTAAACAACTCAATGTCATGCCTCTCAAATAATCTTGTCACATGCTGATTTTCAAACTCTTTTCCTTGATCACTCTGAATTCTTTTTGGAATGCGACCTTCTCGAAAAATTGTTTGGAATGCTTTTGCTACTCCTTTCCCTTCTTTAGTTTTTAAAGGTTGAGCCCACGCATAACGCGAGAAAATATCAATGACGGTTAAAATAAAATTATTGCCCGAGTTATGTTTTGAAATGGAGGCAACATCACACAAATCTGCTTGCCACTGTTCATCGATGTCATGAACAATATAATGGCGGGTGCGGTACTTCTTTTTCGCTTGTTTGTGGAGTGTATAGGTAGCCTGACCTTTAACCATCGTTTCACTTGTGATTGTGGAAGACCACTCGCTTTTGATAATTTCTTGATAGATGCAAATCCTGCCGGATGTTTTACATCATAATAGATTGACTTCAAACGTTCAGTCGATGACGACTGACTCTTTTTCCTCCTTCTCATCTTTTTGTTTTCTTCCCTTTCTACATTTACAACAACTGCAGCATTTAGCTTTAGCGGTTTTGCGATCGTGTTCACATTGCTTAGGGGTTTCATTATGAGAGCTGGCGCAGCAAGTGCAAGTGACAACGACATTCACCTCTGGTGGCTCATTACATGGCAAGCAACACATCTGCTTCATATTAATAATCTGAGAACATGTATTTCCTGGGAGGAGCTGTTTTACGTTTTCCTTTTACCAGTTTTAGTGGCGATGTAGATCTACGTCGAGTTCTTCCTCTTGTTTGCTTAGTGAGTGTGGGAGGGGATGTAGCGGGTGACGCCTTAAACCAATTTGTTGGCATTTTCATCGTCTGAAGCATTGGAGTAGTAGCCACTGTTGAATCAAGTTCTTTCAATGTCTCATTATTCAAAGCAAATTTTGGCACATTATGCTTTTTCAATAGTTTAAGAAAGTATGACCAACCAGGTGGAACATAGCCCTGACGGCGCTTTCTACGTGTCGCATACTGAATCAAGTCTTCATAACGTGAAGCATCAATCACTTTATTTTCATCTGTAATGATTTCTCCTCTATCATTTACATTGAGATGGGGCTCAATACTATTGAAAAGAGATATGGCATGTGCGCGAGATGCTAAAGGTGTAGCAGTCGATACAGAGTCACGCATCTTATTCTTCAAGTTTTTCAATTGCTCAACAGTTTCCGATTGTAATAATACAGCACGATGTGGATCTTTGATGTGAACATTTTGCTGATAATCTATTTCTTTCCTATACATTTGATTTGCAAGAGGTTGCTTTACTTGCTGCATGGCAGTCAATTGTACATATTCATCCTGAGGAATAACAATCATGGAGAATAAGAACTCATAGTTTGTAGATAATCATGGGAGTTTTCAAAATATCACTTCGAAATCTAAATTCTTCCGGACACTCTTGCGTAAAGTCAATGAATAAGTAACCGTATGGTTTTTCAGTAGCTGCTTGAAAAATTTCAATTAAGGCTTTTGATCCTCTGGGTGCAACTTGTCGCGCTAAAATTTCAAATTGACTTTTATCTCGCGGATTCTTGAAAATAGCATAATAGTGTGTATTCAGGTTTCGTGTACGAGCTTCTTTTCCATCAGGAAACAAATTTTGTGTAATATAGATGATAAAGCACCTTTTATGGTGTGCTGCGCGAGTAAACATATCTGTAACATCTTTTGAATTCTTACTTTCTTTTAATAAATCATCCAATACAACAACATTAGACTGAAGTTTATCCACTGGAATAATTCCTTCATGTCGAATAAAGTTGCGACTTTGCAATTCCTGAAACAGCGACGGTTGATAAATACCATAACACCAAATCACTCGATTGATAGGTTCCTTAAACAACTCCCTTCTTTTATCCAATAAATTCAGCGTGAAAACAGTTTTACCTGCATGAGATGGACCTGATACAGTCAGAACTTTATCACATTGAAGTCTGAAATCCATTTTATTACTTTGAGACTCAACATTTGCATAATTAACGCTTAGAGCCAAAGATATTTCCCAATAGGTTGCCCACGGCAGGAGCTATCATTGGAAGTATTGCTGAAAGGAAACCACCCTTTTGTGTTAGAGTTTTCCTCTTTCTTTGAAGGGCGACTTTAGGATTGGAGATGAAACGCAATTTTGTAGCATATCGCTTAAGTAACTTTCGTTGTTTTGGCGCTAATTTCTTCGTCCTCAACTTCCTCACATGAGAAATAATTTCACAAATGAATTTATCGTTAGCATGTCGTATAGCATTGTATCGCTGATTTGCTTTCATTCGTCGGAGAGCTTGAATGGCTGAAGAAAACTTTTGACTTTTACGTTTCGTCATTTTACGTTTCGCCATTTTCCGTGTTAGTCTTTGCTAAAACCTATCTTTACCACATTTGCATAGGTACTAACTATTGCGACATAAGTGACACTCGAAATGAGCAATATCACAGTGGTAACATTGGCAAAGTTGAATGCAATTACGTATGAAACAGCGTTGACAAAAAGCATGCTTACATCTCTTGAAGATGCGCTTTTCATTTCCATCCTTTCGCTTACATACATCACAACACATAGTTTCACCGTTACTGATGTCTATAGCAAGTCTTTTTGAAGATATGAATTTGCTAGCCTTTTCTAAATAATAGACGCATGTACAGAAGGAATATACTTCGAGAGTGAGCAGACATAGCTCGAAAACCAGTTGTGCTACAATCAAGTACCACTGCATTTTCAATTTTTCTTTATGGAAAGTTGAATGTGAATATCTGAAATCGCTTCAATCACTAGACTGCTACCATGATGGTTAAATGCGTTAAGACGTTCAGCAATTTTTATCATATGTCTTTTAAAAAATTCTTGGGGGTGATCTACCACTTCCATTGAATAAGAAGCAAAATGGAAAGAGCGACTTTCCACCTCTTCCTTTCCAAAATGACTAAACTTAATTTTCGCAACTAATCGCGCCATGATAATGCTATCAGAGAATGTATTCATTAACTCTAGAAATAGAGTGCTAGCATCATCGACCACTGCTTCGATGTCGGTCTCATCTTTATGAAATTTTATCACATAATCTTGAACAGCTCCTTTTAAACTTTGCCTATGAAAACGTAATGTTCCGCAGTCGTTTGAGAAAGACATGATCGCCCTTTATCTAACCCATCCATTGCATGAAAACAACAACTCTTCTCATAGTAACATTTATTGAATAATGGTAACAAGCATGCATTATAAATCAATGGTTTGAAAGAGATAAAATAGATACAGCTGGTAACTATCATACAGCGAGCAATGATAACCATACAGGACTTTGGCAGTGTTGAGGTAAGGAGGAAAGAAGCATTGGTTATGAACGTAGCTACTACAACGAACAGACAAAATAGGAACACACAAATCCTTAAAACGTTTTGTGACTTCATGATAATGTTGATTCACTCTACTATCCCAAGGTGGGAGCAAAATATCATCAATGATTAGATTGGGAAATACTTTCCTCTCCTTACCAGGATTATTACAAAAGATGCGTATAACATTGAAAGCAGCTAACCATCGTTTAAAGTCAATAAGAAGAGCACTCTCACAAGAAAAGCCATAGTCTTGCAAATATTTCAGATTAAGTCCATGAATGTGTTTTCTCGCCCATTGATCAACATTGGGATCGCAGTTGGCATGTTGATGATAGACACTAACAATCTGATATGTCCAATTGTTCATAGCAATGGCACTGAGCTCCTGTACAGGTTCACCCTCACAATCCATAAAAATGATGATAGAAGCCTAAAACGGAAATTTACACATCTAAGGAAACGTTCTATAACATATTACAAAATGAAGAATTACATCGATGCTTTTCACGACAAAATACACAAATGATATGATGGCAACGAAGAAGTAAAATGTATCTAATAAGACCACGTCTACGACACTCAAAGCACATAAGCGAATTGTCATAGGGAAGAGTTAGGAAAGGACTAGCAATTCTCCTTCTTTGATTTGCGTTTTGATGTAGCATTCTTCTCCGACTTGCGCTTCGTACCACTGCTGTTAAGGATTTGATCAATTATGTCGTCCACGTTGGGTGGTTTCGGAATATATAGATGGATTCCATATGCATGGAGAGAGAGGCTATTTTATTATCCTTGTGTCGACCATAATATAGCCCATTCACTTTGAAAAGGATATCCCAAGTACCTTCTCCGAGCTCATCACATCTGATGGGTATTGAATGATCTCCATCCTTCTTATAGTAAGTACACAAATGTGATACCGGTAGGCAAATGTGATTACCATCCCAAATCTTTCTATAGGGAGTATCCTTGTCATCTCTAGCCTTCCACTCTTGAGCAAGAGGAGTAGGAATGTCCATATTTAATGTCACGTACTCCTCAATAGTATCAAGTTGGTGGCGAATGTACGGACTCACGGGGATCAGTATGTAGTCCCCATACTGATTGTGCATTATCTTGACATCCGTGGAAGGGAGCATTCCCGTTTGGAGTACTACGCTATGATCATCATAACGCAAGGCTTGTTTAAATTTACGCTGTAGCGGTGTAGGATTATGTACCTTGGTTGTTTCTTCCACTGGCCTCAGTTGTAGATGATCTGACCGTAGCGAACCTTGTAACGTTTGACCGCCATTTTGTCCTACTAGTGCAGTAGATGGAGTAGATGCCTGAAAATGAAAAAAGATTGTATTAAGTTTACGTTCAAGGGAGGAGAGGGAGGGAAGTAGCGACTTACCATTTTAGTTGGATAATAGAACAGGGAACTAGGGAGAGAGAAAATGTGCGTCCGTCACTCGTGTGATTCAACGATGGAATGATTCTCGCTGTGGAAGGCTCGCTATTTATAAAGAAATGCTTGATTCTCATTGGATGATGATCCTCATTGGACAATAACATCAAGTTGATTCCAAATCTGGCATCCGTTTACCAATCCGATACTTCGTTTTGAAGCTACAGCCCAAAACGTCCCAAATTCTAACTCTGTCGTTTTTCACCAATGTCCCAAAATCTTAAATGGCGTCTCACATCTAAACGAAGGCAGATACGAACAAGCCGATTCTTTCACTGAATTTGTCTCACTCTTAGCTTTCAAACGAGCTATCGCACGACAAAATCCGTCCACTGGAAGCAAGCTGTCCAGGGGGGGGACGTCAGCCGAAAATTTTTTCTCTCCGATTTCGCTGGAAACATCCTTCCTAACCCAAAATTTCACGTAGATTCCGAATCTGACCTCCGTTTTCTCATCCGATGCTTCGTTTGGACGCTACACACCAAAAACATCACACACTATAGCCTCAAGACTAATCCTGGCGGTCGCCCACGTCAACCTAGACGGTCGCCCACGTCAACCAGGCGGTCGGACCAACTCACCCGAGTCTCACACTCTGTTGTTGCAGAGGGGGGGGACGTCAGCGAACATGTTGTGAACGTGGACCCACCTGGCCGGCACACCACGACAGACCACAACCTCTATCGTTCCAGAGGGGGGGGGACTCAGACACGAAGCACCACGGCGGCCGACCACGACACTCTGCCGTGCCAGAGGGGGGGGGACGCAGCGATGGCCGCCATCTTGCGCGGTCCAGAAGTGGAGTTTTGCTTACTACTCTGGGGTGAGTTGATGACAGGAAAAATGATGAGACTTTCATGTGGATTATTGGCTGTTGAGTCAATATTTGGTTGGACTCTCAGTGGTCCCTTACCGAATACTGATTCTAGGATCGACAACTTTGCTATGCGTAGTCTTTCATTGCTGAATCAGACAGCACCTGTGAGCGATCTTTGGAGCTTAGAGGCGATCGGAATTCGTGATCCCATTCAGGTCGTAGCAAAAGAGGAAAAAATGAAGGAAATCGAGGATCATTTTCTGAATTCTGTTTCTCAATCAGAAAATGGAAGATACCGAGTTGCTTTACCGTGGAAAGAGGGAATGAATTCGATCTCAAATAACAGAAATGTCGCTTACCGTCGTTTGGAGAGTATTACTCAGAAGCTTGAGAAAGAAAACAAATATAAGGAGTATGAAGAGATATTCGATTCATGGTTATGTGAGGGTTTTATCGAAGAAGTGTCGGATGACATAGAAAATGATTGTCATTATTTGCCCCATAGACCTGTTTTCAAAGTTGACAGCAGTACCACTCCAGTGAGGCCAGTGTTTGACGCCTCGTGCAAAACGGAGTCCGGATTGTCTTTGAATCATTGCTTAGAAGTTGGCCCAACTTTGATTGACTTGCTCCCCTCAATTCTCATGCGTTTTAGAATGCGACAGGTGGGAGTGATCGCGGATATTCGTAAAGCCTTCCAAATGATAGAAGTTTGTGAAAAGGACAAAGATTATCTCCGATTCCTTTGGTGGAAAAATAGAGAGGAGAAGTCTGTAAAGATCTTCCGTCATAATCGGGTGGTTTTTGGCCTTAATTGTAGTCCATTCCTGCTGAACAGTGTAATCAAACATCATTTAGATAAAAGTGAAGATGACACCGCTATTGCTCAGCAATTGAAGCAGTGTCTCTATGTGGACAATGTGGTGACCTCTGTCGATACTTTAGAGGATTTTGATAACTTTCGATCGACATCGATCAAAGTTATGGAAAATGCCAAGATGGAATTGAGACAATGGGAATGCAACGACCCCGTGAGTAGATCTCAGAACGACTGTCCTGATACTATTGTTTTAGGGTTGAACTGGCATAAGGACGAAGATTCACTTTCAGTTCGGTTTTCACCCGAAGTTGACAAAGAATTGAGAAAAGTGACGAAGAGAAGTATTTTGTCCCTTGTGTCATGAGTGTTTGATCCCGTTGGATTTACTTGCCCAGTGCTATTAATTCCTAAACTGATGTTACAGGAGCTATGGGATATTAAAAAAGGTTGGGATACTGAAATTCCATCAGAACAAGCTGACAGGTTTGGTGGATGGATAAGGAAATTGAAAGCCTTACTCAAATACGAATTCCTCGGCATGTTCATATCGGACTTGCTGATCGAATTCAATTGCATTGTTTCTGTGACGCGAGTAAGGAGGCGTATGCGGCTGCGATTTTCGTTCGAGTTGAATCACGGGCTTGAATGTTTACTTGCTAATCTGATCCAGTGTTTTTTTATATGATTGATAGTGCTTCAGATTGACATGCATTCCATGTGACCTGTGTGAATACAGCGTTTTTTTAAAATTTTTTAACTGATTTGTATTTAGGCCTACGTCGGCAAATTTTGTGTAATGTAAGAAAAATGAGCAATCGATGTACATAATTTCATTTCTTCTTCTCTGTTCATCAGTTGTATCGTGCGCCGATTGACTTCAACGTGGATTAGTGACTGCAGTGATCTGACCTGTAAATTGACTATCCTTTTTTTACTGTTTTTCGATGTTTGTTGTATCTTTTGATAGTGATTTAACTCCCTCTCAAAAGAGGTGGGAGGATGTTAGAAATTTGTCTGTAAATTGCAATGTACAAGTGTTGATTGTCAGAGGCTGTAGGATTGATGAGAGGCAGGTGTGAATGTTGATAACTTTGTAGATATAATCTTCTGTGAGTGGCATGTTTCTTGAAGAGTGCTTGAGTGGACACGTGCATGCGCGCCTTCCGTTGAAATTTATGAGCTTGTACAGAAGATAAGAATATAAATCTTTTCTGACTCTTGACCGTGCTTTACGTTGGCAATCTTGGCTCGTAGGGCAATCCTAAATACACAGGCATACTATCACATATTAATTAACATCACCCGTAAACAAAATCTAGATTATCAAATTACAGAACTTCCTATGGGAACCTCATGTGAACGCTTAAAATAGGTCGCAAGGAGTTGACAGAGTAAGTCGCGTGCATACTGTCCGCGCAAATCTGAATGAAAATTTCCAGGTTTTTCCCAGGGAAATTAACGAAACTTCAGGGGTCAAATTGGAACGAACATTTTTACGCTTTCTGCAAGGAAATGTTACTCAAATTCACGCGTCAAATTTAAACAGGGATGATAACACGGTTTACAAAATATCCGGAAGATCTATTCTAAGAGGGCCCATACGTTTCTTTTCCCGG
Source organism: Prostheceraeus crozeri (assembly GCA_907163375.1). Taxonomy (NCBI): domain Eukaryota; kingdom Metazoa; phylum Platyhelminthes; order Polycladida; family Euryleptidae; genus Prostheceraeus; species Prostheceraeus crozeri. Next base: position 114,179 of record CAJQUW010009757.1, on the reverse strand, counting down.
GTCCCATTTTCAGTTTTGAGATGATTGCAAGTAATGCAAGAGTCAATTTAAAATATCAAAAGAGTAAGTTAGAAAGGTCGATAGTTTCTTAAATTTGAAGTAAAGTCAGACGGGCCTTCGGCGTCCAGAGCCTTCAAACGGTCGATGGCTACCATTAATTTCAAGGTGTATTACAGGATTTCCAGGTTTTCCAGGGTAAAACCCATTTTCCGGGAGTTTTCCAGGGAGCGCGGACACCCTGAGCGAAGGCGGTTCCGTAAGCCTCAATGGAAATAAAGTATATCGACAGAAATTCATTTTCGGAAAAATTGCTATTAAGTAAAATTATCCTCCATCAATTCTCAAATGCAACAGGATTACAAATACAAACCCACTTTCGGCACATAGTCATCTTCTGAAGTGGGTGAATATTGGGGTGGAAAGAGGATTTGCGAGTACATCTTGTCTATCACAACTAAGCCTATGATCATTTTATCGAGTTTAAGTAGATAACATGATCATTTTACAAAATGCACATATATATTTCATATTGTTTGTCAGCATATCAATCATAATTCCGTTCAATCTATTAAACTCATAAGGGCTAATTGTCTACATTAGACAATACAATTTCCATGTATGTCAAGTTATTCACAGATACTGTGTCAATAACAAAATATCATTACATTGTTGAAAGAGTTTATTATACAGCAGAAAATTGATGTGTTAAAATATCCTCCCTCTATGTGAGTACACCGACAAACTTGAATAGCTTTCGTCATTACGTGTACATTCACAGATGACTATAATTTGAATAGTGCATGTTGTCAATACAAGTATTCTTCTGTACATTTGAATAATAAGATAGCATCAAACTGAAAAATCTGACAAAATAAATTTCACTTTGGAAGTTGAACAAAGGAACACGAGTTTGAACTTCAAACATGTTGAAAGGATCACCATGTTGAAACATGAACCGCAGCTCCAAACAGTGACATTCATTTTCAATTATTTTTGGAAAGTTAAATGACCGAGAAGCAGATAATCGATTTTATTGTTAAATAATGAAGTTTACTACAATTGGAGCCTTTTCGGCAATCGACAACCAGTCATGCTCACGACAAATTTTACAAGACACGCTATCTCCGGCAATTTGTCGTGAGACCGTGAGCATGGCCGGTGGACGCTAGCCAAAGGCGTTTGACACAAAAACTTCATCACTTTACAATGAAAAAAACAACTGAACTTATGTACTTCTACATCTAAAAATAATGGAAAGCAACGTTGAACCATGTTGAACAAGGGCCATCATGTTGACCACGGACTGCAATTTTTAGCCATGTTGAACAGAGAATCACCATCCAAACTATGTTGAACGCTTTTGGCGCTCTCACGATTGCTAACTACATACTCATGAGAAGATGTGATATTATAATGACATCTCATATTTCTCCCTCGAGCTTTTACTTCACTATCCAAATTACTCCCTAACACAATGTCAGCGAATTCTTAGATATTCTATAGAGATCAGAAAAACTCATTGAAATGTTAGCATGTATCTGTCGTTATTATTCACAAAAAATGCGAATCATTCAATGCGGAATGCGAGCAAAAATTCATTTCTCTCAGTTTCTTGTTCAGGAAATGGTTAACATTCAATCCATTCATATCAAAAATATTCTCGGTGAATAGAAGTTTATTTCTTTGTGCCATTATGAAATATTTACTTTTTAATACTCAATCCTGGTGAAGGAAAAGATTAATTCGTAGGAATAAAATTGAATGACGGATTCCCTGAATAACATCGAAACATTTTGTACTCAAATTAATGTGAAGATGTGTGAGCTGAGTCAATTTTGATATCGTAATACCATTCATTAGTCCTTTATACTGTCAGGCTCACTTTATTCTTTAATCTCATTTTGAGGATCACTGCCGTATTCGAGGAAAAAATTACTTCCAGTTACACTGGCCATTCATTTAATGTAACAACATCGGATTTTCTCTTAATTAAATCTATTTCGTTCACATTTTAAGTTTGCAGTTTTCCACGAACAGAAATTCGAGAATAAGTCGTTTCACAAAACATAAAAATGTTCCATTCTAACTTGAAAGACACTGAGGAATAGATGAATTCACAAAGAAACTCGATGCTTAGTCTAACACAATTTGAATGTTAAGGGTCTGTCGCCAACTATCCACGTTGATGGCTTAATTTCCAGCAGTTTTGGAGCCAGACATGCAAGAGATGCTGTTGAATTAGAATTTTAATGATATATTGAATGTGCAAAATCAAAAAGCTGTTTGTTATTCTAAATATTTACTGCTGTAGAAATTATATTGACTTCGATGTTACCCCAGGGTGAATAACCTCGTCTATAAAATCCCTATACGACAGGCTTGGTTTCCCCAGACCGAATGAAAATGAGTGATTCATGAGTTGATACCTCTGCTTATGAAAGCATTTTGAAGAGGACAAGAATCGAGTGAAATGCGCGGTTGTCTGAGGATGAGTGACAATTGACTAGTGCCATAGCTTGAACATCATATTTTTGGGATAGCGAGTATAATTCATAACGAATGAAATTTGGAGGGAAAACTGCATGGTGACTGTTAAGGCTGATTAAAATCGTTCAACAAACATTTCTTGCAAAATGCACAGGAATATTTCAAGATACAAATTTGCTTATGAATCTATCAAATAACATCGCCGAATTGAATGTCATGTAATTCTGCACCATCACAATGAGTTCACCATTCATAAAAATATCGGGTTTTATGAAATGATATCAGGTGCTCTAAGCTAAATCAAAATCCACCAACATGATGAAAACATGAAATAATGATTCAGCTTTTATATAATTTTCATATTAGACGTGGAAAATACGTATTTTCAATGTCCATCGGTAATTGGGGTGCACACATGCATAAAGGATAAACAGCTAGATTTGCTTCAGTTGATGCTAAAAACAGCTTTCGTCTCTCCTTGAAATTTATTGACCAGGGGTTGTACATATCTTTTAATTAACTATTTTAATCTGGTCAGTAAATTTCAAGGAGAGACGAAAGCTGTTTTTAGCATCAACTGAAGTATGAAGAACCTCCTGTTGGCGGCCATCCTGTATAGCTAGATTTGCGATCAATAAGACCACGAATGGCACCGGTAACGCAGTGGGTCTCAGAACCCCCAACTTTCCTATTATTGTCGCAATATTCCGTGAATTTCGAGGTCAAGCGATCGTACATTTGCTCTTTTGCACAGGGTAGTGACTGGCATTCAGCTGTTTCCTTCATTCCACGTCAGCAGAGATCTGTGGGAAGGTCATTAAGGTCGTGGGGACTATTTTGATTTGAGCAGGGTCGCTAACGATTTCCGATTTCAATTTTACAGGACTTTTGCATGATTTTTGAAAAACTTTTAAGAAATTTGCATGATCATTTATTAAGCACTTCAGTTGATGGACAGTTCAAATAACTGATTTCTGGTGTTGTTACAACTTATTAAGGAATACATAGTATGTAATGCAATAGTAGTAAATAATAGTAGTGTAATGTAGTAGTATATAATGTCAGTACTGCAACAGTTGACGCACGTGGCGAATCAGTTGGTTCAACAAATAATATCTGCAGCATAACTTGCCAGAAAAACAACTAAATTATTGATTCCAACAAAAACAAAATTTTTGGCTGCTTGGCAAGTGCGCATTGAATTATTATCTCAGATGCTCAACCATCAAAAAGGGATAACGTCGCCATTTTCATCATCGAAAGTTTCCGACCAAACACCACTGGTCAAGACCACGAACTGGTTTAAGTTGTCAATTCATTATCTTACAAGATATCCAGGACTTAATGCATGTTGCATTATCTATGTTGCTCTACATGCTATGAAACTAATGTACATATATGTTCCGTGAAAATTGTATAGAGTTCAAAAATAAAAGGAATTAAACCACTTCGTGATCATGAGTCATGACCAGCGCAGCGGTGCTTGGTCGAAACGTTAGATATGAAAATTACCAAGCTTTCCTTCACAATAATGGGTTCGGCATCCTCCAAAACAATAATCTAGAGCCAGGAAACACTAAATCAGTATAAGCATTATTATTCCCAGAGATAGACAATTTAAAAATACAACTTCTTTTGACTAAGGTGAACTTTTGCAGGATCGATTACCAAGTTTTCAGGATTTTTGCAAGTTTTCAGGTTTTTGCACGATGTTAACCACCTTGATTGAGATAGACCTAATCTATTAGTGATGTCATGTCCACGTTATATGTTCTTATGCATCACATTAAGATGCTGTCACTCGGTCGGGCTATTTTGAGCTCTGAATACTCCGGGCAGGGAGCTTCTGGTTCCCCTCTGGCATAATCCAATCGTTTCCAAAATTGCAACGCGACACAACTGCCGTGTGTTCGTTCCACTAGCGCTAACAATTTTTGCCAACTAGGTCATCTAGGAACGACAAAAAAATCTAAATTCCACATTTTTTTACCAATGTGATTTTTTGAGTAACTGTTATTCAAAGCATATGGCTATCAGTCATGCGATTACTACAGATGCATTTGAGGACGAATAAACATGCTAATCAAAATTTCATATACACTTTGTCAATTGGTTAGAAAGTACTATGAATGATTAAGATGCTTCATTTCGAAAGAAATGGACAAAAGTTCTCGATTTTTAAGAAGCAATTTTAAATGAAGATCAAATTCAGCGATATCAAAAAAATGTCCAGGGGTTCCTAGAGCTCTCCGACCTCCAATGAAACATGGCTTATATCATAATTAAAATAGCAGCTGGCTTTAAGACTTAATTTTCAAAGTTAGGCCGGGAAATTGCGTGTTCTCTTTGGGTTATTTTCAACAACAGGACTGGAGTACACCGGAGTGGCTTCAAGTTGGTTGCAAATTTTCGATTGATGAACTCATCAATCAATACAATCACTTTTACTACTGTTGCAATCATGCTTATGATCTGTCAAATGACATACTTCCTACACGAATGGAGTAACGGCGCGTTCACATTAGACCAATGAAGTTAACTATAAAGGTAACAGAAATCAAATCGCTCTGCATCTGCAACACAGCTGCTGGTCACATTAACCCAGCTTTCTCAACGATTAATGGCTACAATGTGAATAGCGAAGTTCAACGATAAACTGATAGATCGTCACGATTTCATCGTTGTCGTTATCGGGGTAGTGTGAACGCACCTCAAATTTTGATATTAAAAAAAAACATAAATGGGCATTTGGGGGCTGTTGCATTTTATCAGATAGAAGCTAATAACGCTGTGAAGACCACAAAGAGATGTCAAATCGAATATTAAAGATGTTTCACGTGTTTTTTTATTGTCATTCGTCATAAGATGGCATGATTATATCACAGCAGTACAATCACTATCTCAATACAGAATTAAGGATTAGACTTTTTCAGCTAAGTGGAAATTCAGCAATAAGCTGACGAGATATTTTGGCAAATTGCATGGTTTCGATCTCATTGAATCATTTTTGACTTTATCAACTGAAGACATAATGATCAGATACAGAACATTATCGTTTGCCATTATTTCAGTCCATTGCTAACTTAAATTTGAGTGTATCAGCATCCATAACAAAACAGAAAGAACACATGAACGTCGGAGCGAACCATAAGCGGCCGTCATCAGATGATATATAAAAAGTCGTCTTCATTTACTAACTCGAATGCACTACATTTACTCGTCTTCAATGTTATAACATTACAAAGACGGCATACATGTACATGTCCCACATTTATGAGCATCAATATCGAAAATCAATTGTTACTCCATCAACAGCATTGCAAAACATTAGGATATACAGTAAGCACAATACTTCATCATCAAAAATATCAAAGCTGTTAAAATTCAAACATAATGTACAAAACATGTTCAAACAACGGTTACAATTAGGAGTCGTTATATGCAAATAACATTCGATTTTCCATCCCAGATATATGCTGGAAGCAACATATGCAATTCTATATTGCTGTAAAATGAATTAGTGAAGAGATGAGGTCATCTAATTTTGTTAATGTCTAAAGTGTTTATGGAACTGCACGTTTCAAGTTGGATGAATGAAACATTTTCAGATAGATCACCTTGTCAAATCCTCCGATTGCTTTTTCAATCATCATGTATTGCGCATTCAAATTATATTTCACAATTTGATATTACTTGTGATAATCTAATTTCTATTTATTTTGCTTATTAGCGTGTAGTTGAAATAAATGGGAACACAATGCTCTTTATAAGACTAAGTAAAGATATTATATGCTTACTAAGAACCTGGAAAATTCATAAAAAATTGATTGCGTTGTACTTGTTTCTGTCTTCTGTATATGAAGACATGTCATATGGATTTGACAGACGAAAAAAACACCTCGAATTAGTAATTCCGCATGTAAAAAGATCAAATAATTAGCAGAACTGTTGTTTCACATTTAGATTTTGTGAGAATGTGGAACTAACATTTCGAAACATGATATATAAATAGCGCTAATAAGTAATTAAAAACAGCTTATTTATAGCTGATGTAATGATAAAATTCTGTGACAGCAGATCTCGCTCCTATAATTGGAATTAGTTCTGTCAGCGGTTTCCTTTCTTAGACGGCAGCATTGTTAATTACTTTTTATTGAGATTCTCCTCCAACTCTATTTACTTCTGCAGAAGCGTCTCTTCAAAACTTCTCACGATTGAATAGAACTTTCGATTAACTGATTTTTCATTATCATAGTCAAATATCATGTAACTTACATCCGAATACGAACAGCTATACCAGCCGCATAAAACGATTTGTAGTTGACAATTTATCATCGTAAAGAGGCAGCAAATTCATTGAACATAGCAAAGATCGCACAAACAATGATACGAAACTACATCATGTTTGCTGGCATCAACACGTTGCGACCAGAGAATAACATCTTATCAAGACCTCATATTATCTTATGATTTGTTGAATAATCACCAAAAATTTTACCGTGATATTTTCACTGTCTTCCGTCGATTCCATTCTTAGTGCCGTCAACTTAAAGTTTGGTTTACATGATATCGCTGATGATGCATCATTGAAAATGCTTATATGAAGAAGCGAATCCGCCTGGCATGATCTAGTGACAAACACAGATAGATTACTGGTATTTTCAAGTGGTCTTCGTGACACAGTGGTTGAGTGCTTGGCCTAGCGATCTTTTGGTCCAGAGATCGAGCCCCAAGTGTTATTGGAAGTCGGCAGGAAGGGCATCGGGGTTAAAAGCATCACCACGCCCGAGGGAATGGTGAAGTTAGAGCTTTATTCAGGGTGTCCACCCTATCTGAGAAAAAAATTCACGTACATTTCACGTACATGACAGAAAATTCACGTACCACTATTTCAGGTCTACTTGCCCGGCAAAGCGGCTGTTGGTTGAGTCAAAATCATTCAAAAACACTAACCGCAGCAACTGCTCAAAGAAATGCAGCAATGAGATCTTTACAGTAGAAAGATAGTTCTTCAGAACTATCTTGTATACACACTATATATTAAAGAAAGGTTACAACCCTGCGCGCACGCGCTGACAAAAAGTTACAGGACAGCAAACAGCAGCCTGAAAAGTGAGATTGAGAGCCTGTAGGTCTGACTTGAAGCAGTCAATTAAGGTCTGAGTCCGGCCTTGTCCTCTTCGAAAATGCTCCGAGGGTTGATTCAGGAGGACCAAGGAAAGCGGAATTTTGTTACCTCTGTCGAAGCTTCGCAGGCAGTGGCCAATCAGACGTTGACGACGTTGCCGCACGGTGACAGTCAGAGGGGCAACACCAGTTCGCGCCAATAGCACTTTATTCGAGATTTTCTGCGGGTAGTGTATGCCCAGAGCGTTGCGGAGGAGAGACCTATGAGCAGCATCCATGACCTGCCTTCTTGTGTCGGTAGCTGGAACTGCTTCTAAACCGTAGAGGAGTATGGGTCTACGATGGATTGAAATATTCGCACTTTCAGACGGTCTCGGGCAGTGGAGTTGAAAATCTTCTTCAAAAGGTGAGATGCTCGCAAGGGCAAGCATTTTCTCTCGTGAAAGATGGAGTCCGGTGACATGATGCGGCTGCCAAGGTACTTAAAGTCCTTACATACAGAAATTGTCTCTCCGGAAGTAAGAGAAAGTGATGGAGTGTTGTTGAAACCAAGGTGTAGGACCTTGGTCTTTCTAGCGTTAATTTGAAGACCGACACGTGCACACCCTTCACACAGCTTTAAGAGCGCGAGTTGGGCTGCTGGAGGGCTGTTGCAGATAAGTGCGATGTCATCTGCGTACGCTGAGGCAGGGAGGGAGATCGCAGGATGTCTGGAGCTTCTGCGTTGGGTTAGAACGAAGCTTTTTTCCTCGTTGAGGCACCGACGAAGAACGTAGTCCACTACTACGATGAAGAGGAAAGGCGACAAAGTGTCGCCTTGAAGGACTCCGGAGCTTGTTCCGAACATCTCAGTCGGGCCGCTGGAGGTTTGGATGAACGATGTAGAGTCATTGCAAAAATCCATTAGGGGAGACTAATGCGGGAGGAACGCCGTAGTAACTCAATATTCAGGAGATAGCAGGCCTGCTTACGGAGTCGAATGCTTTCCGAAAGTCTATAAAGACAATGGATGCGGACTTTTGACGGGTTCTGCAGGTGTCAATTATAATTCTGGTGGAAGCAATCTGTTCACTCACTTCACTTCTCGTTTTACGTCCTTCTTGTCCCATTGCTTGAGGTTGGACGGAGTTTGATGGCTCGCTTCCACTGGTCCCGATCTTGAGCAAGGTGCTCGCTGATGTTGAGGGCATCCAGGTCTTCTTGAACGTAGTTTCGCCATGATTTCTTGGTCTTCCAACTGGGCGATTTCCCTCCACCTTCATGGATTCCACTCTCCCGATGACCTTCTCTTCCGCTCTCCTGACATGACCAAACCATCGAAGCCTCCTCTGTTGAATTCGGTTCCTCAGGTGTGTCAGCCCGCACATTCCCATTACATCGTCATTAGTGACCCGGTCTCTCCATTTGATCTTCATCATGTAGCGCAGCATCCTCTGGTCACACACTTCAAGTCGGCTTCTTTGTTGCTGAGTCAACGGCCAGGTTTCCGCTCCGTATAATAGTACTGATCGCACACACGTTTCGTACACTTTCGCTCTACACATTATTGAATCAATCTGTTCAACTGCTGAACGTCCTGGACGAAAACCGCTTTGTAGACTCAAAAGGATGGGATTGAGATAGGGCAAGATACGGTTGCGAAGAACAGAATTGAGGAGCTTTGCCAGACAGCATTCTATTGCGATTCCACGTTGGTTGTCTAGAGAGACGGAGTCGGATTTGTTTGGAATGGAGACTATTCTAGACGTTCGCTAAAGTAGAGGTATGCTAGCGTTCACATCTCCTCCTAAGCTGCAATGTTGTTCAGGAGCCTGGAGATTAGTTCGAGCAGTTCTGGTAGCTTCAGTACTCTGGAGGGAATGCCATCCACACCAGCAGGTGTGTTCGCGCGTGTAGTTTTGATTGCATGTTTCACTTCTTCAATAGATATTGGTCCGGTATTGAACGATGAAGTATGAGGTGGTACGAAGTCTTGAATGGGAAGCAAAGGAGTGGAAGGAGCGGGTGAATTCAGAATTGTGCGGTAATGGGAGACGAGGAGAGCCTTGCGATGACTGAACGATGAAGCGCCGAGTACGGCGGCTTGGCAGGGGTATACACACTGCACACATAATAATATAAGTGCATTCGTTATTCGATGCTGTTTTGAAGTCATCATTTCACAAATAAATTGCATTTTTGGTCACTCATTAATCTCTAAATACAACGTAATTCACGGCTATAAAAATCAAGGGTAATAATAATAGGGTTTGTGTTTTTAGATTTCTAGAAGCAGATCAAAACTAAGAATATTAGTGTGCATATTCAAGGAGATAACTTTTTATTTCTTTTAAAAACATCAGGATAGAAACAATAGACTGAGTCCACCATTGCAAAAAAACTAATCAATCTGAAAGTCTTCCAATAGTCGGCGCTTCCGTTGTGCACATAGGTATGAAATTTCCTCTTCCTTCTCCTTCTCCCTTGCCTCATTCAATTCAGTAGCTTTCCTTTTTCGGATGGACTTCGGAGCAATATTTAATCAATGAAGGGATCAGTTCAATGAAACGTTTTGCAACGTCAAGGTTTTCACACCATAGGATTCGGCAAAACTTTTTCGGGAACTATTTGGACCCAGTGATTTCGATAAATTGTGCTCGTCTAAGAGGCTAATTTTGAAAAACATAATGAGAGGAGGACAGAATTTCGTCAATTTTCCAACCACATTTTGTATGACCTAATGAAGATGCTCCATGAACAATGTGCAGGCCACACGAGCCTAATTCCAACAAAGCAGGAAAGCCTTCAACTTTTCTACGACTACTGAGCATTCGCAAAAGTGACCATTAACATTTGGCCCATCCATGAACACAGATGTCAATTTCTTGAGTCCCAAAGGTTCTAAAACTCTAAAATCATGTGATCTAAAAATTCGGAACTTAGATACCTTGTTATGCTTGTTGATTTTCTTTCTTCCATCTGAGAGCGGTGACTTATTTTATGCTCTGCAGGTCGTCATGTTTTGATGTTTATAGTTCATGGTGATATATCGTACGACAACTCCATCAGACTGAGCCAAAACATGATCCAAGTCAATCAAATGACTGAAGCCATCCATACATTATCTAGCACTGTCAAAATCTGCAACTGATAACCAGCTGGAGCGACACAGTCTCACCATTTTTCACCACGCATGCATTTCTATCTGTAAGTAATACAACACGTCATAGAATGAACGTTTGAGTCAACCGACTCAATTGTTTGCTGGCCTTGGCCAAGCATTGACAATTTTGCGTAGCCACATATGCATGTACATCTATATATGGGCCTTATAGAGACAAAAATCCCTAGTATATGACTGCACAATACACATTTATACATCTATTACAAAGAGCATAAAATAATTCAGGACACAAAGATGTCAAGACGCTGCTTAGCAGAATTTCACAGATTTTCATTGTCTGAACCCAGACCCGTTGCTAGTAGCGGCTATATTATATGAACATATCTACATGTTTATGACTTTCTTTCTTGTAACATACTTTTTTGTAGAACCAAGTCAGAGTTGGTGCAACAACTGAAGAAAAAAAATTTAGCCCATGTAACAAGAATCAGTAGATATCAAGTAGGAGTAAATAGCAGTAAATACCACTATCTGCGCGACTGAGCTGAAATTCACGTACAATTCACGTACACCTTCGCATTTTTCCAAAATTCACGTACATTTTCATAATTTTCAAAATTCACGTACAATTCACGTACATACGTGAATTTCACGTACAGTGGACACCCTGTTTATTACATGGATCGATTGAAGTTTAGCTTTATTCCGATCAAGCATAATAGATCGGTCGACAGCAATAACATGGTAGCTCCTGATGAAATATTTGAAGATGCATTTAATTGGGATTGTTATTCTCATGAAAATCGTAACCTTGAAACATAGTATTGGATATAATTATGTGCAGAAAATACGAAGCATTCATTATTTGACATGATTGCTCACTAATCCAATGCTATAAATATTGAAATTGCGAGTTGCAATTAGGTAGCACTACGTAGTTTTCTATGATTCTGTTTCCAATGGTTTTGAAATGAGTCTTGAAGTCATCAGCCATAAAAATAAGAAAATATTGCAAACATAAAATGCAGTTGTTCCAATAAACTTGAAAATCTGGATTCATAAATAACCCATGATTAGATGCATTACACGTTGCATTCGTCTAAAACCAACTCACTACATTTACCACATTTCATCCACAAATAGAGTAAAAATGACTTCAGAGATTAAGGGTTGTAAATGGAGCTGGTACTGCATGGGTTATCATTTCTTTGTGACGCATCGAAAAACAAAATCTGTTCATTTTATAAGTTTGATGCCAAATTTCAATGCTTCTAAGTTTTTTTTTAAATTCAAGACCATTTAACGTCTTTAAAGGTCACGGACACCCCTTCAAGTTCATAGTCATGTTTGCTCTTTCAAAAGCGAATTGTTCGATATGTCGGTCATCAGTCTATGTAGATCGATGATGCAAATATCTAAGTTACTTGGCGGCAAATATGAAAAATGATGAACTTCAGTCTCCGCTATACCATACAATCAAGTTGATTGATAAGAAATAATAAGCTAATCACGAGTTTCTCCGGATCAATGATAAGAAGTATAATGGTAGCCACTTTTCAGTTAAGGGAGTTAGATACTGTTGGTATATTACTTGGAACACTATAAAAACCTGAAGAATACGCTTTGTTATCGATCCTGATACAAGACTAAGCCGACATTATGGTGTGTTTAATTTCAAATGTTCCCTCTCTTTAGGCTTTTGATACACAATTTCTATTTTTTGATGAAATCTTAGGAAAGCTCTTAGAATTCCTTCTTTTTAGTTCAACTTTTAGATTCATTTTATCAAAATAAAAAAATAACCTTGATCTAATAAATTGTAGTAAAGGTGATCTATTGAAAATCCCAGTACCATGACTAATCCTTTCATGTAGTAAAAGAACACTTGATTGCGAATGAAAACCGAATCAATGGAACAAACACCAGAATATTATACATGGCTGAAACTAACCTGCACTATCTCCCACAGCTGAAAGATATAAGATAATGCATGGTACAAAAGCAGCCCTGAAAGATGACATCACAACGAGTTATTGATCGCATCGATCCCCTCTTACCGGAGATCTTCCGAAGCCGTGATTGGCGGATTTCGTTCACCAATTCTGCTTCAGACGCTTGACTCATCATTTCAGCTGGTGGAGGTGAGGCGCGGCCAGGAGCGAACACTTTCTGCAATTCAGATATTTCCATATTTCATTATATGTTCTGATTATCCGATATTTATTTCATTTATTCACAACATCACATTTGCCAAAGATGATAGCGGCACACCAGTAGTTGTCCTATTAAAAATATAATGTAGCTTAGTCTCAGGAAGGCAGTTCGAGGAGGAATCCTATTTCAGCCACGACTTTGACCAACAAGATAAGGATAGAGATTAGAGCCTATCGTAGATATTCAAAATAATAAAGATGAAGAAAATATCTTTGCAATTTATTCCAAACGATTCAGGAGCCATTCAGAAGTCATGTCATTAACCATCAGTATCGCATGACCTAAATAAGGAATTCCATCTTTATGTATCTGAGATATACTTAGAAAAATCACATATCAAAAAATGCGTATCACGCCATGCGAATTTCAGATGGGCCCATTCCACAGTTGCTCTTGAGTTTGTTCTTTGTATGTGTTGTGGACGTGTGGTGCTGCAGCAACTGTCAATTTTAATGATCAAGATAGAATATGATTGCACGTTTATCGATGATTTTACCACATAAATTGTCTACGAGCACGGTGAGCAAGCTACTTTGATGACCGCACATGATGATGTTTTAAGTTGAACTAGGGGCAGTCAGCAGCATAAATGACATATTTAGGTGTGAAATCAATCGCTCCAGAATGTGTGGACAACAACATTAAATGACTAGGGCTCCAGCAAGCAATATCAATCTACACATATCTATCTCTTTCAAAATACAGCATCAACACTTTATCAGCTGACATTCACATAGCATTGCTATCAAAACTGTCTAAGATCTTGTTTTTTGTAAAATGCTCTGCATTCTGATTGCACATTCCATGATGGCGACAGGTAGATGTGACCACACGCGGCACCTTTTATTGAGTGGATTTTCTGATTTTGAAAATACACCATGTCATTAATGATTTGGTTCAAAGTTCACAGGTTACAAGTTACTATTAAGCAGCTGTGACATAAGAACAAAACATGTACTGTTGTACATGAAGAAATTAAAAAATATTCTACTTTAAGTACTTGTCGTAATTCAGAAGCTAGACACAATCGAATCAGATTCCAGGTCAGTTATGAGCATGCTTAACCGTCATTATTCCCAACTGAGGACTCGGACAGTGCTCGCATAGTCTGACTATACGTGGAGCGATGTCATACTATTAGTTTGGATGCCCTCCTTGCCAACTTCCAAAGCAATTTTCTCGACCATTTTTTGCCACGGAATCCACAGCGTAAATACATATGATGTAAATCTTTATTCGAAAGGTCTCCTGAGACAAATGGATTGTGGACAGAAGTAGCAGCATTGTCGATCAAACCATTATGCCAACCATGTTCCATATACTGTATATGGCGCTGGTAAAAGCTAAGAGTGCACCGTTGAAACTAAATGGGTGCCGGTGAAAGCTACGGGGACGAACTAATGGCCTACTGCGTGGATGCAGTGAAACTAATATTATGCGGAGCAGTTTAATGGATTATAACAAAAACGATTTTTTGATCCACACAAATCCTTTTCATCACTACTTAGGCAAAGGGGGGTGAAGCTGAAAATCCGGAAGAATCACATCGCTGTATAGGAAGTCTACTGGTGCATGCGATAAGATGAGCTGGTCAATTCTTTCTAATTGTACTAGCTGATTACACTGTTCTCTCCAACAGATGGTTTATTTCAGTTTACCTCTTTCGCACCACTGGGATCCTTGTGGATGACGTGACCATCGACAGCTTTCTTGTCGAATCGATGCCGCAATTTCGGTTCCTTCATCTTTGAATGTCCCTGAAAGATATGATTTGCGAATTTGTAAGATCTTGCAATTCTGTGAAAGAGATAAATCGAAGTTAAGGAGATTTCATAAATACAAGAAGACTAGGAAATTTAAGACAGTAAACACAGCGCCGGAAATCGATGCTATATAATTTCGTACCTCATCGTGGTCCAGTAGGTCGGAGGTTGGTCGACTTCCTGGAGGCATGTTCACAGTTGCAGGAGCTACCACTGCTAAATGCGCAGCGGAGGCACTGCTGTCCCGAGAACCCACAATGCCAGCAGACAGCGTGGCAGGCACCTCTGCCTGCATGTCTCCAGCTGCCGGACTGGGAACAGTCACCGGTGGAGGTGTTGGAGAGGCAGGAGGCATTGCCGTGGGGATGGATGGCTCCATGAAGTTCTCCATAGACTCCGTCTCGAATGCCTCCTGTGGCAGCAGATAGCAAGTTAGGAATGGTTCGTGAGTTCGCTCATCAACGTCCTTTTGCAGCTTCACAGTAGGTCGTGCCTGGTTCTCCGCCAGCCACAGTGCACGGAGTTGGCATTGTGACAGAGTGATTGGCAACCGATCCAATCTAACAGCGAGAGAAGAGCAACCATGAAGTCAAACATGACATTGCTCTGAACTAGAGCTATAGATAATCCATTAAATTATGTACAAAAATACTAGAATAATGCGCATGATGCATGTATTTTTCTTTTTTCTCAAATAATGTCAAACCGCACTGACACTCCCCTTCTCTTTTCGATTAAAATGGAAATAACGTGAATACAATAAATTCTTTGATTATCTAAGATGGAATACATGCGTGGTGCGTCCAAAGATTTTTTGGATTAATGTAGAAAAATTACAATTTTTTGAATTCTGACTTGATGAATCAATCATTTGGTATACACAGGTTAGGATGGTATACAAAGTTCTAAACAAAGTTCTTTTTTAAGTCTGCAGGCGCATTTTAGAAAACATACATTTTTATTATTAAGATGAATTTTAATGCTTATCGATAGACACAGAGGAAGGCAATACATCATGATTCATTTAGAATTCGCTAAGTTGGTTTGGTAAGAATTCAGGTGTAAAGGGATAACGGATCATTCAGCGCGGCCAGCCAACTCTATTCACAACACAAATATTCAATATCGAATAATGCTCGATGTGAATCTTCACAACTATGCAACATAGTCTACAACCGAGCTTCATGTTGAAAAGATTGAATAGGTGTTTTCTTCAAAACAATCAAAATCACGAAATACTGGATAAAATGGCAACTGTGTAGAGACGAATGTCCTTCACGGTCGGCTATGAGGACTCAGGAAAGCTCCTTGGATCTTCATGAGGGCGCCTTAGAGTTTGAGGAGGGTTCATGATAGACTGATGAGGGTAAGTTTCAGGCAGATTAGGCGTACTCCATGGATTAGGCCTTTAAGAATAGAGGGCGCTTTTAAGAATGGAGAAGGACCCTTCGAATGGTCTTCAGGGAAAATGGGAAATTGAAAAAGTGGAAGCGCCAAGGAGTTCCTTCAAACAAAGTAAAATCACATCCCTGAAATCAACATAATCAGATAACTGATGCATTGCGCGGCAGTGGACAGAAAATAAAGATACGTCTTTGAATTTTTTATGATATGTGAAGATGCAATCTAGCCAATAGCAGAAAAGCATGCCCGAATATGAGGCAGATACTCAGCCTAAGTTATCTGCATGTTTCAAGGATCAATTAAGGTCTTCGACAGCACCGATTAGATTGATCCATGAAATAGAAGCTCCACTTATGCAACATCACTTTGCCAATTCACTATGATTCGTTTGTCTTTCCCCCTTATCTTTTGTCAAGAAAAGTTCTCTTCGAAGAACACGGGAAACCTTTTCGGAGAGCACATTAAGAAGAGAAACATTTAGGTAAGTCCCGTCTGCGGTAAGAAGAGTATCTCATCATCCTATATCTTGAATTGCTAACTAGAAGTGTACGAATCTCCCATGCCGGTTGAGCAACAGGTTGAATGAACTGAGTAGTCGTGGATTCCAGTGTTTCGCGCAGTGGTTGCTATGAGCGCATCTTTTGCATGGCTACCTTTTTTCTCGAACAAAGCCTGCACCTTTTATCAATTGAGGCTTACATGAGTTTCACTGTGAAACTAATGCCATTGAAATGTGACGAACATGTAGGCCTACATATAATCTCATCTTTTGACATCTTCTAATGATGGCTGTCAATAATATGATTATTATTCGACAGTTGGCATCACTCCAAATACGCAATTTTTAAATACTGGATGTTTTATTCTCCTCGGTGTATCTCTCCATCACAAAATGCAGCTGCTTATGCACACATTTTCATTGCACTATTATTCATACTATTATTCTGTATGAATTACAGTTCTTATCAAAATGACAAAATGTCAAGCTCTACTAAAGGCTTCTAGTTCTCTTTCTTGCAAATCCTGTGTCTCGAATTCGCCACTGTTGTAGTCATCTCTCTACCCGGCTTCTTCCATTCAGCATTTCGCCTCATGATTGTGCACAATGTTTGCATTTCATCACTAAAATATCGACACAGCTAAATAACTAACTTGAAACTTTATTCCTACAATCCGCCCTCGATTAGAGACCACACGCAAAAAAAACAAATAACCCGCGGATTATATTCGAGAAAATGCGCTCTTTGATCTAGTGTTTAGTCATTGTGAATATCAAAATTGCAGTGACTGAATCTTTAACGCAGTTAATTTTGAAGCGCCCTCAAACATTTGGAAATCTACACCTAACTTGAATCAACTATTTCCCGTTCTATGGTAGCACCTGACTGAATGTCGCTAAGTACTTTTCCGCAACTAATCACTGAACAATATGTAATACAAGCTCATGCTACGGAAATCCTGTGCGAAGCAATCTCCTGAAGATCATACTTTCTCAACTTATGCTCGATTTCGTGTGCTCTTGCATGTTTAACAGCTTGTCACATTTTTCATGTTATCTTGAAGGTGGCTTGCTAACACGGAGTCAGCGAATGCGATTACGACAGATATCTATCATTACAGAGTTGGAGGAGATGGTTAATTGTGTAAACACGCAAGTAGCAGAAAATTTATTTTAATTTGTGATTCGTCATGGCTAATTATCTTTTCAGAGAAGTCAATATGTTCATTCAGATTGTATTCATCACAACTCGAGCTTTAGACGATCGGTCAGCCTTTCTTAGTCATGAGAATGACACAATATTGTAACAGTGAAAAATGAGCAAACCTCATACTCTGGCATGATTACATGATTCTGTCGGGAGTCAGGTGATGAAATATGAGGATGAATTGTAACAATCACTGAATTTCAATTTTGAAAAATAAAGGTCTGACGTTGGACATCAGATTCAAATAATATTTAAACAATAGATGACATAAAATATTCAATAATAATTATAAAAATTGAGTAAAATAGCATTTTGTCGATTTCATCATAATTGTCTGTTTGAAAAGGTTTCCATGATCTTTCTCTTATAAAAGTGTTGCTTTCAGTTTGAACAATCTCAGCGGGAAAATGGACCGATGTTGCATTTTAGATGTGTGTTGCTACTTTACACATTTCAATCATTTTCATGTTCTTTTATCCTTGCGATCAACTTTCTTTCGGATTTTCTTTTCTGAACAAAATGAAGACGGGACGCGTTGCCTATCAAATTGTGTGGTTGTATCAAGAAAGGGCTACGAATAAATCCACAATTTTTGCTAACCTTGCTGCAATTCGAATAGCGAACGAGTCACATGGCAAGATAGTCATTTCTTTCAATTTTCTAATGCTTGTGGCAGATGCCTTAGCAGGATCATGAAATTCGCATTACAGGATGTCATAGTTCGCATATTTGTGTGAATACAAGAATTCGAATGTGAAATTTTCAAAAATGCAATAAACTGATGACTGACTACTATCAGATTCAAGCCGTACGTGCAGATAGACAGGAAGAAGTTTAATAAGGGACTCACTTATTGCCAGCCACATCCAGCACATGAAGTTGAGTTAGACGTCCAAGTTCGCAAGGCAAACGGCGCAATCGGTTATCTCTAGCAAATAAAATGTTGAGGCGAAGACATTGTCCAATCTGGAAAATATTCAATCCTCATAACTGTCAATAACGATAGATTATGAAAAATTAGACTTACTTCAGGCGGTAATTCAACTAAACGATTCCGATCAACATTCAAATTGATCAAATTGACCAAGTTACCCAACGATGGTGGCAATGTCTGGAAAATAAATTGGTCATCATCGACGTGGCATGGTGCATTGAAGCACATGTACATGCATCCACAAAAAGTTCAATGAATTGTGTTACTATCTTCGGAATGAACTTCAATAAGATGAGGGTTTATACTGCAGTTGTGTTCGCTCCTAGTACCAGTTTAGAGAGGACGAATGTGGAGCTTGCAAGGGCTTAATTTTCATAGGATTGCAATAAAATGCAATCATCACTAAACTGAATATAAGACAATAATGTCAAGGATTCATCCACATATCGCAATCGTATGTCCTCTCAGGCATATAAGAAATCGAAGGATATTACGAGGAAAGTTGAGGATTTATTTGTTCTTTTATAAACGCTTTCATAAGTCATCCCTGTTATAGAGAGTAGAACGCTTGGAATCCCAAATACCTATTTTTCCATACTACTTATATTCATTGATATTTTGTGATCTAATTTTGGCAAAGCAATTTTCTAAAACACGACTTCCTCAATAGAAAAAAATAAAAATTTTAATACGATAGTTTCTATACATGCGCATCAGTGAAAACATTTCAGATAAATGTAGAAGAGAAGAAGTTTGTATTGTTCATTAACATGTACATGTAGTTTCTAATCTGGGTTCGGATATTGAATGTTTCACATAATTTGACATTTTTTGGAATTTTACAAATTATGCTGTTGAAACTTTTGAAGTTGCCTAAAACAACTTGCAGTCGTAAAAAATCAAATAATGGAAAAATGATCTCAAACTGTGATCTCTATGTCTAAAACGACTAAAATTTTTCGTGGTTGAGTTGTGGATCCGTTTCATCAAAATTTTAAAAAGTTTATTGACAACTAATAATTTTCGGGTACCCTATCTTTTTTTATTCCATATTTACACGAAATACGAGAATGACCATTTCCATCACCAAATCCGCGGAACCGATCTACTCCCTGCTATTATTAACTGCCTCAATGTCTCGATTTCAAGAAGCCGGTGTTTCATGACTGATGACAAAAGGTGATCATAATGGATTTCTCTGATCATGGACATCTGCAATAGACGAAGTGAATGATAGCATTGGTTTCTCACCTCTACAGTGTCATTATGTGTCATTATCTTTCATATCCATAGCTCAGCACTCACAAGTAGGTTTATTATTGAGCTTCCATTATCGAATTTTCCCATTATGTCGATAATGGAATTGATAATCGCAGTTATTTAACAGGGTAGTACGAATTTAAGAGATATCATTTCAATAATTTTTGTTTTTCTATGAAGCATGATTGAGGATTTTTCAATTAAAACATCGCTCCTCTTATTAGGATCCTGCATGTAATGTGAAGCAGAAAAAGAAGCTGATAATAATATGCAATTGCTGTACCAACTGAGCATTAACCTGTGCATCTTAGTTCAATATTTACACTTTGATGCCCTCTCGCATAATAATAATTGTCCCTGTTAGATCATCTACAGGCATATGTCAAACGCGTCATTTTCCTATGAAAATGGCATGAGGTTTGGCGCATTTTCTAAACCAAATTGAGATAATGAGACAATTTGAGTTTCCTGAATCTCGCTATTCATTTTATACATTGTTTAAGTGCACTTCCATAAGGTCTCTGCACACTTGATACAAGGTATTGAATGCATGAAGCTACGGGTCTAGCCAACATCGTGAGCCACATGACCATCTACTTCCGTTCGATCATGTACACACATACATCACGACATATAGAAACACGGTATTATATTGCCGGACGTTGGAACTTCAACCATGTGAGGATAGCGTGTCACTAAATTTCCAACAGGAGACTAAAAAATCAATCGAGAAATTTCTTGGTTAGCTACTTTCAAAAGTAAAAAATGTTTCAAAATGTTGAAGCATCTCAAACGTTTTCAAATTTTTGTAATAACTGATCTGATGACTGCGCGTTCATGTGTTAACCATCAACAAATTAGGGTACCAAGCTTATGTTTAGTGTGGATAAGGAGAAGTTTAGGGATGTTGTACTGTTATCAACTATTATTGCATGTATGTAATAGCATGTAGCAGTGAGTTTTAGCATTTTCAGTAACGTCATGAACTGTGTAGCTTTGGCAGCACTTTTCGGATCTACATTGCCTGAGATAGGATTGGAAAGCATCTGAACACTTCCCAGATACAAAACAGCTTTGACTCTTTTTGAGATATGTTTCGTAATTATCAAAAATGTCAATTATTCTAATTAACTATAGTTTACATAATTATCATCCTCCTGATGTAAAAATTAACTTTGGTTAGCGTTATCTGATGAAATAAGCATATGATGATGAAATGCGAGCATGATATCATCATTCACGAGTAGATTTTGAGCATGATAATAGAAAGAAGCTGTTATGGTGGATGACGTCCACTGTGTACGTTTGATTGAGACAAACATGTAAACACTCATCTCAAGTGCAGAGGCAGAGAAGCCGGGGTCACTGGAGAGACGTGCCCCCACATTTTGATAATTTAAAGCTCTTTATTCAAGCTGCTACGATTTTTATTATCCTAAAAGACAAATGTTGTTTGGATATCTTTCTTATTTTCCTTATATCTCTGCAATACAAGTCTGAAAACATGAACGGAATTCATAAGTCGAAACAAAGAGACTTTT
Organism: Prostheceraeus crozeri; assembly: GCA_907163375.1. NCBI lineage: Eukaryota > Metazoa > Platyhelminthes > Polycladida > Euryleptidae > Prostheceraeus > Prostheceraeus crozeri. The sequence continues at coordinate 92,640 of CAJQUW010009757.1, read as the reverse complement.
TTGAATTTTTTTCGATGGTTTTGAGTAATTTTGCACACATGCCTCTTATCTTTACATTAATATATTTTTGATCACTACGTTTGTAATATTTAATTACACGGCGCCAATGGTATTACATGTTTAGACCGATTTGTGATATCGTGACAGTGAGCCCCTAGATATATGTACAGAAGGAAAAATTCTTAGATATGACAAGAGACCATTTGCATGCTTCAATAGTTATTACGAAGTTAGAGCAAATTACGCTGCAACTAAAGTGCACAGTCAAATAAGTAAAGGAGAGACATACAAATGCTTAAATTGAAAAATGTATTTTAATCTGCATAAACTATCTGCATCCATCTAAATCATTATTCTTGGTCTTATATTCAATTCAAATCTTAACTGACATGTGGTAGACCCTAAGGTTCTGTCAACATTCTGTTGGCGGGGGTATCGAAATGGCACCAGATCGGTTACCCCCCCCCACACTTTGAATATCGCTCCGCCGCCTCTGCTCAGGTGGACTAATTGAATTTCGAAGACATAACGGCATGGTTACAGGACAAACACACAAGACCTTAGAGTAGGCGATTGCCGTTAAAATTAATGGATGAATAATTTCATGGACTACAAAATGCATAAATAATTCGTTGCAGCGCAGACCATAGACAAACTTATTCCGAATATCGGAAGAAAATACTACTTTAAGCTTCAAAACGCTATAGAGAGTTCAATATTCAACCGTTGCCTAACTCATGTTGTACATTTGAACGCAATGGAACAAAACTTACCTGCGATTATTCAACTCTTCACTAAAATGCCTTACACTTACTTCAGGAACAAGTAATAGAAAAATGCGATTGGTCTCACATCGCTTTTATCTGGTTCGGTTGATCGAGTCCCTGGTTCAAGTAAACTTGTATCTACGCGGTTGATCAAAAATGTCACATGAACCGGTCAAGGAGTTCTTGAGCAAAGCAATTTATGTTTTGCATGCACACGGGCCGGAGCATGCCATTTAAAAGAGATGTTCTACTCGATAACACATTATCCAAGAAATAACTACAGTTTATTAAATAATATCATCTCTGTTACATTTATATTTATTGTTTCTATAATGTATAATGATATTTCTATAATGGATTTCTTCTATACTTTTCGAAAGCTGTTGTACAAAAACCCTTCCAATTTCTAATTTGCGGTCCGTCTGTCTGATGATGGTCACTATTTATTGACCGACATCAATCAACAAATTCAAGTTTAATATCAAAGCCCGTGACTCTTTCAACTCACAAAGTGAACAAGTCAACAGCGGGCGACATTTGCAATTTCATAAAATAATGGCAATAACATTATCTTCGAAGTCTTGGCGGCATTGATAGTGAACGCATTGAAATTGACTTGGCTAAGCTATTCTATTTTCGAAATCCATGAAGTTTATATCATAATTTCAACCAATCACCTTTTTGTGGTTGCCGACTGCGACAGAATAGTCAGTCGCATCAGAAACCGTCTACGAAACGCTCCAATAGAATCGACAGACACTTAGAAATTCAGCAAGCGTCACAGGTTCGATTAGTAATTATCAGTTTATGAAAATAGCACTATGATCTCCGTGCCGAGTTTTATTGAGTTATCATGACTCATGATAATGAATAACATAATTTCATTCCCGGTGTTTTTCGACGCGCTATAATATCGAATTCGATATATCGATGGCACTCATTTGCATGGGGATTTTATGAACTGCGGTAATGGAATCATATAGGACTCGGGATTGAACTAATGACTCCCTAATGCAGAGCAGACCCTACCACAAGGCCACTGCACAGGATAATGCTACCGAACACTTACCGAGAGGAGGTTCTCCGTCAGATACATATCCTGGAGTTTAATACAGCTGGAATAGAAGTTGGTGATCACAGTACATGTGACTAACGTTTCAATTGATCGATAACTCACTTTCCGATATGACTGGTCAGCACCACGAGTCGGTTGGCGTCCACTTTGAGGTGGGTCAGCGATCGCAGCATTCCCATGGCATTTGGAAGACTGTCCAGACTGTTCTGTGAGAGGATGAGATCAGTCATCGACACACACTGACCGAGCTCCTCTGGTAGCTCTTCTAAGAAATTCTCCGACACATCCAGCAACTGAAGGCGGCCGAGTTTCCCAATTTCCTGCAGCAAGAGATAATACTTCTTATTCTTAATCTGTGATATTTTGATGTAGACAGCTGGGGAGAATTTAATTGCCCCTTCAATGATGATGAATTGTTCACGTGGCAACATGGACATTTAATTAAATCTACAATGGTTTCTTATCTGGCTTGCAGCAAATTTCCATTTGAAACGTATATTCAATCAAAGCATATGGTCAACTTTGAGCTTAGTTGAAAAACACATGTCGGAACATGCTCAAAATGACACTAGCCCGCCGATCCACCATTAATAACATCCATACGAGGGTACCGGGGTCGCATTATTCTTTGGCGTAAACAGAATACTCAAAATGCATACTTCCACTTTAACGAATTTCCAGATATTGGTGGGATGTGACAACTTAAGGTGCGTTCACGTTAGATCCATAACGATAAAATCGTAATGATATTTAATTTCGTCGTTGAGTTCTGCTGCTCACATTGAACTATTTACCGTTGAGAAAATGTGCTTAGGCGAACAGGAGGGCTCTATGTTGCACATACAGAGCGATTATATTTCAATTTATCGTTATTGGTATAATGTGAATGCGTCTTTAGACCGATCGAACGGTATATAATCAATGAAAAACATTTTCCAACAAATCGCATGAAAGCTGACAATGAAACGCATCAATCTTCGATATTAGTGGTATGTATTCACGTGCATTTCACATGAAGCTATAGCCCATAACATGACAGTCTGTCGCATCAGAGATATCGAATTACATATTTTAGTACTTCGTTTATTTAAGTTATGGTTGTTTTTGGCCCTAACATTTTGATATGGTGAGTTTTGAATTCAAATCATATAACCTCTCAAAAATCCTCGCTCCTCAGTTTGAAAAATCATTTCACGAACAATGAAGTGCTGTTTTAAAAAAATTAAATCGTCGGTTTCGTGACTATAACGCACATGAATACGCTAGCAACATTAGACACGTTAATTAGAAATAAATTTCATCTTTGATTCTTGCGGCGTAGGTTTATTTAGTGCAAAAACATTTCATATATTTCACAAATTACTGATCAAATCTCAACAGTAAAAAGTCTGATCCACGTACCAAGATAGCTCGAAGTTCATCACTAAAAATTGACAAATTTCAATGATTTTTAAACGATTATCAAAGTTTGGTAAGCTACATAGATTTTCCCTGTGGAGATTCGATCTAGGGTTTCGATCCAATACGAAATGTTCCCCTTACCCTGAAGCATTTGCACCTCAAATATTAAGTCAATCAGGTATCGGTTCCGAATTAATAAAAGATAAGTGCAACAGACCTACATAAGAGGGAAATTCTGTGTCCGTAAATATCTATAACTTTTAAAGGCTCTCGTCAGATGACCCTAGTGTCAGAAGATCATGGGACAAACTGATGCATAAAACATTCTTCCTTTACTGTGTAAATATACGATTCCTGCTTTGCTTTCTCATGTCAGGATATACTTTCAGCAAAAGTTGCTATTGTTAGAGTAGCATAATTCAGTGTTATAGTAAGCCTAGTGCAGTGTGCCGAAGAGTTCCTGACGAAAAAGTCGGAAAAGTGACAATTTTTTCTCATCAGGGACATTGGTTTTTCAAAAATGATGAAGTAGCGACTACACGAAGCCGAAAGAACACAACTGAGAATATGTGACTTGTACATTATCAATGCGCAAACATTCGGACCATAGAGTAGAAATGCCTTCAATCAATTCGTGAATGTCTTTGAGAGTTTTAAATGGAGTTTCACTTTGTTGCGCAGAATTTTTTATGCTGTCCAAAGCTTCCTTCCACAACTTTTAATTCATCTAACTTTGGGCTGTTGCACATGCATATTGCAGTTTTTTTGACATTTCCATTAGACAGTTTTTGGTATTACATTAATTACTTGTCAGAAACAATTGATGCGATATAAGCACAGGCACTGTGTGCTTATGTTTTAATCGTCAAGTACAAGAAAATGATTAACAGAGACATTAAGCTTAACATGGAGCGCAACAAAACATGTTGATAACTACTTAATCACAGATCCATTGATATTTAAACATGTGTATTGACAGATATAAGCGATTTCAGGCCGAAAATTGAAGATACAATAGACAGATATCCATGCATTCGTCATTGCTATTAGCAGCGTGTCCTGATCTCACTCAGTATAGCGCATGGAGTACTTAAATTAAAAAAAACTCTTTTTTTTAATTGTCACGCTTTTTTGGAAAAATTGTCGAAAGTTTATCAATTTAGTCCTCCTGGTCAAGAATCTGTAATTAGATCTGAGCAATTCGCAGTCGCTCATGAGAAATTGGAGTGAATGTGCTTTTTGCAATATTGAAAATTTTCATGCGTCCTGAACAACAGTAGTGGAGACGATGCTCTACTCTAGGAAACCAGACGGTCCAGGATCATGCGAACCTAATCCATGTCATCGATCAAAATTTTTTAAAGCAGGTAAAGGCTGCGAGATTTATGGAATTTCTAAATATCTCAGTGATCTTCTTACGTTTTGGGAACACATCCTCCATGGACAAGATAAACAGACTCTGCAGTTGAACAACTTTTTTCATTCTATGTGTCTTTGAATTTCTCAAGCCTTCCTGTCTGTATCTGTATTCTGACTCTCTGAAGAGTATTTGACTGAGACTAGGCAGAAGAAGTAGAAGCGATTGCACTTACACAAGCTCGAATCGCTACTTAATGTCAGTTGCGTATTATCATCAATAGCGTATTGACATAATTAGGTCGCCATAGCCTCACGACAACTCATGGTTTATCATATCGTTATCTGTAGAAAGAGGAGCGTTTAGTAGAAGGCTTCCTCCTAACCACGATAGTCAATATCCGCTCGAGTCAGCCTAGACCGATCAACAAATTGAATTCGGCGGAAGTGAAGCTTCTCAATGCGAGGCTAACTTCGATGTTAATAAGGTTTTGTGTCTGATTAATCGATTCAATAATGAGCTTGCAAAAATGCAGTCCTGAACCATGATCCTACTGCTGGCATGTTTTGGGAAGTAGCATGTTACAGGTCATGCAAGCTGACCGAAGTAGTCACTATGTTGACATTGAAATTCATTTTTCAAGGGCAAATAATGATCGCCTATTTTTATTGGGTTAATTATTCAGCTCGAACATTTCTCTCGTGATTAGACCGGCTGTCACCAAATTTAAAAGGATCACACAATTTCCATGTCTCAATAGTTTCTAGTATCCACAAATAGCCCCAAATAGAGTCCAGGCTTTGCATTTCCAAAACTACCACAATGACAATGGCGAGCAGTACTCGACCATTGCTTCATTATTCGATCTATCCAGTTTCCGCATAAACAACTGCACTATGACGAACAGTAGTCGTCAAAGTGCAGTTAGAGGCGTGTCGAGCATTAGAATCAATAGTCAATGAAGTGAATCAATAGTCACTAGAGTGAGCTATTTCATGACGAGCACTCCTAGTCAATGGAACTTAACAGGTTAATAGGCAGTACAACTCGCACAGAAAATGAACTGAAATGAACGAACAGATGGCACCTAGCTAGTTTTATAACTTATTCCTAAATCAATGAATTTATATCCTGATGTGATAATTACATCAAATTTCAGGTTATTAGAAATCATGCTTACCTTGGCTCAACATTCATTCATGCTTACGCAAACATTGTTGCTATCATTATCATTCAATATTAAAACTGTAAAAAGTATGTTGACGGTTGAGAGACAACTGACTTTAAGTTGTCCTAAATAGAGCTAACTCCATGGACAAAGACGCCAAGATGCAGGAACGACTATGCAACACATGAACGGACAGTGTCTTAAGACAATCTGGACTGACAAGACAATCAGACAATAGAGGACAAAAATGCCTACAAATCTTTCTTCAGTTGATCTCGAGAATTGATTTGGACATGGAAAATGATTTATATACATTATCGCCTCAATAGAGCAGGACAATGCCATCAGTCTGAGAACAAGAATAACTGTCACATTTCCAATTAACAAACGACCCTCATTTCCGCCACCTATGCCCTCATCGCTGTCACAAAACAGTTCCTGACACTCGCAGTGTTCCTCAAACGATGAAGATAATGGAATTTCTTCACGTCGTATTTGACTTAAGGCCATCAGCCGAACCGGATTGTCTTACGCATGATGAAATTCGTGATCTCTTCCGTTTTTTATTCATCGTCAAAACTGATAAGGGACAAAGATGAAAGTTGGTTGATTTCTCAGGAAAGGATGACTATCCGTGGAAAGAAATTGATGAGCGAATACAACACCCGACAACTGATGAACTCTTCGGCTTCGATGTATGATCTCTGCGGACATCTTCAACTGATATCAAAACTCGACTCATCCGGAACAACTAATCATGACAATCTATACACATGTTAACAGACGCTCAGTCTGTCATGCGCTTGTTCTGAGCTTATGGAAACTTACGGAATCTTCAACAATATTCAAGTGGGCCGTTTTATGGTCATGCTGCGATGACTGCAAAAATATGAATGAAATGTGACAAGAATATCGTAAATTAGGAATCCAAGTAGCCTATCTGTACAATGTTCTTTTTTTTGTTGTAAACTGTTTTCCTGATTTGTGTTAGTGATATCATCTTTGATTTTATCGACAGCATGGAACAGGGATCAGAGAGGCCCTCCTCCTTCCTTTCCGCCGAACTCTATGATTTCTATTATTTGTGGAGATCATACTAATCTTCATACTACTTATCTCTGCATGTTAGTCTGCATTACCGCATACATGAATTTTCAATTATGTCTCCCTGCAAAATCCTTCCTTCTGCCTTTGACCAAAGAGCTGGTCTTAATGTAGTAATGTCTACAACAAAGCATTCCTTATGACATTTTTCAAAAACTGATACAAGGCCTCTGCAAAACTGATGACTGTTAAAGAATTCGCATTGACTTAAACCTGGGAATTTCAAGGAACCATAGAGGTCGGAAATCAATATTACTGATGTTTAGACAAGACATAAGATAAGTGTCGTAGCTAGCACCCCCGAATCGAATAGCCAATGAGCTAAATTTAGATGAGCTAGTATGTACCTATGCTGGGACTTTGCATGTATCAAGGGTCGAAGGAAACCGTTATGACTGATTTTATTTGATGCTTTAACTCTCTTAAAGCTCTAATAATTATTTTTCATGTACTTATAATGATAAAAAATTTAAAGCTTGACTAATTCTAAACACAAGTCATTGTTTTTACTTTCTCGACCAAAGTTGTAGGAATTGAACTGTAGATAAATACGGGTTAGAAGAAAATATATCAAACACAATGTAGATTCCTTACTACAGATGTCTAACATACAGATTTGTGAGTGAATAAAGCTGATGTGATCAAGTCAGTTTTTGATCTCAAAACTGAAACTGTGATTTAACTTCAACAAAGCACTTTTTCATAGCAATGTGGTGTACAATACCGGAATTAAAATTGACAACAAAACAAATCATTGGCCTTTTTTTACATCACATAGAAAGAAACATTATATATCTAATACATGTATGCCCACTAAAAGAAATGTTTTTGTTTAGCTACATGCATATTTTCGTGAACGATAAAAAAGTTAACACATATGATCATTTAGACCAGAATGAGAATATAATGTTCATCAGCATGAACACGGATTCTGCATGGAAATAGAAGTATTCATATTCCATAAAACTAAAAAAGTGATCCAAAACCGAAGGAAATGCTGACCATGAGGACCAAAATCGATGAAAACAAAAATTCATTTTTTTGGGTTGGGGCAACAATGAGGCTAGCTACGCGCTGCAGAAGATAATTGTAATGCTAATCGTCTGCACTCTGACAGCACGAATAGGTTCTTCAGTTCCAGAATTTCGATTCATCTTTTTAAGACAACTTCTGATGCAAATTATACCGAATGACCTGTGAAGAATTTAGCACATTTTCACACAGCAAGATGCATTTGAGGGAAGTCACTCGATTGAATATAAATGAAAATGTATCATTAACAAAGGCACTAAACCGTCTGAAAGGAAATTACACAGCTTTATAAAATGACGGTGATGAATTTCGCTCCCATATTTAGCATTTTTATTTATTTATTTATTTCCATGAACAATATTATAGTGGCGTTACATCATAAAAAGATTTCAAGGCCACTGTACATACATCAAGAGTAGAGGCAAAAATTACAAAAATAGAAGGATACAGTTAGCATTCTACATAAGTAGTATACAAGTAATTGTGTAAAGCAGGTTTGAAAGAACGTAAGGAATGAGTGATCTTCATGCATTGCAAACGATTCAGACCAGGTAAACTGCATCTAATCGGATATTCAGACGACTTTGTGATTCATCTCTTTAATGCTCTGTCACTTCATCGATTTTTGGAAAATGAATACTTTTGAATTAGTTATTTTTTTAGAACGTTGAAGATACAATACTCATTTTAGATAACAACCATTTAGGCCTACATTGTTCATCAGCTTATCAAGTCATTAAGTTTGATTAATTGCTAATCGCCACAGTCACAATTCAGACACTAAAACGTAAACGAGCGAAATGCTGTTATATCTCGACAAGCACCCGTCCATTATAAGAACCACTGATAAAAATGTCTTTAGTCATACTCCATCTACGGAACAGATTTGCTGAACTTTCGATATTGAATGACACATTCAAAAATAGAAACAAAAACATCAAGTAATATATCGATCATCTGATGTCGTCATCATCAGAATTGTATGAATTCATAGGCATCAACATAAACTAAACAAAATTCAAAATGCATACATACTTGACTACAGTACTTGATAACTATTTTTTGAAGTCTTCCGGAATGAAATCGAAATGAAATAACCTACATGTTTCGATTTCATTGCGCAAGACCATAAGAAATAAGTTATCAAGTGCTGTAGTCAAGTATCCATGCATTTGGTATTTTGTATAGTTAAGTAATGTATGTGATTTAATACAATTCTGAAAATGACGACTTCAGATGGTCGAAACATTAATTTGGTATTTTTATTTCTATCAAAGATTTGCAAAACCAGCAAAAACACACACAAAAACAAATCAAATCGCAAAACATTTGTAACATTCACAGATGACTATGGTTTGAATATATCTTGTTGACCTCATAAACACATGTCGTAGATATTTGATATCCCTTCTATGCTAAGACAGCCAACAACCCGACCTCTAAGCCCGAACCATGAATTCCCAACATGCCCCGTCAAACACCCAAAAGCAGTGCCTCTACGCCTGGCTGACGCTTTACATATTAAATCAATGAGTGCATTATAAAATTATTTGTTGCAATAGTGAAAGGCATCTCCAAATAGAAAGTAAGCACAATAATACTTTACTAGTATACATTGGCGTCTCGGGATGCTGCGAGTGGTTTAATATGATTCAGCAAGTCTCCTTATCATGATATCACACTACAGTGAACTTTAGTTGAAAATTTATCAGTTAAACACTTGAATTTGGGACAGAAACTATAGTTGTTGTCTCGATATTAAACAGTGCAGTCCGCTGTAAGTTGAGTTCCCAACCCCTGCAACAATTTTCTACATAGATATATCCAATGATGTCAGCCGTCTGATTTGTATTAAGGTATCAATAGAAGCACATCACTTCGGAAGTACACTTATCCGTGATTCAGATTTCAACAGTTACGATGTATTTGATGGAAGACGGCTATTTATAGAGCAGCGTCTTCGTATTTCCTGTCGATCGTTTCTTCGAAGGCAGATGTTGGACAGGAAATATCGCGGACAGCTGCTGCCGAAATGATGATATCAGCAGTAGTATAGCGTAGGTGTAGGATCAAGCTTTTCGACATCCCTTTCCTCCCACTGTGTGGTCATTAACACTCACCATCGGCAGACGAAGAAGCTCATTGTTATCCAGAGTCAAATCTGTCAAACTCCCGAGATGACCAATCAACGCAGGCTGAAAAGAGGAGAGAATTCAAGGAAGTTCTACGACACATGTATGATTCAGATTCAAACATAACAAAGACAGGTGGACACTTCCCCCATATCTGTTTCATTGACACATCAAAATCTGTAATTTGCCTTAACAGTTGACCATAACAACTTGAATGCACTTCCTCATCTGATTATTCATAATCTGAACGAAAAGGCAGGACCGTACACGTGTACAGTAGTCACGCCTATGGGCGTGGTATCTGTACAGACAATCATAATTGCCTTGTGTTGAAATATGTCATTCATACAAGAAAATGTGTGAAGACATTACAAAAAGCTCGATGTTGCCTTTTCATCGACAAACTCTTTACGAGCAGGGCTCGGTGAAGATGCCGAAATTAGAGGATCTTATGCGCGTGGAGCTCGAACAGCTTTACATGATGAAAGCTTGATGAAAGAGGACGAGTCATGCATTCAAGGTTCCCTCAGCAGACGATCAAGGGTACGGAAAGAAATGTAGAATGATCCGAATCAGATCCCGACCCGAACTTATATCGAACTGGAATATACGGTATATACCGTATATACGTATAGCACAAGCGTCGATAACGCTCGCCTCCCCTTATTCTATCTTCAAACATTAAGAATGAGGTCGCCAGCTCTATGCCACACTACATTACAGGCAACTTGACTGCAAGGAAGTAATTGGATTCATCCTGCCAAGTTTCGGAAGCACTTTTGAATATGCCTTGACATTTTTTGCATTGGTTGAGTAGAGTCAAGAAGTTGAATCGAAGTCATTTTATTAAAATTTCATAACAATTAATTTCAATCAACAGAATTTTCCAATGTATCTATGAGGGGCGAAGGCACAATGCAAAAACTTCGATGGCTTCCAGAAAGTGAAGGTACCCCTCACGAATGAAGAGGCTTGTCTGAAGCTGATACTGAGTACCAAAATGTTGCTGGCGTGTATATGGTATTACTTTCGTTTTATTAAGTAATCGACTGAAACCACTTGTGAATTGACTAATTTCTGTACATAATTATGATGACACTCTTGTACCAAATTATCAACTAAGATTTACAGAACGAGCCTAAACACAAACCGACTATGTTATCATCAATCTGCAACATGTATATGCATGTACAATGTAATGATCTGATGCAGTGCATGTGGCATGTTTAGTACTGTATCTTATGAATATTATGCTATCTATAAGCAACCAAACATCTCCATCATTTAGGCGATTTTCAGCTAAGTATGACGCTAGTTGCAAACCGTGCCGAATAGAGAGCAGTTTGTCCAACCGACAAACATCACTCTGATTATGCCTATCACCTGAAGAGTGCAGCATTTTGATGCTCTAATGTAATACTTCTGTGGTTCAGCTGGTCGGAGCTGCAGGCATAGACAACCTGGGGTAGTAGGTTCGAATCCAACCAGGCGCAATCCTCTGCAGGGCAATTTTATCTTACATTTATTCATTTCATTCATTGTCACATAAAAATCCTACAAACCTCATTCGAGTCGGGTTCGCATATCATTCGTCTGCATGTGACGCTTGGCTGGGCGCACTACAAATTTGCTTCAGTCTTTTCCTCTTCGGTAGGGAGACATAACAGAGTTCGCATGAAATACACAGTTTCAGCTCATTTGTTTTCTGATCGTTTTCAAAGTCTGTTCACGTCGATGCCGCTTCATCGATCATCACGCATGACTGGTCAGTCATACTGACACCCGAAAGTCAATTCTGTCTGAAATAGCTCGCACGACATCATGGAAATCACAATGCGACTTTCTCTACTTCTGTGGATGACTGGTCAGTCATACTGACACCCGAAAGTCAATTCTGTCTGAAATAGCTCGCACGACATCATGGAAATCACAATGCGACTTTCTCTACTTCTGTGGCCGCCCAGAAGTGTGCTGCTGCCAATTCGCATCACGGAAACCGATAGCTCGTTACCTGCAACAGCAGCAGCTGATAGCACAATTGTATATCCAACTTGCTCACCACTGGTGGTCAATCGATTCGCGTTCACTAGGTCATTCAGCGAAATTCACTGCTGAAACCTCAACTTTGTATTACTTCCACAGTATCAGCTCTCTTTCTATACAGTACGGCCGCCAGCACGAATTTCTGCAGAGAATGAGGCAGAAGCTTTCCAGAATGATGTGCACCGCATGGCTCATCCGAACTACGCATCTGTCGAGTTCCAGCTGACTCCTCGTATTATCATACAGGATCACAGAAAACTCGCGCAAATCCTATACGAAGCAGATTGAAGTTTTCGGTAAACATGCATATTCTATGTTTCTCTGATTAAGTGAGAAATACTAAGTCTACTCGTAAAGCTATCAATTTTGGCACGACTTGAAGACATTCACACCAAAACTTAACTTTATCAGAGAAAATGCAGACGTACAGGTATGTATGTCATTTTATCTAGAAGCTCAATCTGCTTATCATTGAATTCACACATTTTTCTTTGATATTGTCTGACAATAAGAGGAACCGGGTTACAGCTCAGCAGACGTAGATTCGCAGTAACCATAGGGTGTGGGGCCTACACAAGTTTGTTGAAAGTCTCATTTTCGGTCTTGTCACCGCAAAAATTCGTGCTGGCGGCCGGACTAATTAACTTTCAGAACGGCTTTCATTACAAAGTTCTGAATAATGATCAGAATGAAGCAATGTAGCTATACCGGTCACCAATGCACATTCAATTATAAACGACAGATGATCAACCTTTCATATTTAGGTCATAAAGCTACTGATACGATCCCGATGTCTAGTCCATGATATGAAACTACGATTCTGTTGACATGCGTGAAGAAGTTCCACAGAGGTAGGTCAATCGTGTTGTCTTGGGTTTGCCGAAGAGAAAACTTGCACTCTTAGGTAGACATGTATTTCTTTAAGAAAATTGTCATTAAGAAGGTACCGTATTTCGATGTCGTCGATGACCTGTTCTCATATTCACGGAATGTACATTTATTGGCAGGTTCACTGAAACCGATTTTCGTTGCATAAAAGGTGCCATGCAATTCGACCAATTGTGTAGATGAAAATGATGTCAGAGAACCGAATGTAAATGCGAAGTCATATACTTGACCGATCGAAGTTAGTTTTGGTGTCTGCTGAAGTGACAGATAATGTAGATTACAAGTAGATCACTCCAGGTGTGGGGTTAAGATTGTCATCTCAGATTATCAATTTATGTCAGCTACTGCGAATTTAACAGCGATGAACGTGAAGTATCTTTGCAATCACCGGGCGAGATGATGGTTGACAGAAGCCACTGTCACGTGACATGATAAACCATCTCATCACAATGATGAGGATGGTTATGATGACAGTGATATGTGAGATGGTTATGGTTACAATGATAAAGATGAAGCATCATCCTCATCTAAAAATTGCTTCACGATAAAAGCGGAGTGCCTTGTGGTGTAGCACTTCAAAACAGAAATGCACGTGAACTATAACCATAGCCATGGCCAAGATTATTGGCTTCGACTAATTCAACACAGAATCATTTTGTTATAACACCTTTGAATACTTTAAATTAAGCTATTGAGTCACCGAGCAGTTGATATGGCGGTCGTGCTGATTCGTCGCGAAACAGATAATTCCACATCACAATCAGATTTATGCTAGACATGTCTAGGGATCGTTCGTGCCTGGACCTTGTGCCCATATGTTTGATATGAAACACAGCCGGGTCGAACCCGGACAAGTGGGAAGAAACAATTAAGCAATTTCACCCGGTTATCGGTAGTAATGGGCGTACATACCGCGCATGCGGTTTGCTTGTCCGAACCATGCCCCTACCCTTACCCAATACCTCTAAAAGTGCCAAAGCATATGACCTTAAGGCCTTCGTCTATTCACTATCCGACGAATCGCCGCAAAAAATTAGCAGAAAATCGGAGAAAAGCAGAGAAACTTCTAAACAAATGGTTGTAAATGCGAAAAAGCGAGATAAATGCATAGATTTGTAAATTTTCCCACTTTTTCAATTATTTTGGTGGCTGATTAGGTGTCGCCAGCATTGTAGTCATACGATGCACAATGAAAACATATCTACTGGCATAGAAAGCAAGCTATTATAAATTGTTTCAGCGATGTTCGCAAGTCTTAAAATAATAAATTGTGGCTTAATGCCATTGCTCCCCCATACTGGGGGCTTGAACGATGCTGACATTAGTCAGACTTATATAGCGCTTTGATCATTTAGCCCGCATGGCCTTTCTGCCGACTGTCAATGACACTTTCGGGGCTCATACCACTGGACTGAAATATATAGTCCGTGCCATGAAAATGCACAGATCCGCACCCGGGTACCCGGTCGATCCTGATTAGAACTGTGTAACTAAATGATGCAATTTCGGTAATACATGTATGTTATAATCAATTTTATGATGCTTAACATCGTGCGCAAAGTTCCCATGGACATTTCGGCAAGAAGCACCCGGTGATGAGACACGCACTCCTCATTTGCGGCTGTGCAACGATCCCTGCTCCATAATGCGATGTAATCATAGATTGATTTTCACCTGAGTGGTATGTATTCAATGACTGCAAACTATAATCATTATAATGTCTATCTCATCATCTTGAATTCTGAAAATGCAGTTATGAAGTAACCTGGCGGCAGTGCTGACTCATTGCAAAACAAATAATCTCCTAATACAACCAATTTTCCGCTGGACACCGGCCAATGTTATAGAATAATGCTATTTCGGAATGAATCTATTTTCTTATGTTTAATTTCGTGTGATATGAAGATTTTAAGATAGTGAAGGATTTCCTCATAATTTTCAATCAAGCAGTTTCATATTATTTTTGTGACCGGAGATCGCATGATCTGTGAGGATTGTTGCACATCTACGGGGAGGGGGGGGGGTTGGCTATCCAATTGAATCATCGGCAAGCGTGTCCTTTCATGAGTCCTGCTAGTTGATGGTATCTTAAAAGAACGACCAGTGGACATAGCAAAATAAGACCCAATTTCAGCAGAAATCGTAGTTTGATGAGTTAATCAAAATTTAATTAGATACAGTCTAACTCTCCCAGAAATACATGAATAGGGCACATATCTTGAAATGAAGGAATGATTATAATTTGAACTACTTTTCATCTACATGTACATTGCACGAAAATTACATCTGAATCAAGTTGAATGACGATCTAAATAAACATGAAATATTTTATGGAAATGTATAAAAATCTGCCAAATAAGTGTAAAATCACTTTTGAAAAAGATGTCGAATAGCTGCATGTCACAGGTAAAATTGCTCCCACCACTCGAGACACTGTTGGTGGATAGAACTTTTTACTACTATTAGAATACAGGTAATGTAGTGTTCACATTACATGTGCATTCATGCAGCTGATGATTAAGCCTAGTCAAAATCAGAAGTAAAATAGCCGGCACACATTGTGATAGCAGAACTGACCACTTTCAATGACTTCCGCACTCTGCATTATTTTTTTTACTTCAAAATGGACAGCGTATGATAAAAATTCGCAATGCTTCAACATCTTAAACATGATGAAGAAAGTAAACTAAAAACATATGCGAGTAAAAGATCGGGAAGTATTATCGATAGAGATTGAACATGGATGAAGAGGAAGATTATTTGCTGCACTTTTTGAAGTTTCTTAGTTAAATTGATGTGGAAAATGGTTGTAGAAAGATAATCCTGCTTTCTTCCATTTATGAGAATAGCATTAAAAATTCATGAAACTTAAGCGTCTTCCAGGGTATGTTTGATGTTCATAGTTGTCAAATCTGCTCTCGAACGAGTATATCGACTGATCTCATATGAGGATTGACGTGAAAATTGTTATGGGAATATTATGTGCAATCACAATTACAAAACCGAAAAAAGCAGCCAGCTAGCTCGAACGTTCAATTTCTTGCAATTTGTATCAGAACTGTGTGGATTCAGTCATTAAAGAACGATGGTGTTACCATCTCATGTTACATCAATCTGAATGATTCCAATCTCACATTCAATGAACGATACTATCAAAGGATTGTTTTGAATGCGTGAATAATTACCAATGACAATTGGCAACAACCATGAAAACGCGCTAGAAGTGAACTGATTTCTTAAATTTCTGCTTTTATTTGTTTATTTATGATTTTGGCAGTCGTCGGACCCCTTCAACAAAGAAAGCTATGAGCAAGCAGGTAAGTCAGCGACAAAACTGGTCAGCATTGATTGATAATGAAGTAACGTGCAATTCGCTAGCATGTTATATAAAGTTTATATCTTTATAAGAAGCATTGAAGTACGATAGTCATGAACATTTATCTTATTATTTTCATAGTCGATAATAAGGATATTCGGAGCGTATTTAGTAAGTATTACTTAAGTGCACATAAGATTCTCGTCTTTCAAATTTAATTGGGATTTCACAATTAGTATTTTAACATCCTTATATAAATGAATCCTTAAATTGGCAACAAATCAATAAGTCCTGCATAAATCTTCCAAATACCAGTAGACTAGAATGGCGCATGTAAATGGACGTATAGCTATCACTGTCTCCTTATGCATTGAAGATATAATTTGAGTGGGTCAAATATCAATGAAACTCTCAAAAAATTGTTCAGTCTGTCTAATGGAACTCTGTCCATGACCACAATACGCATCACCACTGCAATTCGTGTATCACGAACCATGTTAGCTTAAGAACGACTTTTTATAGAGCAATCAGCATACGGTTCATAGCATTGACTTCTAAAACCTTTAAATCATTTTGAAATGGTCACCCACACTCATTTATCAGAGGAATGTATATGTCTTCTCATTCTGTTTGTCCTGTTGAAGCTCATTATTCCATTCACGCTTTCATTTTCGATCAGACGACTTCTCCCGGGGGTGTGACTGACCACGCTTGGATGTCTTATTACATGACAAATATATCAACAGCGGGAAATTTTCATTAAAATTCGAGGAAATATTTACTTGGGATACAATCGTGCTGACAGGTGGCTACATCAGTCAAACATAGCAGAGTTTCATAAATAATTTTCATTCACTTTAATAATGGTCATATGAAATAACTATCACACAAAGTCGATAGAGAGATTTGAAGTACAAGAAGTGGATGAGTTATTAAGACATCATATCATCATGTCTCTTATGAGAAAAAGGATTTTTGTTTCGAAGCATATTTCAGGATAGCATTGCGAAGGCAGCGACTTGCTTTTGCTGACATAGGCTCATTTGGACAGTTTTCACGTAAATTTGAGATATTGAAGCAAATCGTTATGTTGTTTCTGTGAAGAAATCAAATGAGTCTGAGGCCTGTCTGATCTACATACAGCACACACATTGAAACAGAAGATGAGACAATTATATAATTGGTGGATTGTACATCACAGCTGTTAAGGATACTGAAATATTTTCATTTCTGTGATACTATTTGTGAACATCGTTGTAGCTTGAAACATGCTCTTTTGTCTCAATGTGATCGAAACATAATAATTTCAGTTTTTCGATCAAAATATCTGTATCTTTAAGGAAGTCGTCAATTAAACAACAACTATGATCATGTCAATTGGGTGTCCGACCCTTCGTTCTATCACGTGCTCTCAATGTTCAATGGTTATTCTACTTTGCGTAGCGAAACGACTGGCGATGTTTGAACTTTGCTGCTTTTTCCTAGACGACACTTCGTGGAGATAGAGAGCTGTCATTGCTTGGCTGTTTACTTGACATCCGCAACCTGTTAAAAGTGAGCATCCCGACCGAAAGCGACATGTCAATTTATGGTCATGCGACACTCAAGCATCGCTTATTTCATCTTCTTCGCAAGATAATACGTAAGGTTTTTCACGCACATACTCGAACAATTCGTATGTGTGTTAGTCACATGGAAATGATAATTCAGCCTCGATAAGCAAATTGCTTCTACCGTGTGACCTACCTCGGTTACCGTGGTTCAGCAGGCCCAGTTCACATCTCTCAAGTTAGTATGTTTATTGCGTATCTCAAATTTACTCCAGAAGCGGCTGAAAGCTTAAAAATGGAGTTGTGTCGATGTTGAGAGATGTGAACTAAGTATGTTGACGATTCTTGATGGTGGATGAAGTGGCATGTATTCAGCTGAGGATGCGACTGAATATTTAATTATTTTATTTACCTACTTTGTGTTTCCCATTGTACATGTATTTACATTGCCCTTCAGAACTCCAGACCATGTTTTCAACATGCACGGATTGTGATGATTCATGCCAGTGAGACGTGGCCAATCACAGTGGAGAACCTTGATCGTCTGAGACGCAGTGACAACCAGGTGGATTTGTTCTGAACGACTAGATGACTGTGTTCCTACAGATGATCTCAGGAGATGGCTTGGCATCCATCCATTAGAAGCTGTCATTCGACGGGGAAAACTCCGTTGGTGCGATAACGTGGAATGAATGCAAAAGGACTCATTAATAATGAACACAATGACTCTGGAAGTAGAAGGACACAAACTGGGGCGGGGGGGGGACGGCCGAGAAAGAGGTAATGCGACAACGTGCAAGCCTACTTCAGGACGTTGAATCTTAAGAGCACATAGATTCAATTACGTGTGGGCTAGTCTAGAGCAGAGATAATTCTATCCCAACCATAGAAATTAATAACAATAAAACCCCTAGAATGGAAGTAAAGCTTCGGCAATGCAAAATAGTGGCACAAAAATGCACGCATTTTCACACAGACACACTTGTCAACGGCTGAATAATTGGATTAGAATCAATCTTCCCCGGATATGCCGCGACCTTGAGTCAATTTCAAGTCTAGTCAACTTCGGATAAACAATCCATTTCTATGATCCCAGTCACTGTATGCAAGCGATGGAGATTGACATAGATATTCGTCTCTCTTTGGCTTGTGTGATTGGCCAAGCGCTTGCATTGCAGAGGTGGCTGGCATCAGCGAACACACGAACCTGAACTGTCACATTGCAGGCATTACTATCAGGTGAAAAGTGCATATCTTTGACTCAGCTTCCCTTCGTGATACAATTATCCGAAGGATGTATTATTCACATCGTTCGACTCGTCACGATCTATATTTGCTGACTCTGTACTTTTAATGTAGTGTCAATTTTCCGGTTCGTCAGAATTCATGCTTGAATGTGCATTACGTTCAATAGAAAATTGATCTACTTGCCCCTCGAGACTATTTCTGGCCGTGACCATCAGTAAAATGATGTTATCTGTAGCCCAAGACACGCAGACAAGATAATTTATCTATGTGCTTCGGCGTATCGACGTTCAAGATCGGAACGCCTTGAGAACACGTTGCCGACTCGCATTTGACACAGCATTTAATTATTTCAGGTGCACTAATTTAGACGACATGTCATCGACGTGTTAAAAGTAGTATTTAATGAATACCCGAGAAATTTCACGAAATCTGTTATTTGCGCATCTCATACATTTTGATACAATTATCATGCCGCTTATGAACCCTAGGTCGAGCGCAAACATAAAATCAGCACGAGTGAAGCATGCAGGCATTCCTTAAACCATAATTTATCGAGGGGAATTATGCGAGATGCATGTTCCTCACTTCAAATAAGGAAACATTTCTTCAAGAAGATGGAAAACAGATTCATCCTTACCAGCTCAGAGAATTCATTAGCTCCCATGTCAAGGAACTCCAAGTTAGTCAAACGGGAAAACGAGCTCGGTAAAGTCTTCAAAAGATTGTCTCTCATTTCTAACTTTTGAAGATTTGATAAGCTGAAATGCAAACACAATTCATTAGCAAACAAACTTGCTTAGCAAAGCAGCACTAGCTGAAGCACTTACTTTCCAAAATCTTGAGGTAAAACAGATAAAGATATGTCATTGAGGTTGAGGACAGTTAGATTTTGTAGAGTGCTAAATCCATCTGGTAGTCTGAAAGATAAATTAAGCAGACATTATTGAGTGAAGGAGCTGAGATGATGCGTTCATCAATTATATCATCTTAAAAACAAGACAATAATAATACCGAGATTATGTAATCTTCACCGTCATTCAATCTATAACATTGCTTCATTGAAACACCTTTCAGACATTCAACAAAACAACAGTTAACAGGAAGCAACAATTTGATGTAGAAGTTATAGACTGCAAGCATTACAGCATTCATTTGCCGTATAAATGACGCGTAAATAATATTCTCCACACATTTCGTTGACTAGCAGCACTTTATCTGTTAGCGTCATTTTCTCCAGCTCTATGGGGTTGGATGACTATCCTTTAATGCTTCCGTGAGTCTAAACCAATTGCATTGGCACTTTCGAGACATAATCACGAATTAGCGGACAGTTCTCTCCCAGGTCTTCTTCGAGTTTGTCCATTCAATTTCTTAACTCTCTTGTTCTTGTCTTTCCGCACCACATGGTCATACTTTTTCTCACTCTAGACGAACATACAGCCAATAGAAGTATTTAAGTGTAAAACTTTACTCTGAGATGAGCTTGAATTCTAATATTGCAAGCTCTATGGTCTTCTGCATGATTTAAC
This sequence comes from Prostheceraeus crozeri, assembly GCA_907163375.1. Taxonomy (NCBI): domain Eukaryota; kingdom Metazoa; phylum Platyhelminthes; order Polycladida; family Euryleptidae; genus Prostheceraeus; species Prostheceraeus crozeri. The sequence goes on along the minus strand of CAJQUW010009757.1, from coordinate 72,030 downwards.
GATACTTCTTTTGGAGAGGCTAAGTTTTATATAGAAAACGTTTTTTAAATGAAAACTGTATTGGATTTACAGCACATTTGTAGCTTGATATATCTGAATGTCGTAGAATTGTAGTCAATAATATGAATTTTAAATTAAAACGTCATGACAGCAACCTTTTATCATTCTTCTAATTAGATGCCGCAACTATACCAGAACTTACTTATGACTACCTTTTACATGTTGCATACGAATAATGTGTGTACTGGTGAATGCAAATCTCATCATTTCTCATCCATTTATTGTTCACTTACTATTTGTAAGGATATATAGACAAACAAGTGGTTCGAATGTGATTGAGGCGCTAGCTTCGAATAAAGCAATTCGAATTTGCAAATTTCTTCGTATCATGTACATGTACTTCTTGGGCACAAAATACGCTCGTATCTAGAAATTTGTGTTTCAGTTCGATTTAATTAATTCCACGATAATTGCAGCAGTTTGAAACTAGCTTGTCTATGGGTTCTTTTAATATTCTTCTAAAAAGACAGCAGCAATCGTGCCAGAATAAAGTAAAGACGACTTTGTACATGCTGTTTAGTGTTGAATGCAAATCACTGTCACTGGCTAATGACTATTTCACTATGAGATGGCGACTAGATAATTGCTGCGCTCATGTTTCCAAGAATGTTCATAGGAATACTTTTGAAAGTCGTCCTATTCCTGATTTAGATCATTTTAAGTATCATTGAACGGATGCGCATTCACACGGAGAGTCAGAAAGGCGATTAACCGTTCATGCAATAGATATACGGTACTTCATATTTAGTAATAATCTCGTCAACGCCTAGCTCCTTAATGATCAAGGAGAAATTGTTTTCAACTGGTACATTCATAGACGACAACGTAATGTCAAGCGCAACCATCACGTAATCGTGGTGTTGTAGTTTCATCTTAATGATATCAGCAAATGTGAGTGAGTCATTTGATACATCAGTTGGCTTTAAGAAGTAAGTAGAATGGAACAGGCACGAAAGGTAGGTTGATTTCGTCTGACATAACATTATGAGCAGCGTCAGACGCGTGCACATGTGACAGATTCCGATGTTTCCGTGATGCTTCTGTTACTGACTGACACCCTGCCTGTGACACACATACAATGCCTCGCAGTGGAAAATGGGTAGGCGAGAAATTGACAAACCACAAGAATACAGCACAGTCAAAATAACTTTCCACTTGGTTTAAGTGCATAGGAATATAATGGAAACCAGATGTTTGTTGATGATCATTTCAGCCGATCATTTAGGCACCGATCTTGGTCAATGCTCCTAGATCGAAAGAAGGTTGATTAGACAATCTGATCAAAGAAATTGATTAGACATGCAAATGTTGTAGATTGTTGCCGTAAGGCGTTATATTGTCAAGTTGTTTTATTAAAATCATTTCATACGAGCATCCGTAAAGAGAAATGAGAACAATTGCGTGCCTTTACAAAGAACACTGACAAGGTATTAAACAATGTCAACCACTCGAAGTCGCCAAGCTTTTAATGCTGTTCTCATGGCGACGCATGACACGACACAGCAATGTTTTCCATTCTAGTCCTTTGATATGACAACATCGGATTTTTATGTACATAACTTCTTGTACTGGCTGAGACAGAAATACTAGTCAGCGTCTCAACTTCGTGGAACTGGCGAACACACAGGTTCTCTCCGGCTGTGTCCATGTAACATAAATGCCAACAAGTTGGAGGCGGGGAAGCCTTCATACAAAGGCAATGCTCATCAGGCAAGGGTAAAAAACCTCTACTGAAAGTGGTGGCACTTCCCCATACAGACAGAATCGAACTCTGGACTTTCCATACCACAGCATCGATTCGTGAGGCCCTTAGCCAACTGGTCTTGCTTCTACTTGCTTCATAGCCGTGACGTGTTCAAACACGATCAGTCAAAAATAGATTATAGAAAACATATCAATTTGCGCACACGGTACTCAAGGCACGATTTTTGAAAATTTCATCTTCACGTCTCTTTAGAAACTTGGTAATTTTTCTATGCACCACCCCGCACGGAATAAATGGAGGGAATGCTCCATTAGGTTGCGCTTACACGTGCAACTTTACTGCTGACACTTTTTGATCCATGATTAGTCAGAAAAGAATGGACACAATGGAAACGAAGACACGCCTTCAATAGTCGTGCTTCGTGCGTCTCCAAACTATAGCAATTCAGTTAGTGAATGGTGGTAAGGAGAAATGCTTTGGCATCATCAGCTTATTATCCTCTGAGTGTCAGCAAAAAGTGGCAGCTAAAGTTGCGCCTTGTTCAGCTGCAGCTGGTACTTTTTATCGAAACTGAGAGGATAATAAGATGATGAGATCAAAGCATTTATCTTTATCAACATTCACCAAATCGTACCCCATACGTTGAATTTCATTGAGCAAAAGAAAATAAGTCAAACAATCACATTTCTATAATGGCCGCAAATTAAGATCAGATTGATGAGGTTTACATCAGGTACTTACAACGATTTGTACGCTTATACATCCCAAATTGACGTGCTTAATCAATTATTTTGTCGTAATAAAGCCTACAATACAGACATTTTGCTGATCACTTCGATAGCGATGCTGTCAACCTTCCATCGAAATAGATAAGACTGCAACTTTGCTTTATTCTGGTTGTGATTTCACCACAATGAAAATATCATAATTTGATTTAAATGTCACATCAAACATGGACTTGCAATAACGACCGTCTACAAGCTCAGCATAAACAAGTCTACACTTATGTACAATACTAAGTCAGTAGCCGTCGACAACTATCCGCTCTAAATAACGGGGCGTCACTACAGAGGACACTGACAGTTCATCAATGAATTATCAATGCGAAGGTTAATTGGCCCTATCGCACTAGATAAAATTATTGAATTTTTTGCTATCTGTACAGTATATTGTGAATCATTTTCTGTTATGTTATTTCTCAGCAGATATTTCAAAAAATATTCTAGTTAGAGCCTTGTTTGTGAGGACTTTAGCGATGATGCATTCAATTCAGTATTGACACATAGATTACGTGTAAATGTCCACTTTAAATGCTAATCAAATGATGGACATAACCGAAAATTAATGTCATGTTCCCTAAAACAATCAATTCAGTTCTTAACGATGAACCATTCTCAGCTACTTTGAAAGATGAGTCATCACAGCAGCTTTACGAAAGGGCAGACAAACTGCCTCTTAATCGTGAGACCTCGAGCTCCTCTTTATTGAGCTGTAGATATTTCAAACTTACTGAAGTGGCTACAAAGATCTCCGAGCGAGTTTTGAGAATCAGAAGTCAGGACAACATCAATGAGATGCAGTTTGGTTTTATGCCGATCAGAGAGGCACGACTGACGCCATTTTCATCACGATGCGGCTTCAGAAGAAATTTCTGACTAGAGTCGGGAGCTCTATTTCTCTTCGCACGACTTTCGAATACTACTACGGATTGATTTCTTGGGGGCTGCGAAAGGCTACTGCAGATAAGCGTTTGAATAATGTAGTGCTTAGTCTGTACGACAACGAATCAACGTCGGTACATATGTCCTCAGTGTACAGCTGCTACTCTTTCAACGTGAGCTCTCGACTTCATCAATGGCCAGTACTGAGTCCATTGCTATTTTTGCTGGTAATGGATGCGATTGCCTCCGACACAAGGGATGGTCTCCCGTTCGAGGCGTTTTATGCAGATGACCTAGTATTGGTTCCAGAGAGTAAGACAGGATTTCGTCAAGCTGCCGAAGGGAGATACGCTCTTGTTCAACCTGACATAAAGGAACAGTTCGACCCAATTTCAATGACAGGTCACACCCATCAGTCCATGATGAGTTGATGGACGCCGCCGGTGTTTCAGGGGCTACATTATCTGCACGAGGTTTATCTGTTTAGTGGCTTGTCATCATTTCTGACATAGAGGACGACTCCTTTTTGGATGAAAGGCCAAGTGCATGACAACGTGTAAAAAGACGCACAACATACGGCAGTGGAACATGGCCCACGAAAGTCGAGGATCAACAGAAGATGGTGACAGCACAACGCAGACGGTTCCCTGCATCTTTGAAGGATAGGTTCAAGATGCCAAAGGATTTGCCAGGTCAAGATTTATGGAATGGGCATGCCGTGACCAACACCGAGAGGCCGACCAAAGAAGACGTAGCACGAAACGATGATTGCTGATTTCAAGGAGCTTCGACTGAGATCGAGGGATGCTGTCAACTGCAATGTGCGGAGAATACATCAGGAAGCCCCGTTCTCCCCTACGAAGAATGGATAGTGGACGTAAAGCGAAGAAGTAAGAGTACTACGTGCATGTAGACCCGTCATTGTCACTTACAACGAGCAAGTGAATGTCAGAAGTAATGAATAGCAAGTGAATAGAAGTGATGTCAGCGAAGCGAATGTTGTGATGACATTTGGAGAACACTAAACTCATGCATGAGCGTTTCAGACAGACGTTCATAGCGAATTTCAGGCCACACAATGACGGAATAGTAGATGACTTAAATTGAAATTTGATCTACAGAATGATACTCTTGTCATCAATAAATGATTTATAATACTTCATCAAAAATTCTACATCAATCATTTTTTCGGAATCCATCAAAAGTTAAATAAAAAAATTCTAAAAATGTTCACATGATTGTCTAAATGTCTGCAGCTGCGGAGTATCCGCAGCAATGGAAACACTGACAATGCGTCCACATTGATGCAGTTTGGTAGAAAGACTAATAATAACAATAGCCTAAGTCCATAAAATTGACATTTCTTGTCATTCGCTTCTTCGAAAATATATTTAACGTCTTCGAAGATAAGGTTTGAAATCGCTATAAGTTGTCCTTGAGTGTAGGGTCCGCGTACATCCTGAAGAAGATTCACTGTTCGGCCGTCATGAACCTATCGACCCAATGAGCGCGGAAACTTTATGATTCTGAAATAAACTTCTCAAGTGACGTTCGAATTCCCACTTGAACCATGACAAATTCACAGCAGAAATTGCCAAATTGAAATATTGCTCGCGCCTTCTCCCTCACTAACCACTTCTCATGTGAAAGATGAAACTGAAGGCACAGGCGGCAGAGGAGCGTCCCCATCGACTACAAGGAATAGATGAATTCAGATTTATTTTAGCGAGATGAAGAGAGAGGAGGATCGGTTTGCTTCAAATCATTTATTTTGAGATCTCACTTCCTTTGAAGGACTAAGAGCGTGAGCAGAGATGCCGTCCGTCTCTTAAACTGTCGAACGCGCGCAAACGGCGGTGAGATGGGCTGCTGGTGAACTGATGACAGACACGACATCGCCAGGGACTCATTCTCACGTAGCCGCGCTTTCTTTAGTCGAATTGAGAATATGCTTCGATATCCTTGTCAATTTACTGAATTAGAAACACAATCGCCTCCCGACGCACGCAAATTCCAAAACACCTTCCAACTTTGCTACTGCTGGCGTGCATCCGAAACATTCCCTTGTTGCAAAAATCGATCCACTTCATTGACGTCTCGAAACAAAAGCCAAATTGATAACATCGCAACTCAAAATAATTACAAAATATCTCTTCTTACATCATTCGAAGACGTCAGAGTTCAGGAAGCAGCAGAAATCGCAACATTGCCGTTTTCCTGGCGAATTTGATTTCGTATAATGAGATGTCGGACGAGCCATAGCACGAGTGATCAGAGAATGTCAGAAGACATTCGTGATACTGTAATTCGGGTCAATTATCGACTAACCACTTCAACTGTCTTTAAGATGGATATCAGGATGTCAAGTGCTGTTTGTCATTGGTCAGGGCATGTTCTAGAATTTGCCTTGCATTGAAAGAAGATGATCATATAAAAGAACACCAAATCATTAGTACACATGCAATTGATGTATTTCTTCGAATAGTGGACGCGGCTAGAATTAATGACTATTGTTCTTGGCAGTCGGTACTACTTGATGTCATTGAGGAATGTTGAAAGCTGCCATCCGGCTCATGGCAATTATATTTTACCAAAAATTAATGGTATCATCCCTTGTTTTGTCGTGCGCTGACTACTGTCCATCCATTTTAAATGGTCTACAAGTAAAACAGCTCCACAGACTTCAATGCCTCAGCTCAAATGGCTTTTGGTTCTCACCGCTAATCCCAATATTCTCACCTGCTTAAGAAGTTGAGGCATATTTTCAAATTTACGGCTACTAACTTGCGATCACCGGGGTTGCTAACGAATCATCAAAGTAGCAGTTTTCTGTCCTGGTGCATATGATCGAACGAGCCACTTTGTAGCCGCCATATCATCCGGAACGGGAGACAGTTTATAATTTTACATTTGTCAACTTATTTCATTGGTCAGCTGTTTAGATGAGCAGTGGGTTCTACCGTTCATGACATCAAGTTGATTTCGTTCTTAGGATTGCTCACCGCTAGTGCACTGTCTGTTTACAAAGGTGACACTTTTAGATCTTGCTCCCGAACCCCGTATATATAAAGCAAATGATAATGAACGACGAGCAGCTGTCATTTTTCTTGCCTTCAAATTCTAGGAATAATTGGAGAATTATATGCAGTTGATGTCGGCGTTTTGAACCGAACCCAAATTTCCTGTCAGTCAAATACCTTTGCCAAATTGACAAATACATCTCTTCTATTGATCTTAAATAATCCAAGATCCTACCGATGCCTATGCGTCTTCTGTCTTAATGGTATTGGAGACGAAACCGTAGGAGAGAATAGTAGAAGCGAGTAACACTCACACAACAACGGTTGCCAGCTACAAATTCCGGAATAATCCAAAATGGAAAGAAAAATTAAGCGAAGGAATTCGGATAGCACAATTTCAACTTTTGAAGAAAGATGTAGCATATTCGACTCAAAAGGACGAAAGAAAATAGCCGGCAAAGCAGACAGGTTAGTTCTTGAAATGAGAACTTATTATTAAGATTGCTTGAAAATGTAGCTGTTGCGGAATTTCAGATATTTAGTTGCTTCAGCGCATGCCAAACCTAAAAATAATTAATCATAATGAACATTTTTAGAATATAAATTGAGAAGATTTGAGCTGACTCCGCAAAGAATACAAAAATAGACGTAGACGTTGATAGACACCATACACAGTTCCTCCAAAATTAAAAATATACGATCATCACCTGAAGTAACAATCCTATCAATTGTCAATATCATGGGACGGATTGTGGAACGAAATAGCTCATGAATACGACGAAAACAGATGCATATTTCTTTGAAAGTACACATTCCAGTTGTTGATGTCTCAAGAAACGACTATCATTAATTCACTATATTTCACACCATTTTCCATGCTTCCATACTTCCAGATGATCAGTTTTACCAACTCATCCAAATGAAGTAGCTCTGGCAATCCTGTCATGCACACGTGTCTCTTGTCACGGTCATATGACACGGATAACATCATAATGACGGCGAGGATTTAGAATCAATTAAGAACTATTCACAATCTGCCGAAATGATATCCAATTCAGCGAAATACATACAACTCAAGTATGATGAACATGGGCAAATCGGCCGAATAGTGAACTTTTCTGTAACCATTAAGATAGAAAGAGAACTTGAAATTATATTTCAAGAAAGTGATATGAACTATGCATTGATAAGACAACTAGTGAAACCTCACCCTCTAAATTACAAAATGAGTTTATATATACCTTCATATAATATCAAGATCAGTGGAATAGTTTACATGAACGACAGAATAATGCGGGCTGTATAAGAAATGAGGACGCCTGAACGTCTAGAAACATGAAGGGCACACCATAATAGGTTACTGAACGTCAAGAATTCATGGGATTCCTCGTCCTTATCACTACAAGCTCCGGTGCAGGGTCCTGCTATCAACATTGAGGTTCCCGAGTGCATAGTAAAAGTGGCTTTGGACACCATGAAGTCAAACAAAACACCTGGTCCCTCTGAAGTGGTTGCGGAAATGATTCGTGCTGCAGGCTCTAGTATGGTAGAGATGATCACTAAGCTCATCAACCTGATTATAAGTATTATAAGTAAAGACAGAATTCCCGATGACTGGAATCTCTCGTTGATCGTGAATTCTTACAAAGCAAGGGTGGTGTAATTTCACATGTGTGTGTGTGTGTTCTTTCATATGGATAAACTGCGTACATCGCTTGACATGACATTGTTTCATTTTCAAAAATATGCTATCCTAAATGCTTAAATTTAATGAAATACAATTGCGTTGGCGTTCACTACGGAATGCGTTAAGCGGATGATTCCATGTTGTTTTGAGCATCATCAAGAAGATATAAAAGAAAATGTAGAGGAATAAACAAAAGAAATGTTTCAATTGTTTTACACAAGGAACTCCACCTTGATTATCATTCTTCAAACATATTTTCAACAATATAGCATTGTGAAAACAAATTTAGAACAGAGGAAAACAGAAAGTGCTTCAGTTTTGCCAAATATTTTGCAAAAATAGAGAAGAATGAATATTTTAGAAGAGAAATGAAAATTCATCATGTCTTTGTTGCATATAAAGACATTCACACTTCCACACATCGAATTCAAGAAAAATGGTTGCATTGACTGAAATAAAAGTCACTGCTTTTTATATTTCATTGCATGAACATTAATAAAATCTTGTCATAAAAACAAATGCTCGTGTTAAATTGATGGTGAAAAAGCAACACACATCGAAATTTCATTCAATGTCAAAATAATATCTTTAGAGGCATTTCAAACGAATCATTAATCAAGACAGCAACAAACGATACGCACAAAGAAGAATAGCAAGATCTTGAAATAAGAAGCTGATCGCTTCACATTATAAAACTGACTTGACTAACCACAGAGATGAGGCATCTATGCTACATAAGTCTAAGATAGCATATATTTAATCCGATATATCCATCCCTCTCACGTTATTGACCAATCACAGTGATAATTTCCAAAAAGAATCGTTTAGGCAATTTCATCGTACCTGAGATACTCCTCGGGAAAGTTTTATGTTAATAAATAAAGTTATAGATTAAATGAAAATCTTGAGGGCATTCGGCGTCTAGCGTCCTGCTGATGAATCTCACAAGTCCATTCAAACCCGTTGCACTCTACATATAAGCCTAGATATTTGACGATAACAAAAAACAATGTAGGAGTTGAACGCAGGATATATGCCAGTGGATATTAAGTCTGACGGCAATTCTGCGACGTACCAAGTTCTACACTCAATGTCCGCGCCGACAATACTATCGAATATCATTGAGAAACTCCTTAGAAACATGTGCAATCAGACAATAAAAGAAAGAATGGAGTATCGCTCGCGGCTGCGTCACATCACAAATGGAGTTCAGCATCAACAAAAAACTTCAACCTCAATTTTGTTCACATGTCAAATTTCTGAGCAAAGATTGAAGATTGGCTTCCTGCCAAGATCGAATTGTACTAAGAACGACTGTCGCACAGTCAACCAAACTTTATGCTGATAAATGACAAAACTGCACCAATAAGATGGAAAACGGAAAAGCCAGAGCATAAGGAAGTTCGATAGGAGCATTTATCTTTCATGCTGGTTCATACAAGCGTCCATTTTCATCAATCACAGCAACATGACTCGTCCATTATGAGGTTTGTTTGGTTACAGAGTGAGAATGAGGCAAGAAATTGAGCAAGTGATCGCGGAAATTCACAGTATGTACAAGTTTGCGAATGATGGGTGATTAAAAGAAATATTGGTAAAGTTATTGAATTATATTGTGAATTCATAAACTTATCACAAGTTGTCGCACCAATTTTGCCACATATTCTTCGGTGGAAAGGAAGTCACGCGGTTCTAACATGTGAATCTTCTGTCTTATCAATATTTGATCAACAAGAATTCCTTCGTTTTATACGAAAAGTTCATCACACTAATGTGATTGACGGTCGGAAGATGATAACGATTCATCTGATGACAAGCACGTTCATGTATGAAAATAAGATAAAATGACGTATGAATTGATACTGATCAATACTTAATTTGAGTGCCTCCCGGAGAAACGAGGTCACTCGCACTTGGGTTTTTAGGAACATGTAGGAACACAAGCATTTCCATGGATCATGGCTTCCGAATCTGAGCTTCATCATATTTGAGGAAGATTAAGAAACCAATACGTATTGTTAATTTCTATGAATTAAGATGCTCATCGTAGAACAGAATCTCTGCGGAGTGCTTTCCGAAACTGAATTCAATGAATACACTGAATGCTGCAAGATAACCAGGATTACATCATATGGGTGTCAGCATGATGCGATACCTGACTTATCGATAGGATGCAAGCAGAGACTCGTTTTCTGAAATACTAATTGCTCGAAAGCAGTATTTTGCATAAAACAAAATAATCAAAATAGCACTCCCTTCCTCAAATCGAATCTTCATTCTTATAAAATACACACGCGTCATTAAAGAAGGGAGTGCTGCTTTGATTATATTCTGTGCAAAATACTATCCTACCACCAACAAAGTATTGCTTATGTGACAGTGATTGGTTGATCTCAGTAAAAAATTCGGTTCATATTTCTAACAAAACAGAAAATACAATCCAGCAGAATTAGTTCAAGTCGAACTTTGTCTGAAAGAAGTCTACCTCGGCATGTTCACGGCCGGATGACACCCACGTGCACGTATTTAACTTTGATATTGTTTTAAACATGACTCACTTCTGTAAAGGATTACTGCTGAGGTCCACATTCTGCAGGAGTGTGCAAAACTTGATATTTTCTGCAACTTCGGTCAGATCTGAAAAGATAGAATATAAATCATGACAGAATAGTAAGAAACAATCATAGATTCCATTTAAGGTTCATTTGTCCCGCAACTCACACGAAAAACCTGATCTTTCTCGAAAGCAAATGTTTCTAGATTAGTTTAAAACCCAAACGCTTCGGTTGATGACCTTTAAAACCGCCAAAACTTAAAGTGGCTATCTATATCACACAATTTTCGTACAATAGTAACTTACTTCAGCAATCACATGATTGAACTGGGGCCAAGGGATTGAGTCGAATATCTCTAAACTTTTGTCCACCTCGATAAAAATAAGTCGCAAAAATAAGACATAGTTATGAATAAAGCGATTATCTGTTTAATATTACCGATGGAAAATTGTCTATTTCTTAAATGAATGAGGCAAGACTTGTCACTCTATCTAAGGAACTTGGGAAAGAGACGGGTTTATTATTGATGCCAATTTATATTTTCTCACATATTATATATATTGTCTCCTATATCATCCAATAGTAATAATAGTTATCTTCAGTTTTTCTGATTTTTGTCGTAATTATACTAGATTAGCATTGATCAAATTACTACTCTGTAGCCCTTTCTTCTGTCATTATATGCTTGCAAGCACTATTCATTGCCTTCGTATACGACTTTTTCCGTTTAGAAAAGAAAATTTCAAATTTAAGAAGTCAAGACATATGCTTGCAATTCAAAAAGTGTAACATAAAAAATGCCAATTAATGTCTAAATTGAAATTACACATATTTAGTACAGGGTATTTTACTGAAAAGCTTGAGATTCTTTGATGAAAAGAAGAGCAAAACAATTCATTGATGAATACGCAAGACTAAATAGCTAATTCATGTGAAACAAAATTTATGCATCCTTTTCAACTACATTCAGAAAATAACTCGACTCGAACGTCGAATACACTTGTTTTGTGAAAGTGGTTGGGTGGTTGGGGAGGCTTAGATGGACTCCAGAACTCAGCTCTGACGATATCTTCTGGGTTTCATCTCTCTATGTAATAGATTTTGCCAATTCATAATTTGAACCATACTGTCTATCAGCATGTTTTCCTTCCTTAGTTCTATATGTTTACCTGAAGATGACTATGTGGAATAGTTGAAATATATTGTGTTAATTTTCTTAACAATTCTAATTATAATTTCCATCAACATTCCTTGATTTTTCCACACTTACTTTGTCGAGTACACTGTCGAATACTCGCATGGCCCAATTGAAACAGTTCTCAAATTCACGTGTATCATATTTCTCATACTATGAACAGTACGAATCATCATTTCAACAGGTTGATGAGTGTATTTGCTGTGATTCTCTTGCATAATAAAATTCACTACATCGTCAGGTGACTCACTCGTTTTGACCAATAGTCACAGCGTTGCCACGCAACAATTGCATGCGAGCGAGATAGACATTAACTTCAGAGATCACTAAATTTCCCAAATACATCGTCATTGAATGCACGTGAACGAGTTAATGGGAAGTAGATATTTACTTACAACCTACAAGGGAAGATTTATAAAGGAAATTGAGCTGATCTACAAAAAGCGATTGTTCATCTAAAATGAAGTCTTACAAACTAATATTATGGCTCTTTCTGAGGTAAAATTCTTGTGAAAGAAGCGTGTGCAGATTATTCATTGCCAGCTGGTCGAATATTTCATTTCGATTTTTCTTGTGGATTTAACTTGACTTACTGATAGACCTCTTACATAGATTCATGCCTGCAGAGAGATTGACGATAATAACTTCATTATTCTACCTACCTAGTCACAACAGTCAAAACACGAGTTCAAGCCTCGACAGATCGACCAAACACAATATTTAAGTTAACGACTTTCGGAATCAGAAATCGATGCCATATACTTACATGTATTAAATCGATGTTAATCATACGTGTGCCGCATTTATCTATCAAAGATGTCAATGCAGATTATTTAGAATTGTGTTAGTTATTTCCAATTAATTGAAACATGAAACCCGACGCTATATCGGTAATTTCTCTACAACTCTTAACGTTAGGTGGGATCTTCGTGACGTAAACCGTGTTGAGCATGAATAAATACCAAGCATTGGAGAAGATGTGGTACAATCACAGAATTAGCCTAGCCATTCTGCTACAAGATGACGGCACATAAGACAACAGTTGCTAGTTGTAAAAATATGTATTATAGGTAACCTTTTGCTCAATAATAGTGGTCAATTTTATAAACTTAAGGTAGTTGCTTAATGGAAAGAAATTTAATTGTAAACTATGGGACAAGTATTCTAAAGCCAAAATCTAGCTCTAACTGAAACACATCTTAAGTTTTCAAACTTTCACAAACTGAATTTTTTAACTGGGCCCGGTGACAAAATTTATCACCTTGTGCACCTTACCATCCTTACTGAAAACATCGATTCCGCCTGTAAATTATTAAAAATAAAATGAAAACGTTTCATTCATTTTGAATGTAGTGCATGTATAGTGCGTTTATAATCGCATTTAAGTTGGATATTTTAATGTACCAATAGCTATCGATTCTTGGAAGTTCTTCTCAGGTTTATTAAGGCAGTGAAAATGACAATATTGAAGACAGGCATTTGAAAAATGAAGTCATGATGACGTCAAAAGTTGAACTTTCCAATCTCAACAATGGGAGCAAGTAGAGGAAGCTGGGGTGACTTGGCAGTGGTTTTTCTAATGCCCATCCCGGCCAAACGACTAAATATTACAGAATTCCTTCAGTACGGGTTGGCGGAGAGGAGTATTAGGAACATTTTTGCTTCAGACAGTTTTGTCACAAATTATTGTCTTGACCTCAAAAAATTCAATTACAGAAAAGTTCTAAAACTGCCAAGTCACCCCACTATTGGGGTGACTTGGCAGTGGGGTTGGGGTGAGTTGGCGGTATCATAAAATATCAACAAACTTTTCATATTATACTGATCTAAGCTTGCATTATCATTGCTATTACAAACATCTCCAAATTAGTTGCAAAACACAATCTTGGCAGCTCATATAAATTTTAGCATTATAGTGAATAGGCCTATTGATCCATCCTAAAATCCGTTGATGGCAAAATGGTTCCGTCTTTATCCCGTGACTTTTGCTACCGGTATGCTTTTCCCGAGTCACTATCTGAAGAGAAAACGTAGTTACATGTATCATGGGCAATCTCGTCAAATATATTCTTGAAAAAATAAAAAAGAATATTGAGGATATTGACTTAACAAAATGAAACTTTCGCAACTGCCTCTTCAATTATGCTATCTTGTTAAGAGCGTTTTGCACGTCATCACGAGAGTAGTTAGAGCGCGTCACTCGTTGTACGTACGTCCTTGGCAGTGTACTGCGAAGTTGAAAATGAATTAGAGAAAGTGTCGTCACTGCATGTTGTAACTTGAAATGAACCAATCAGAAGACACGACGAATCAACAAATAAGAATTTGTTTGACGTAGATGTTTCTGAGTCATTTTTCAATGGATAGGCTAGGTGTTTAGTTGTGAACTTGTATTAAAAGGTGTGAGTCACTAACACATCACTACCATCAGTTAACATTAAGTTAACAGTTACTATTAAGGACACAAAAAATGATGCTGCCATGTCACCCCAACCTAAGTAGGCCTACGGTTAAATCCTCAGCTCCGGCTATAATGTTTTACACTATCAGGGTTCATGTATTCTGACCTAATTATAATGTCTTCAACATAGATTTATCTGAAATCTATCAAAAGGCGCGGTGGCTCATCGAATTACGTATTTTCAAAAGTTCCATTTTTACATTTTAAGTAGGCCAATAGGCCTGATTTTTTTTGCTCTGAAAAAGTAGAAGTCCAAAGCAATCTTTCTCTACAGTATTTTCATTTCAGAGCTACTTTCGAAAGTAATAGGGTTTTCGATTTGTGAAGCATATTATTTGCAATATCCATATTGCCATGTCACCCCAACCCCAGTAAGGTAAGAAAATGAGCTCAAACACAATGTTAATATGATCTGAATGTTTTTACACTGTAGGTGTCCATGCACCATGATCTAAGTAAAATATCTTTAATAATGGTTTATGTCAAATCTATCACAAGACGAGAATGTCCCAAAAGTTGAGCATTTCCAAAAGTTACGATTTTTGCAGGTAAAATAGTTTTTTGATCATATTCATCTGCTGCATTGATCGTATTCTTACAACAGTTAAGCATGTGTATGTGAATAGACTTTCAGACCTGCCAACCTCAATGACAAAAATCGTAGAAAATAATAGCAAGCTATGAAAACTTCAATGCATAGGCTTGCTAAATCCTCTGTGTGCCAACTACAAATGCAGAACAGAAGTACATGCACATGATTGAACCGATAAAAAGGACATAGGTAACTAACCAAACTCAATTTGCCACAAATTGTCATGTGCTTTTATACATGTATTTCGTCAATGATTTAAAGCACAGACTTTATAGTCAGTAGCAATTGTGGCGAATATCAGACCTGTGTTGCAATTGCAGTTGTTGTAATTGTAATCAGTTATATTTTCTGATGAGAAATTTGTAATTGTAATCAAATGCGCTAAAAAGTCACTAAATCCGACGCTAAAAGTCCGCTTAAGGAACACCAGGCAACGTTCCAGCAAAGTCCGAGCCCCCTGTGATTTTGAAATTCCAAAATAACTTAATTGTGCTAAAGTGTATTAAAGCAATAAAATAATAACGCGATTGACAGCATCGATACATCCTTCAGAGTATTAACAGGATGAACTAAAATTTCTTTAAACTGATACTTCAGTCTGTGTCTCCAGTTGGGTCACTCACTCTCAGTGATGATTCATTCGCATTCAGATATTAGCTTGAGCATTTTCGATGTACTACTTATTAATAATTCAATACACAGTCTTATCTGTCCAAGCGTGTGTATCAAAGCGGTATGCTTTATCTTCTTGCTTACTCTGCCGAGATGTAATTTGTAGCTTAGATGCAACGCTCTCACTCTCTCCCTCTTCACTGTAATTAGCAACAAGAATTTCTAGTCTCTCCTACCGGTGTCTACCCTTGCCGTGAGCCGACATGAAAACGTTAGCATGTTTTCATGTAATCTCCTTCGTTTTAATACATCGTCTATCTTCCAAATTTATTGCCTTTACTCAAGACAAACGGATCAACAGCAAAAATTGCTCTACTATTTGGGAAGTCGCGCATGCGCCATGCTGAAATTCTTCTCCCCGGCAGACTTCTGATAATTCGTTGCAGTCGCGTTCAGAGTGAAATTCAATATTGACTTTTGTCAATTCATGAACAGCAGCGGCTGGAACTGTTGACGGCGGAAATTGCTTTCAATATGCAAGAGATTCGGAACAATCTGAATTTAAACCGGTTGAAGTCAGAGGTGAACAGAGATCCGATCGAAACTAAAATTACATAAATCCCATTACCAGTAGACCTAAACTGCTCGCTGTTGTTGCCAGCATCCAGTCCATAGAGAGTAGAGATTTAATAGGAGCATCGACTCCAGGACAGTTGATAAGGCCGCAAAAACATACTTCGAAATTGATCATATGAACTTTATAGATACTTTCTCATACGAGAGATAGGGCAAAATCGACATATTTTCAAATTTCTCAGGGAGACGCCGAAATTTAGAACTTAATTATAACAGAGGTGGTACGCCAGGGTCGGTGACATGTCACATCCTGTCACATCAGCATTTGCCGTGTCACATTGCAATAATAACAATAATAATATTAGTAATAATAACAATAATAATAGTCTTTTCATACTCGAAGCATATTAGGAAAGTTTAGTTTTCAATATTATCGCACTAAATATGGGATGCAGGGGTTATCCAAGCACAATTCCCTCCCAAAAATGATGTTCTCGCAACGAAGTACGGTACTAACAGTTTCAATTACGTTTCAATCACGTATGAATGAACTAATGATTTTATTCCATTCTAAATTTCGTACATGAAAGCCAATGACTTGCTGAGAAAACGAACTGCACCGGAAGTGTTCTTTATTACAAATGCAAAGCAAAATATTGAAAAATTACACTCAGTAAAATCGATTTAAAGAAAACAATTAGGCTTATTGTAGTATGGTATGGCGCAATATGACAAGGTGTGCATGGTATGGTGTATTGAAGTCAATTAAAGCTTGCAATGGACGTATTGCGTAACAGCAAGTTTTCTTTTTTACAAATACGAAACAAAATATTGAAGAATAACTCTGTAAAATCGATTCAACGAAAACAATAATTACAGTATGGTATGGCGTATTGCAGTCAATTAAAGCTTGTAATGGACGTATTGCAGGACAAAAACAAAGTAGAACATATGTACAAAAAACTAAGGCACCCGTTTTCTTTTTCTGCCAGCTTCCATTAGCTTCAACTTCTTCTCGTTGGCAGATTTCTTCATTTCCTGACTTCTCGTTATCAGGGCATTCGCGGCATTGATTTTGTTGATGTCAACCCTCGAGCAGCCTTCAGTCAGTAACTTCGTTCCTTCATTCAACAAACCTTCAGCTTCAAGCAATTGCAGCTGGACATCAGCCATGTCCTCATCACGCTTTGTGACTTTCTGCTCCTCATGAACGCTTTGTAGCAGTTTCTTCTGCTGTTCAATCCTCTCGAGGTAATTGACTCTTGCACTCGTTACTGCCTTTCTGAGGGACTGTGTCAACGGCAATTTTGCCGGATTGCTTTTATGCTTTTTCATAAACGATCTAGTTGAACGATAACCGTTCAACGTTGCGTCAGTCATTCTTGTCCGTTTTGGAGTCAGCAACAGTTTGTTTTCGCTGAATAAGCGCTCCACACCAGCATTGCCGTGTGAAAGAGTCAAACACAATTTAACGAGCTTGGCTACACTTGGATATTTGCATGTACCATTTGTAGCCTTGATCCTGAAGATTTTTCGCCAATAGTCTTCGATCCGTTGCCCAG
This sequence comes from Prostheceraeus crozeri, assembly GCA_907163375.1. Lineage (NCBI taxonomy): Eukaryota > Metazoa > Platyhelminthes > Polycladida > Euryleptidae > Prostheceraeus > Prostheceraeus crozeri. Next base: position 54,344 of record CAJQUW010009757.1, on the reverse strand, counting down.
CATCGGCATCAACGTCATCTTCATTCTCTTTCTCATCATCAGATTCCTCCGAGTCAACTTCCATCGGGATGCATTGCGAACTAGTGTCACCGAGATCTTCAGCTTTCAAAGCCTTCCACTCATCAACGACAGCATCGATTTTGTCCCGAGGGAATAGTTTGATGGCAACAGCCAAACGTCGCACAGCTTCAGACGACCACACAGCCTTCCTGGCAAGGGGGTGCAACGCTTGCAAATCACGCAAAATGGGATTATTGAGGGCAACTTTTTCAACAGGAGTGAGACAACATCGATGTAGAAGGTCTTTGCGCGATCAAGAAAATCATCGAATTCTTCTTCATTTATCTTGCCTTCTGCCTTCAAAGAAGTCAGCGACTTGAGGCAATCATGGCCAATGTATGGACGCTTCAAATGATTTGCAGATGACTGATAAGCTACTTCGCAAAGCTGTAGACCTCGGGCCTCACCAATTTCCTTTTCAGTCACGAAGCGTCGAAGAAGTGTAAGGATCAAAGTTGACAATTCATCATGTAGCACATGAATAAGAGGAGCTTCACTCTGAAGCATCCTTGTCACTCTCGTGAAGATTGGCATCGCTGATTTCATGAACAGAATTTCCGGTAGGAGGACTTTGTTGTTCAGGATTTCCACCAATTTCTTTATCCTGCTGTTCTTTCTCTTCTCGGAATCACTGATCAAACGTGAGCGAAGAAAATATTCTCTTAACGCCGGATATTGTTCCAACAGTCGCTTTGTAACATCTTCAATCGTCAGCCACCGACTAGGAACATGTCGCAAGAAGATATGCTTCTTTATTTCTAGCTTTTCTTGGACTTTTTCAAAGTCCTCCCGTCTGACTGATGAGTCTGAAAAGAAATAGTAAAGCTCCAGTCCCAGAGATTCAACATCATTGCCAAACTTGTCATAGGCAGAGCAGGATGCATTGTGAACTTTGTGAATGTTGCAAGTGTCTATATCAACTAAATCAGGATTCAGCTTCTTCTTTGCCTCCTTTGTCAGGGCTTTCATGACATTGGGGCCATCAGTTGAAATTTGCAACAATTTCTTTGTGTACAGAGGCGTGGCAACATCGGCAGGCTTCTGGTATAGCAATTTGTGATTTGCACGTCCCAGTGTCACACTTGAAAGATGATATACCACCACGCTTTCGTTTTCCTCCGAGTAATAGCGGGCCAGCACGTCCAATTGCCGCCAATGCTTAGCAGGGGTGGTTTCGTCAATTTCAAGAGTGTAGGCAAGAGCTGTGTTACGTATCTCGTTTTCAACAAGAGATTTGAAGTGTGGTCCAAGACCATCAGACAATATACGTGTGGCTTTGTTCCTCTTCATTTGCATTCCTTTTGCAATTTCGGAATCGAGAAACATTGACGAAAATGACGGAACCATGGTATCACAAACATTTGCAGGTATGTTACAAACGGCTAATGAAGTACAAAACATAGCTTCCGCATTCACAATCTTTTCATTAAGTGACAATCCAGCTGATTTGCTACTCGATGATTTGATGGAACTTGTAAGGAGAGTTTGAGTACGTTTCAATTGCTTCAGCTTCTTATCATTATCACGGTGCCGTGCCGAGGCAATGATGTGACTTGCTGCTCCTCCATGTCTACTCAAAGCACTTCGACCACGTTGGCCTACATCAATTTCGATATCACAAATCAAACAATGAGCCTTATACAAGTCGTTTGTAGATGAAGAAGTGCACCAGTAAGAAATAGGATCATCATTTTCATCATTGCCTTGCAGCATGGTATTCTTAAACACTTGACGGTGCCTTCCTGACATAGTTCATCCTGAAAGACGAAAGCAAAATCCTGCATAAGCATGAGTACGGCTGAAAACAAGGACATGCGAGTACTACATGCACATGCATAGCACTATCGTATGAGTGTTTCATACTTGTCCAAACAAGAGTTGCTCCATCTATGATTTATCATAGGCAGTGATGCAGTTGTTTCCTGATATTCTGGAATTTAGGCCTAAATACATAAATTCACACACTGCTAAGTCAAAGGAATGAACTTGAAAGTATAATTTGGGTCCAAGGAAAAATCGGCAATATGAATAATAATCCATGTGTATAAAGTCTTTAACATCAGCGCTAGTCAAATCTGTTGGGTAAAAGCAAAAGAAATCTGAATCAAAATTTCATCCAGCCTTATTACACCTGCTTTTACGTTTTTTGTTGTATTTAATCTGACTAATTGATCCGAAAAATCCTTACATTTGGACAAATATTAATCGTTCGGCACCGAAAAACATGAAAGAATGAGAATTCTGATAGAGACTCGTCAAATACATGTATGACAGATTTTCCTAGAGCAATTACACCATCCCTAAGACAATTCATTTTGCCTATCAAATAGTGATTATCTTTAACTTGTGTTTCATAAATCACGTGAAAATGATTAGCAGCTTAATGAGGAGTTTCAAATAAGTACATGTAGATTGTAGAGGTAAATCTTTTTAACGAAGCTGGTAGAAAGTATTTCTATCTAAGCTTCAGGAAAAGTGCTGGTGATCGGTGGATTTGAACCACTGACTAGGCAGTCATGGCCTAGGCTCTAGGCCTACCAACTGAGCTATCACAACATGAAGGTGGCAGCTGGGGTTTTCGAGCATCGACAATACCAGTGATGCCACTCCAAGAAAGCTATATCAATTGAGTTCATGGTGTCCGATATGTCTATCCATTTAACTTTCCCCAACTAAAGAACTGAAAATTTGGATTTTCAGGACAGACATACTTTTATTTGAAGGACCGATTCATGTAGAAATACACTTGTCCTTGCAATCCATACTTGCACTAATCAGCAATGGTGCCCCCGGCGGGATTGAAACCCGTATTAAGGTCAATAGGCCTATCGGTGGTAGGCCTATGTAACATGTCGGTACGTATGTTATTGGCAGTGCTTTACACGCACACATGTACATGGTTTTAGTCAAAGCAAACAAAATAACAACTTAACAATTTATTGTCAAATCGAAATAGGTACATTTGTTTTCATTTAGCACACATCACGTGTCGCATACGTACGTAGTACGTTCCTGCACATTATCAGACATTGCAATGTCGAGGGAAGGGAAGGATAACAGGGAAGCAAGGACAGATGTAATGGAATCACAAGTTATTGGGGATCTGACTTCTTTGTATCCTTGAAATCCACTTCAATCACCGGACAGATTCTCGATAAAATTCAGATAAAAGTTTCGATAAAAATCCAGATAAAAAATCAATAATCACGAAATCCATAGAAAATTTACTGCTCCCTTAAGTTGAAATGAGGAATGGTAGTCTACATCCTGCAAGAAAAAGGCGAGACAAATCTTTCAGATCAAAATCTGCTGCAACTTCGCTGTGTCACATTTTGTCACGCCATTCTGTCGAATGTCACCATATTGTCACATTTTTTAGGCGACGCTCGATTGTCACCGATTGTCACCGATTGTCACGGCGTACCACCCCTGTTATAACCAGATTTAGACTTAATACTTGAAAAACAAAGCATCTGACTAGTACTCAATAGAGCATTTAGTAGCCACCGTTGGGGACAGCAGGAACTGCGCTGAAGTTGCTCAGCACCATGTAGGAAGGATCGATTTCTGCACAAGAACATGAAGTTCCTGAAGACGTTTTTGGTGTAGCCCGTCGCATTGATAGTTGCGAGACCTGAACATTTAATAACTGTTCGCAAGCGGAAGCTGTAGTACTTTGGCAACGTGATGCGGGCAAGGAACATCAATGCTAACATCTTCAAAGGAGGAGCCAACGGTTGGAGAAGAGGGAGACCGATGACATCAAGGAATAGAACGCAAATCGTTGTCGGAATATACGACCATGACAAGACAAAGGAGTCGGTGGAGATCTGTGGTGCACAGCTCCATGATCCTACACACAGCAAGGAGGATGGGAATAGGCAAGGCAAGATTTAGCCACCAAATCAGCAGCACTAAAACTTGTGCAAGCCTACATGTATAATGGCCGACATCTGAATATTGCTTTTAAATTGTTTTAGGAAATGCCTGAACATATTAAAAAATTGAATTATCAGCTTAAAATTGAATCTCCCCACGTATGACATGAAAGATATTGTCGATGACAAACAAAATTCTAACTTTAGCTGTACCTTATAATCCGGTATACGCGTCGAAAGCTCTTCAAGTCTACTGTTGCCAAGTCTTCATATTCGAATTGTTTCCAGTGGTCGGGCCAGCTCAGAGGAAGAAATTTACGCAGGAGGGTAAAATTTACGCAGTTCGCGGTTAAAATTTGGTTAATGGTAGCACTTTCAAAAGAGCTGTACGCGATCAGCCAGTATTATTTCCATAATAAACCAAACTACATAACTAACATTTTCACGTGCTTCAAAATGCACCGGTTTACCTTCATTTTAAGATTTTTGAATGTTTGATACACTTATGTGGAAAGAAAATTCATTGTAGGTCAACTTAAAGTCTATATCTAAAATGAAGGAGCAGGCCCTATTGTAATTTGATTATATTTTGAAAAGTGTAAATTGCTTTAAAACATCTTAGTATTGTACATGAGAAAGGAATGAAAAAAACAAATTTTCATTGTGATATAATAGTGTAGTTGTTGAAAAATAGAGGAATTGACGCTATTCAGACTTATACACGGCAATAAAAACTATCTAAGACATATAATAACAAAAAAATAAACACATGTTAAAAAAGGCGTTGCATTACACGAGAAACAATAGTTTTGAGAAACAGTATCTAACCATATTTTGTATGGTTTGTCGAAATTGAAACTGAACAATTCTGCGTAGCAACAATAAGAAGAATTTTAACTGATGTTAAGATATATTTTAGATGATTCGCTTGAACACATAATGAAGGGTTCTAAAAAATATGACGAACAACTATAATCAAAAATGAGATGTACAGTGAAACTTTAGTGTGTTAGTCTGTATCGCGAGAAGTATACGTACCATGGATTATTTTGCTTTTTGACAAAGATGTAGATAATCATCTCATGTAGATCATTGCGTGTCTCGCGTGTATTCCATTTTTACATGATCAAATGCAGCGAATATTTGATGTTACGTCCTGCCATTTAATTAAGGCATCAATACTTAAGAAAAAATGACAGATTACAATAAATATATGATTCTAGCTTCAATAGCTTTCAATATCAGTGAAAAATGAAGAAATGTAAAATTAAAATGAGGATATGTAATCTTCTCTTTAATAGAATTTCTTGATGAATAGCGCTCCTTCATGATCAATAGCGATCATTATCAGTGAAAAATGAAGAAATGTAAAATTAAAATGAGGATATGTAATCTTCTCTTTAATAGAATTTCTTGATGAATAGCGCTCCTTCATGATCAATAGCGATCATTATCAGTGAAAAATGAAGAAATGTAAAATTAAAATGAGGATATGTAATCTTCTCTTTAATAGAATTTCTTGATGAATAGCGCTCCTTCATGATCAATAGCGATCATTATCAGTGAAAAATGAAGAAATGTAAAATTAAAATGAGGATATGTAATCTCTCTTTAATAGAATTTCTTGATGAATAGCGCTCCTTCTATCCTTATCAACCATAAGGCTTAGCTTGATAGTAAGTTTGGGACGCGTGAGCAAAGGAAGACTCCATGGTTGAAAATATCTGAGGTTCTCTAACAAACCAAACTCTGATTGTTTGACAAGGATTCTCATCAAAAATTTCATCCAAAACTCAGGATGATCTTAATTTGAATACTGTTGAAATTTATGCGAAGATGCCTGCTTTACAAATTTTCGTCTCTGTTATATGTGATGTGCTACTGAACTTCGAAACAAATATATTATGATCGAGTCATTTGCACTTGACATTCCTGCCAATTGAATATGCAACTGACTCTAATACACACAAGTATACTCGTAGAATCCTAAAAATTAAACATTGTAACTATTCGAAATTTAAAACTGCTTAAATTCCTGATTAAGCATATACAGTGTATCATATCTCAAGTGTTCGGTTATCAAATGTACTTAAGGAATCAAAAATGATGTAGATTCTTTTTCATTGTTGTTTTATACAATATTTTTCTGTCTAACTTCGCCTGTTTTTCGATTATTTTCATCTTCCAGTTATATTGTTCTTCTTTCCCAACCGCCGCAGTCTCTCTCAAACTACGAGCTTCCTGCTCCATTTCTTCAGCCTTCCTTTTCCTTGCAGTAGCTTCCTTTTATTTTTCATCGACACTCACCAAATCAAACTCCAATTTCTTCAATTTTGCATTTTGCTGTCGCTCCTTCTCTAGCTCGTCTTCTATTTTCTTTCTGGTCAGTTCTCTCTCCGCCTCAGCTACTTTACTTTTTTCTTAATTTTTCCTCTCTTTGTACGCACTCTTTGCATTTTGTGCCATTTGTTGCAATTCGTCAGAAAGGTGCACTTCAAAAACATGCCTTATTCCGCGATTTCAAATGTGATTCCGTAAACGTGAGTGCTCGCACTCATTATTGATCCAGACTGGTTCGTTTTTTCGTCACTATATCCGACAGCATGCTGAAGAATCTTTCGGCATCTGAATTCCCGTGAGGAATGATCAAACAATGGCGAACTAATCGTTTCAAGATAGGAACGTTCAGCTAGCTGATGACCGTCTGCCAAAAACTAAGTACAGTCTCATCGGGTAACAGCTCGACCTGAAGCTTGATATTTTGCAATTCACATCTTAATGCTGTTAGATCAGCATCCTGAAAGACATTTGAAAGCTTCTTTGCCACGTTGATCGTCAACGTTTCATAGTAAATGGAGGTAAGGTTTTCGAGTAAAGAAACGTCAGATTTCGCAGTAATTTATTCGTAAACGGTTAGTAGTGCACCAGTTGCTGTGTACAGGAGATGTAAAAGGCTGGTACTTCTTCATAAAACCTTCTTCTTTGCTGTTCGCTAAGATCAGTTACTAATTTGGAAATCCTTTCGTCAATAATGATTTTCCGATCCCGCAGAATAGCATCCGCATTGGAACTTTTCCATGGCTCTTCAGTGTCAATGTGATCTTCTTCCTAATACATCAAGAGCCATTTGATGAGAAGATTTGACATAGTTTGCCATAAGTCATGTATGAGGCAACCATCACGTTGGTACCTTTTCAAATTCCCTCAGAGTTTTAAAGCGGTGGCAAAAAAATCTAATATCCATTCATTAAGAGGATCTGAAAGTGCCTCTTGAATTCTTCCGATTCTATCCTTCGAAAACGACGTGTTTGACTTCGCCACAGTTGCAACAGAAAAGTGCTTCAATGCTTCCAGTTGTTCTAATAGTCGTTCGATCACCTCCATAAACACTGCTACCATCGTGTATTTATAAGGCGCAAGAATCTGTGCTGTTCCACCTTGATAAGATTGGCGCTGTGTTTATATTCCGAATCAAAGTTATGATGCAGAAATCATAACGAGATTTTTCTATCGTACAGCATATTAACAAAACCTAGAAAAAGATCATAATCAGATTGTTTATGCTATAACTGTAGCCATCAGTCATGACGAACCAGCATAAAACCATCATTGTAAGAAAAACCATTGTACATGAAATGTAGTTGGTGTGTCACTGTTAAAGCACATAGCTCGAACATATGTTGATATCACTGAGTGGTAGTTGGAACGACTGGAGATAAAAGAGAAAATCCGATCTTTCACAAAATTCTTTCTTAAAAGTAATGATTAATTCTGGATTATTTAAGCGCACTCGTCCCAATATCACTCACGTTTACGACCAGAAAGAAACTACATATTAATTGGAGTATACTCGGAATATATCGTAATATATTCGTATAATGCAAATAGACATAGATTTTCACTAAATATGTGTGAAACTGGTCTTGATTATTAAGAAATGTTCAACTGAGCATAAAACATTGACAGTAGTACTTAAAAAATTACGCAGAAGAACATGAAAAATTTACGCAGGGGTCAAATTTTTTACGCCATTTACGCTAATTTACGCAGCGGCCCGACCACTGATTGCTTCTTACGTTGAATTCGCGATTATGCGAGGATATTAATTTGGTAGTCAGTTTTTGTGATTTATCATGTCTTGTCGAATCCATATAGCGGAGTTGATGAGACCTGTCGTCCTTAACATGTCAAAAGTCATGATAAATTATTTCATTTCACCTAGGTCATTGGGGAAATATTTCTATATTGAAACACGGACTGTCCAATCTTGAGAAAACTAAATAAAATTTTGCTGCTTTCAGGAAAGTTTTTCAGGTAATCAAAGAGAACAAATATAACACTCATTCAATCGAAAAACTTGAATATTTTAAAGAAAAGCAATTAATGCATTTCTGCTGGCACAAGAAAGTCAATTCTCTAGGGATTTCGAGTCGCCTGACTATTAGTGTAAACCAATCGACATTTCAAGGGTCAAACTACCTTACTGCAGAGTTTGTGCCAATTTTTGACTTCTTTAAATTTGAAGTTTTTCAGGTTGAAAAGTTGCAATACTTGACAATTCTGTCCTAGCTCCCAAGGGGAGAATAGTAGCATACAAGCTTCAACTTTCGTTTTCAAGCAAAAGTTTCATTATCAACTGAGTCGAATGCAAACACGAGCTTGAAGCATGCATATTGAAGATCTTCATATCAGTTTATTGATGTCCACCTCAACAGGTCTACAACATACAGTTTACAATTCTGCAAATTCCAGGTGCCAACAAACGTACAATAAATGTTTCAACATTTATGTATATTCAGTATATAACCACAGCAGTTTGTGTGCTTGCTATATGACGAGAGAAATGTCCTTCAGTTGGCTCGGCAACATGTAGCATGTTCAAAGGACGAAACGAGATGTGATCGGTACCTCATCCTTTTCAACAGCATAAATATCTCCGTCAATGATTAAAGCAACTAATGCGAATACCAGACCATGAGAGGACCGTCTGAAAAGTTCGGGATTGAAGCAACACTCCTTAACTAAGCCAAACCCCAGTCACATATGGTAAAAACGTTTTGAGAGAGGTTCCAATAAAAAAAGAAAATGCTAGTTTTGAAAATTAAGCAGATGATCAACTTCGTTATTCGCTAAGCGAAGCAAGCCATTTCCCGAATTTTTTCAGGCTGAGGTATGAAATATCAAAATGTCAAAATGCTTAACTTTACTACATCACCATTGGAGGCTTGGACGTTGCTGACATGGTCGCGTTGTGCTGGTTTTATTCCGAATACTCTGTCCAATGACAAGTACGCACGGCTCGAAGTGGTGAACAGAAGTCCAGGAAATTCGGGTCACAGCCAATAAGTGCAGGTAATAGAGAAATGCATGCATTTTTGAGTAATCTGGATGAAATCAAATAATTTCAGATTCCAAAATCCAAGAAAACTTCGAGTAGACCTACGGGGCTCGATCTCTACGGGCTCCATGAACTTGATGTACGCGGTTCAAGATGATGGTTACACCAAGCAATTAAGCCTTGTGTCTCGGAGGAATAACATTTTGTTTTTCAGATGTAGCCAGTTTTCATTTCATCATTCATTAGGCAAAGCAGTCTGATACACTGTATAAAATACGCAAGTTCATCTGTTAAGAGCAATGACCAGGCGGTCATTCTAAAATCCTGGACCTTGACCACAACAGTTTGACACTAAAGTGATAGCTTCACCCGTGAAGCTAACTTATCATTACAATATATAGGTGGTATTTCGAAAATGCCAACTCTATTTCGTTATCATAGGGTGAAGAGAGCTGAACAAGCGCCAACTAACTTTAATCGACACTATGCATGGATTTGGACAAGCACACTTTGTGAAGAGAGCAACATAATTTTGCAATCAATTTTCAATCTACCTTTTCAAGTTACACGGACGGATGTGCTCCTTATGAACCATCAGCTGTATTTGCGTATTTTAGAATGCATTAAAAAGGTCACGTGACCAATGGAATTTGAACGAAAGGTCGAATTTCTCACTGTTAGCGCTCACTATTTTAGTTCATCAATTAACTTCATTCTCTTCTAAAACCACCAAATTTTGCCACTAGTCTGATGACCCCCTATGAACCTGTTCAACATGCGTGTGTTTTAGTAAATCTTTCAATCATGAAGTTACATATTTCAGTGTTCTGTCATATGTTTTTTCATCACAATGTCAAAAATACTTACTAGAAATATAAAACAGAAAATGTCAAATCAATTTTAAAAACTTATCACGCAGATTGACAGTAAACACCTAATATCTTAATCGAATATTGAAAAAATAAAACTTCATTATTTTTACCGTGAATCTCGGACAGAATGTGTGACCCAAATGTAGTTTTAAATTTCAACATCAATCAAGTGTAATTCGTTGTATGAAACTCACATAATGATAGTTAGGCTACTTCAGAGGGCAAGTATAAAAGGAGCGATAATTTCAGGTGCAACTACTCAACTATAATTGGTCGTCGCTTGGCGCTATGCATGAGATTGTGGAAATGTGCATTAGAGCAAGAAAATCACATTTTAAGCCCTTGCTCACCACATCTGGAAACTTTCGTATTCCATTTATCACAACTGATAAATATGGCAACTCTTTCTTTCCTTATAAGGCGATACCTTTTAACCACAGCCATCAACTTGGTGCAAGCGCGTATTTCGCATCATTTTATATTTTGCAGATCATATTTACTGGCTGGCTTATTTTGTACAAGCAAGCTCCTGTGCATATTATGATTCCCATTCCAATAAAGAAATACACAAATCATAAGGACTACTTCTACAAAGCCAAATGACATGCCGAATCTTTTAGTTAATAGTATGAAGTGATTCTCTATGTATTCTGCTTGTGTCCGTAACGCAATGATGTACGGCAATGAGATGTGGACCGTGAAAAGTGATCAGATCATGAAGATTGAAAGAACAGAAAAGGCAATGGTAATAAGAATGTCCGGTGAGGCTGGCCGATGGACACAGGAGTGAAGACCTATGAAAAAAGACGAATCTGGAATGTATTTCTGATGCTCTGCGAAGAAGAAGACTGCGGAGGTATGACCACATTCTGAGAACAGATAAGAATGGCAAGACGAAAAGATCTTTCCCGTTGGATGTCGAAGGCTGAGAGAAAGATCAAGGAAAAAATCGTCGCAAGTCGCAGGGTTGCCAAACTCGTCCAGTAAAAAATCCGGACGCTCTAATGTTATATCATCAGAGTAAATATAAACATTAATTGCCTTCTATACTTAACTGTGAATGGAAAATAATCATTATGCGTAAGATTGTCATCAATATCATGCGTATCTCTTTTCCTCGTCATTCATAAGTGACAGGTGATTTTGAATGAAAAATCGCAGCTTTTATGAACCCGCAATATATTCGATTAACAAACACATCAATAAATCTCAGAAGCCTTGAGAATATTTCACAAATCCTCTTAACAAATATAGGCAGTACAAAGCCTAAATATATAACGCGTCTATGATTTCGTTAAATGATTGAATCAACAAATCTATAAAAATATACATTAGTGCGCCTATGATTGTGTCATGAATCAACAAATCTATAAAGAATACAACGTTACATCTGTGATTGCGTTACCAGAAAACAAGTCTACATAATAATACATCACTGATAGACAAATGATCACTATCAATAAAAACACGTCAAGTATAAACAATCTAGCTCACTGAAATCTGTCCATAAAAACAATCCGATAAAAAATTCTTCTTTGGCAAAAACAATTCTTTAAATAGTCTAAAAATTTACGTTCATGATTCTTCATCATCACTAGCACTATCGTGCTCATATGATTGGAAGTATCGCTGGGATGAGCTTCGAGCTAAGTCGATGAGGGACTGAGTTACTGAAAAATGTTGCAATCCATCGATATTTTTCAAGTGAGATCGCACTCGCCGGATACCGTTCAGAGTTTCGGGTTGGAGACGATTTCTCTCCTTTGTGACTACAGCTGCATTTACACTAAATCCTCTTTCCTCAGCAGCATTGTGTGGCTGAATACAAAGCAATGCCTGCACAAGAACTTTGATCAGCGGATATTTGTGCTTTTCGAATATCTTGCTCCAATAAGCATCTAGCCGTTCTTCTTTAAGTGGCTGAATATCATTGTTGATTGCCAGCTGTTTCCATTCCTCGATTAATGGTTGCATGTCATCAACTTTTATTGTGGGAATGAGACCTGCAAGAAACGTCAAGTTTTTCAATTTTGTTGTCTTGTCCTTATCCGACTGAAACGTGCGGTTTTGTGGACACAGCAATGTCAACTTTCGCCACAAACGCATGTGTTCTTTTTGATCAAGTTTGAGATTGCTCATGGCTGTGTGGAAAGCCTCCAAATAAAAAGCCTTCGCTTCGAGTTTGAAATGGGTCATTTCGGCAGACAGCAAATTTTTCAGACATAAACGTTCGGTTCGGTGGCCAATGTCAACGTCTGATGAGTGATTTTCAGGGGCCGTGCTTGATGTTGAAATCTTCGACACGACGATGTCTTCACAGACAGAAGGCAGCAAAAAATCGTCCGCCTAGAGAAGCCATCATACCACAAATTCTATACACATACTCCGGCCCAATGGGATCGTCTCTCTGTAAAAATAATTGCATTTCTTGAAATAGGGGAAGTTCTTTCCGATAGAAAAAGGAGGTAGATGTCTGTCTTCTTTGATGCAAATGCGCTGCGAAGTCGCTCATACCGATCATTCTTTGCCAAATCTGCCAATCCTTATTGGGCAAATAGTGGACGAAATAGGTTCGAAGCGCATCAAGGAGCGTGAGAACTCGATTCGCAAAATGAAGTAAGGTCAAAAACCTCATCCCACTATGATCAATTAGTTTCAAGTTCGGTAAATCCAGCTCGTCTCGCAGAGCATCGAATTCTTCGGATCTGAGAGCTTGCCCTTTGAAGAAATACTTCATGTCGAGTGCAAATTGAAGCACATTGAATTTCAGTTTGCCCATAGCTTTTTCCACGCAGTTGTGCAATGTATGTAGCTTGCAAGAACCAAAGTCTATAACATCCGGATTAGAAGATGTGAAGTTTTATGAAGGCTGTCATAACATGCAGCCCGTCGCGGTTGATGGCAAGTACGTTTTTGGCTGAGATGTTCACGGTTTTCAGAAAATTCATTACTTCAGCATGAATTATCTCAGCACTACAAAGTTTGGGTGGCGCTCGGTTTCCTGCAAGACCTTCAATCACATCTTTCCGGTCTATTTTCATGTAAATCGAAGTCAGGATTCTACACGGATTCTTTGCTGATTGGAGCACCAGAAAATAGCAGTCAAATCGAAATGCTTGTACCCAGATGATTGTTCATCTCATCTAGGCAAAGTGTGAACAAACATGCAAATCCGAGCTTCATTGTTCTGGCCGCGCTGCCTCTGAAGAACAGTTACGGTAGAATGAATTCTTCTATACAATACAATTTGCAAACACATTGACAAGTCAAAATATATTTGTGCAAATCCAAGAAGTAAACTGTTATGACAACAGTATAGTGCATGTATAAAATTACCCAAATTGGACCCTAGTAGTCTGTGAAAAAAGCAGTTTGCAAAAATGATACGGATGAATCAGCTTTAGTCCAAAGCAAGTAGTTGAATGATTTTAAACGGGTAAAGAAATAACTGACGAACATTAGTATGGATTCGATAAAAATCCGGAAATTTGATGGTTTTGACAAAAAATCCGGACTTCAGCAGATTCTGTCGAAAAATCCGGACAATCCGGACGTCCGGATAAAATCCGGACGTATGGCAACCCTGAAGTCGTCTTCAAGGATCTTCACGTTCTGGACCTGAATCCTGGAGTGGTCTACGATCGACAGGAGTGGAGGCGCGCCATCAGAAAGCAACAGCCGTCTGACCACGTTCAACGCGGACAAGGACGGAAAATGGGGAAGCAAGTGAAGAGTATGGAATAGTCACATGCTAACATTATGGAGTGTTGCTCGGCATCTATTTAGCACATCAAGCGACAGATAAAGTGAAATTCCAATCGATCGAATGGTCGTGCAAGTGATGCTTTTCAAATGGGGTAGGCCTACTGTAATTATTTTATTGCTTTACCAATCGATCTGATGACATGACTGACATACATACTATCGCACCTCATGGCAAGTAAGGATGCGAATTTGGGAGGAAAAGTTTAGCAATACAAAATTAAACCAAAAAAGACAATGGAGTTTATTTTCTACTTTCCTCCTTTGTGAATTTTTTTATGAAAGTGTTTCCCTGAAGATTTGTTTTTTCTGATAGGAATCAAAAATCTTTCTACGAATCTTTTTTGTGGTTACTGAGGCAAAGAAATTAGTCACAACCTTGAAACTTAGTCACAATTTTCCAATATGTTAATAGGACTTAAAGAAAACCATTTCATCACGATATGCGCCTAAGTATGAATTAATCACATGAAAAACAAGATAAGATCTTGAATGAAATAGAAATATCTACTCTCACTTCAAATGTAAAAACAACAGAAAATTGGAGACATTCTTAAACAATTGGAGTTGTTAAAAGAAAATATGGATTTTTTTATGCTATCGATAGAAGCATACATGTATCTCTCATTTGCCAAAATATAACACTGTGGAGAAATTCCTAAAAAAATAGAAATGGGTAAAATAAATCTTTGTAAATTTTTAATGACCGACCGAACCATGTATCTCACTCACTCTGCCAAAATATAGCAGAGAAAATTCCTTAGAATTGGAGTGGATCTCACTCTGCCCAGATGGAATAAAATGCTGGAATTCCTGAAACATAGGAGTAGGTAAACGAAAGCGACAACTTTCATGTTCATCGATCGAAGCAAGTTTCTCACTCTGCACCAAATCAGCACGGTTAATCTGAGTAATTCCCAGAAAATAGAAGGAATCCTGAAAACAGGAGATCCAAACAGCAAAAGAGGAATTCAAAAAAAGTAATAGCCAAAATTTGAGTAGGTGAAAGAAAGCGTCAACCATAAGATGACTGACACATGTATCGCACTTTGTCCGATTGAACCCCAATGTAGAGAACGCATGGCAAGATTTCTGTAAACATCAATGCATTCGTTCGCTTCAAGGGCTTCGTTAGCGGTGTAAACAGGCATGTGAGGCTTGCCATATGTACACTAGCATAACAGGTTATTTTCCATCTTCCATATTTCGCTGCTGGAGCGAACACAGAAGCCCGAAGGCAATGAACTGTGCTAGGGATATGAAGCAGAACGGGCGAGAAATTCATTGATTTCTAGCAGACCACAGGACACAGGAACTAAACGAATCCGAGGAGGAGATTCTCATTCACGCATTGCAGATAGTCTAGTCAATTTTCGGAGACTAAATTGTACATTGAACAAAGCGAAATGCTTGCTAACAACTGCTACTCACTCTATTGAATTCAATAGCACACAACAGTTAATACTACTTCAGGGAAGATTTATTATCCAGGCAAACAATCAATAAAGCAGTGTTCATAGTGCGGCAATGCATGTGTTATGCAACGTCAACGTCCATAGTTATTCTCGCACGCAGACATGAAGACATCAACTGCAGAGAATTGAAAGCACTTACCGTTTCTACTCAGGTCAAGAACGACCAACTGAGAAAGGTTGCCGAAGGCCATGGGAATTTTAGATAACGCATTGTCACTTAGTGTGAGGATTCGCAGGCGTTGCAATCTAAAAAATCCCTGAAAAAGAGATGAGAAGTTTGTCAGTAAGCATTCGATAATCAGTACAGTTGAAGAATGATTGACTGTGATTTCTCTCAGTAATGGTGTGTGAAAAGGACGAAGACTAAGCAAAGCAAGAATTAAGCGATCGATCGATACAAAAGCAATCAAAACTACATGATTTTGATGCGATTATTAATTTAGCTGAAAAATGATTTTCAAGCTTTATTTCATAAAGCCTCTAACCTGTTTAGACTTCGCGCATATGTATGACATCGTGATCATACCTGTTCCATTGTCTAGACTCCCACACACCGACGTTTATCGCATGTTCTCTACTATGGATAAATCATGCATTTTTGATTACAAATCGGCCTATTCCTGAATTTCCGATGTATACTTTGCATTTTCAAAATACTGCTATTGTATTTTATTAACTGGTTAGCTTGACATAAGTTTATAGATTCATTATCCTCTGTCCATCAAGAATTCAGTTTAAGGCAAATTTTGTCTTTTGTTAATACGATTTTAAAGATCTGCATACATGACATTGCATAGGCCAAAAGGCATTATTTTAATTAATACAAATAGCATGTGTATTCAAATTGTCTAGTTATTTCTAATTGATGTAACATTATTAATTTCATCTTATTGCAGTAAAGACGCTAAATGAAGTATAGGTTACTCGAATGCACGAGCAATTCGATCAAGCCGATTATTGAAAATTGCAAATAATTTAATTTAGAAGTTTTCTGATGCAATTCACTTTAGAATTGTAAGTGACTGACTCTGTGGATGGCTCACGTGAATCGTTCGAAAAACAACTTGTTGATATTTTTCTCAAAGCTCAACTGATACAAACTCAAGAAGAAATTTTGTGTTTTTATTATAAAACTTTGATTGATGCTTTGAATGAAGCTCATTTTCCTAAAAATACAAGACCTTATACAAAATGTTGTATAAGGCCTTGTTGTTTTCCTGAAGTAATTTCATTTCAAATCATAGTGAACTTACATGAGTATATTTGTTTCTGAAAGTGTGGCTACTTTAGCACGGATGAGGTAAAGCACAAAGGAATTCGCATGATAGATGAATTTCTTCCATCACTCTACTGCAATCTCATTTGATTAACCTTTTGAGCTCCGAAGCCAAAACTGCTACACTACTCCAACTATCGCTCATCAGTTGATCAGTAGTCATTCGATCATAACTACAAGTCCCAGGCAACCGGGCCGTCATCCGCGCAAGCAGTGTGTCGATACAGGGTAGTATAAATGAAGGTCTACACTCAAGCCTATGATATATTAGGAAGTTTTTTTCGTGAGCACTTACTTTTGGGAACACATTTGTTTTTCCTGGAAACTGTCTACTAAGCACTCGATCGCGAATTTGTTTCATGGAATATGTCTACGAACTGAAAACTTCTGTTTAGCATGGTCTAGGTTTTATGAATATCCGGTATCCTTGACCATGCGAAAATATACTGTGCAATTATGAACTTTGTTTTGAACTCTTTGATACGAATAACCATTTTAATTCAACCATCCACATCGATAACAGGCTCCGCACTGTGTGTTTTGAGCTTGAACTTTCTCATTATTACCATTATCATAAGTAAATGAAGGCACGCTATTTCAACCTTTACAAACCATCCCAATCGATCTAACTCACAAATGCTAGTTAGAAATTTCGGACATCATATCAAAGTCACTTTCAGATACAGGACACCTACATGTTTATCGATAGCCTAATATAGTTGAATCATGTTAAATTAAGTCAAAGTAGTAGTTTTAGTAGAAAAAAATGCTTAATTATATATTTACAAGAAATAAGCTACCGGTGTTTATAACCCCAAATAAAGGAATTTTCTTCAGAGACCTTCATCCGCGCAGCTCAAACTCCTTATCCGCGCAGCAGTGACAATGAAAGAAACTAATGAAAGTTAAAGTTAATGAAAGAAGCTGAGATTCAGAAGCAGCATAGGCCAAGGCCTTCCCAAAAAAAAAACTCGATACGTGTGAGCCAGGTATGAATTCAATGACCACTTCACACTTCCATATCAATTATTTTATTCTTTTTAGCTCCTATCTATAACACATGAAGAAAACGAGAATCGTAAAGAATTGCAAATGGGGACATATGGGCCATTCCACGATAACGGTCGTTTCATATTGAGTAGCTTACTAATTTTCAGCGGAGGTTTTCATGCTTAAAAAATAATTCTTTTCGAAATCGAGCTGTTCCCAAGATAATTTCGTACATTTGAAAATCATCGCTCCACAATGCAATTTCGTGCCTTCTTCCATTTATAGCAGCAAATGTACACGGCGACGGTGGTTTGGAAGAATATACGCTTTTCAGAGCCTACATGTACAGATTTTTCTGAGGAGCTACTGCTCATTTAAGCTACGATATCTCTAAAGCACACTTTTCATACACTCTTGCAACAATATCTGAAATAATTGAATGACTTAAGTTTCTCAAATTGTCTGCAGCTCTCAAAATGCTTGATAACTGTCGTTTCATAAGAATTACTTCTAAAACAATGGTGAATCATTGAAATTTAACTAAACCAATTACAAATAAGAGTTTTTCATGAATTGCTGGGAGACTGATGAGACTATCATACTAAATTGCAAGGGTTTCGAATACAGTCCGCTTATTACAACTCGTTGCACATGCCGAGAAGTTCTTTTATATCTTGCTTATTCTCATAAAATTTAGTCGTGAGCTCATAATTGACTGATTGGTGATTACTAAGCTTATTCACCGGGAGGTTATAAGAGCTCTTAAGAGTTATAAGAGGGTTACTAAGCTCATTCATAGGGCAGTCGAGAAAACATCTAGGGTTGTGTGGAAGCACCCAGGTAACAGTGTGGCAAAATTAAAAGAAGTAATTAGTGATTGGAAGTTTGTTACTTCATAGCTGATGATTTCATGTTGGCCTCGTCTGTCCTGTCATCACTGACTGAGTTGTGAAAATCCTGTCAATCCACTTATCGGATGCAAGAGTTAGCCACTAAGGCGTTAAGAATTGCTATTGTTTGTCAACAATTGCACCGTGCACAGACGCACGGGGCTTGTCTGATCTGAGATTCGAAAAAATAGCTGACCTCAACCGATGGAAATTATGACTCATCAAATGGCTGAGTATAGGAATAACACAAATTTGAAGTTTGCCAGTGAACGGACGGGCTGATCTTGCGATCTTGATAAAAATTACATAGACTTGGAGCTGATGACGCCAGCATTCTTTTGAACCCAAACTTGAAATGCCAGCGTCAACACAACAAAAATTACGAAGTTGTGTGCAGTTGATCGCTAAAAACATTGTTAAAACAAGTAGCGTAGAATTGGGAAAAAGTGCAAATTGAACCAAATGTTGTCGAAATTCGAAAAGAGTGTATCATCTGAAAGCTTAACACGAGCCTGATTCAATGGTAATAGTCTTGATTTTCTGTATTACGTAGCTTCGTCTGCAGGTATCGGTGAATGAATTGACCAAAAATTCATACTTTTAAGTCTGTTGACCACAACTGACCTGACACAACCCAGACGCTCTGTCAAAAACCCCCTAAAGTCCTAAACGCAACTTTTTACACTGATATTTATGATATGAAGCTTATTGAAATTGGGCATCTTCATTGAAAAATCGTGTCACATTTTCTTTTAGCAGCAATGTTTTGGCAAAGCTTATTGGTACTTCATCCTTTTGTACATTCAACGAATCGCATAATCCTTACATCACATGGCTGATGGGTTGTCCACACTGCATGTCAATTTTCATTGAATAATTACGTCGTCTTCATCCGGAAATCTTGCATCAGAGAAAACGTTCAATTTTCTTTCGCAAGGCCTACTGACCACGAACACTTAAGACAGTAAAATGTAAAAATATTCTATGGAACATAAGGTTTCATCTCGTTCTGGATTGCTTCCTAAAGCAAAAGCTGGTTTACCGTCTGCCTTCAAGGTGTGAAAATAAAGGCCAATTTTCGCCTAATGCAAACCTCATGACCAAAGGTCTGATGAATATTCCGATCAAGGTGTTTGTCTGGTTGACGAGTCAATAGAAAAAAGTCGAATTTTTCTTCACAATGAAAGCTCAGTGGCATCTGGTCCTTTTTCGTACACTAGCTTTAAATCTGAAAAAAGTTTGGACGACTGACTTGCAGATTTGGAGAAAAATTCGATAAAATAATTTTTTTGGGAAAAATAGATTTTTAGTCCAAATTCAAGACAGGCTTACTCAAGATTCAAATTGGCTGCTAATCCTTATTGTCATGCGAAGACCTTTGAAGATATTGTCGCACACATGCACCATGCAGTTGGAAAAACCTCCGGTAGGTTATGACATAAGTAGAGATCTTAGACATCAGACTGAAATCTCAAGCGGGATTATATATCTACCTATCGCAGACTATCAGGGAAAGAGAGTTATTCTACGTTTGTAGATATTGCATTGATGGAAAGGAAACCCATTTTTCGAGACCATGCAGATTGCATCGTCAAGACAGATTAAGCGTTAAGCACTTTTACCTAAATTTAACATCCGACGTCCTACGATGTTCTCAATGCATAGTAATTGCGTCTTCAATGCCTTCTTGCTCTGTCGACATACGTGGTGTGATCCAAAATGTCCCGGACTAACCTACTTGCAGATAACCTGTGATAACGAATACTACTTCAGATGTAAATTTAGGTCTTTAAGGCATGAGAAATATGGTTGCCGAAATTTTTCCGGTCAGTTTTCTATTTTTAAAAAATTTTCAAACATTTTTGTCTGAATTTCAAGATTTTCCTATAAATTCTAGCGATTTAGAATTAATATATTTAGATTAACTTGACAGTTAAGCTATCACTAATAACCTGACTAATAATTAACGGAAAAACAAATGTTTTGTTCCAGAAAACAGTTTACTTTTCAATGTATGAGCCGTTAGCATTCGTCACTTTTTGCCAACGAAGTCTCAATTCACAAAAAGCTTTATGAAAAATTCCGGTGTCAAAGAATCAAAAAACTCAGTAACTGCATCCCGCAGTTCAACTGGCGATTCAAAATGGTGTCCACGAAGATGCTTTTTGAGGAATCTAAACAGATAGAAGTCACTTGGGGCCAAGTCAGGTGAATAAGGAGGATGGCTCAATAGTTGAAATCCGTTTCTCGTTAAGGCATTGGTTGTCTCCTGCGAGGTGTGAATCGGAGCATTGTCATGAAGCAAGTAGAGGGGAATGTTTCGTGGCTTTCTTATTTTCTTCCTCGCTTCAGATAACAGATTGGAATAATATTCGCTATTGATTCTTACTCCTTTATCCGCAAAGTCAACCAGTTGGATTCCCGAAGCGTTCCAAAAGACCGTCAGCATCAACGACCGGCGATGTGATGTTCCGGATCGCATTTTCAAAGGGGCAGACTCGCCTGATTTTCGCCACTCTGCAGATTCTCGCTTACTTTGAGGCAGATACAAACTTAAAGGTGTTTCATCCTCTGTAAGGATGCAGTTCAGAAACTGATCTCCGTGCATTTCGAGGAGATCCAAATTTGACTGTGCCGCCAGAAGTCTGTTCTCCTTCATTTCAGGTGACAGAAACTTCGGTACGAAACGTGATGCCAGTTTGCGATATCCAAGTCTTTCGATGATGTCATGACAGGAGTGATAACTGATTCGCAACTCTCTTGACAACTCACGGATGGTTATCCTTCTGTGTGCTGTAATCACTTCATCGCACTGACTCGATTTCTCTTCCGGAATCTCCTGCGGCCGACCAACAGTTGAAAAATCTTGCTCCACAGATTGTCTTCCGCGTTTAAATTCGCTTATTCAGAAATAAGCAGTAGTTCTCGATGGAGCTTTGCTTCCATATGCCAGGCTTAATTCCTTTAGAATGTCACCATTAGCGAAGCCGCGGATCAGGAGGTATCGTATCACACTGCGATATTCGACTGAAGACACGCTTGTCACATCCATCATGAAAACTGATAGAACAAAGAACCATCGTTGACACGGATTTCTTAATGAATGCGTGCTGAATGAACTTCACTGATTGATATCGTAACACATGAAGCAATTAACAAAAGACGTGCAATATTCATGGCAAAGATATCCGTCAAATAAGGTACAAATCAAAATCAATCTAACTATAACAATAAGACAAATCGGATCTCGATCAATTCAGAAAATACAGAAATTCATGTTAAAATGTAAAAATATTTTTTAAAAATAGAAAACTGACCGGAAAAATTTCGGCGACCATATTTCTCATGCCTTAAAGACCTAAATTTACATCTGAAGTAGTATTCGTTATCACAGGTTATCTGCAAGTAGGTTAGTCCGGGACATTTTGGATCACACCACGTAAGTCTAACTTAGCAAATAGCTATAAATTCTGATATCTGCTGCTTTAAGGACCCAGGTCGAAGTGCATTAAATCTCATTTTTTGGGAAACTATACAGCTCGGTGAGAAAGTTAAGAGAAAATAAATTAGATACAAAGATATATACTAATTAGCTGTGCATAAAATTAAACCTACACAGTGCGACTGCGACTTAATTCCTTGCTAAACGTGATGTCATAGTCTATCCAAAAAAATTGGACATGACATTATTTTAAATAAATAACAATAAGGCCACCATCCGATATCGAAGATCAACTTTCATTTTTCCAAAGAACTTGAGACTGAAAATGTCTTCTTTTTATCTTGATTTAGGAATTTGTAAGTAATTAGAATGCATCTCGAAATATAAATCAAAACTGGATAGCGCTTCAAACAAATTATTCTGATTTGTGCGTACCGAAAAGATTCATTCGGCAAGCCTCCACCAACAGTAGCAAAACCTGATATTCATATATTGTCAATAACATGCTGAAATATTGCATACGAGTTGAGCTGCACCACATTCCACGAAGTCATGGGTAGCGTACAGCGAGCGCACTAACGCAGCTCGCTCCCGTGTCGCATTACGAATCGATATGCCACTCTGGCGGGTTGAGTCAAAAATGTCTCATGCCTCATAGAGGTTGTGACGAAGTATGCGAGTGTCTTTCCAGCTGTGACGCTGTCACGCGAGACACGACAAAGCAATTCGTCGGACCATGCTCCTCATGAATTGCCGTGACCATTTTCCGCTGGAAGGAGGACGGAGCACATAAATAGAAGAAATAAGCTTGCAGGGAACAAGACGCTCCCTGAGGTACCTCAATTCACGACCAAGAACAGGCGTTGTAGCTTTCCTCAAGGCTTTGTCGCGGTAGGCGACCAATGCCTAACTTAAAGGCTAAGTCGTGCGACAGTTGAGCAACGGCGATAGGCACCCTGAACCAAGACTCGATATATAAATTCCACCACAGAGAATCGTCAGCCGCCGAATAATTACTCTCCACCGTAAACATAATGAACTGAGAGCGAGATAAGTGGATTGTAAAGGCGTAGGAGCCCTTTGCCATCCACCTGGCGAAAAAGATCTCTTAAAGTAGGGAAACATTCCGTGTGTCAGGACACCACCCAGCACGCAAGCTCCATACCCATCCCTAAAGCTTGGTGGTCGACCTATGGGTGTGATGACTAACCGTGTGGGCATACGTTAACAAGGTCGTCGCGTTTGTCAAAGAGCTTCTGTGACATGTCGGCAAGTGCAAATACTTCAAACATAGAAGTTCCATCTTGGAGCCGTCTCATTACCACTGATGTAAGTAAAGTCTGTACTGAATGTGGGAATGTTAACAGGACACTGGGTGGAGATCAGGAATGGGTAGCTAGACCGCCGTAGCCTGCGCTTGAGCGGTCGAGTGGAAAGTGGGAAGAAGAGGCTTTTGAGGCTGAGAAGGAGCGGGACTAAGTCTGAAATTTGAGAGGAGTGACAATTTCCCTACCTTTCTAGATGACTGATGTAAACGCAGGTTAAAATGACGGAATTTAACTTTTTAGCTTAACTTTCTATTCATCTTTAGTTGGCAATATCGAGAATCTGCTAGCTTATATCCAAGCGTGTAAGTCAATCCAAAGATTTTGACAAAAAAACGCCATCGAATAGACCTACTTTACACAAAAGCATCAAAAAATAACTGCTGGTAATTAATTACAAACAGTGAATGTAGCAGCAGTCAACTGCTTTCATTTAGATTCATCAGAAACTGGCTAACACTTGAGACAATGCCGAGGTTAAGTCAGAGTTCCCCAGATAAATCAGAGTTCAGGATTCTACAAAAATTAAACAATTAAGATCATATACTCATACTGCCCGACACCCCCACCCTGCTTTTGAATGACCCAAAAAGGTTGCTTTGAATACGTGATTTGATTGTTTTAATTTTCATAATAAAATCTTACCAACGTAAATTAATAACTTCTTAATGTACGAGAAGATATTCGACAGGATATTCGAAAAAGCTGCTGGTAATCACCAGAGCCAACTGTTTTCCGCGGAGCGCGGAAAAACGGAGAAAACCACGAAATTCTGTATATTCCGGAGAAAAGCGCGGAATTGCATGAAATTCAGAAAAATGAGAAATTTCAACAAATGAAGACGTAAGATATCAGTCAATCAATTAAATGCCTTCAGACTCTATCGCACTTAAATGAACGAATTGCATAGTTCATAGTATTTGAGTCATACACGTATCAACAATCGTGATTGGAGGGGAATGTTAAAGGGGAGTACTGGAGATCCGTGCGTACGGGAAAGAATGAAAAAACAACTTGTGTCGTGTCCTACATGGCCATTAAAACAAAATGTCTCACGAGTCGACGCGAATAACGGCAGCTAAAAGAGCCAGAGTTTGGAAAACATTTTTACGCTGATGGTGGTATTTTATTTTGCTCAGTATGTAACAAAGCGATAGATCATATTCGCTCTCAGACTCTAAAAGATCACATCAAAAGCAAGAAACACGAAAATCTATTGCAGTCGCTGGAACCAGAAGCCAAGAGACAGAGAACGATTGATTCGACTTTCCAAAGAGCTTCAGATGCGAAATTATCAAAAGACACTTTGGTGAGTGATTTCGTTCAAATGCTTGCAGAAGCAGATATACCCTTGGAAAAGGCAGACAGTGATTCAGTTCGTCAATTTTTTACAGAAATATGTTCAGTGAAGTGGTTCTATTCCTAATGCTTCAAATCTTCGCTCTATCTGGCTTCCCAAGCTATTTGTGAATAGAGATACTCAATTAAAGAATATTTTTGCCAAAGGCGAAAGCATCGCGATTCTCACAGATGAAACAACTGATCCACTGAATCGTCCACTTCTGAATATTCTGCTCCGACCTCTCGAAAACGAAGATTCAAAATCATATTTGGTTAAATCTGTTATTCTCGAAAGCGTTAATTTTTCCACAGTTTCACAGGCTATCATTCAATGCTGCAGCGACTTTTCGATTGACTTCAACAGCATTTTGTATTTTGTAACCGATGGTGCGTCTTACATGCGCAAATGTTGGACTGATATACTTTCATTGTTGTGGCCAAATTGCAACTACATTCATTGTCTTGCTCATGTTGTGAATTTGCCAGGAAATGCCTGGAGGCATTCATTCCCAGAGGTGGATCGGTTTATTGCATTGATCAAATCTGTTTTGGTAAAAGCACCATCCCGACGAAATCGTTTTTTGTCTTTTCTGAGGTCTTGCAACGTTGAAAATCCAACACGTCCTCCAAATCCAATCGTTACGAGATGGAATACTTGGTTTGCTGCAGTTCGATATCATGCCAACTTTATTCATTTGTATCAGAAATTCATCGAAAAGAACGAAGGGAAGGTGATACGAAAGCTCTTGCAGAACTTGCTCGATTGTTGGAATCACAAATCATGAAGGAACAGTTGCTATTTACTGCTGGACACTGTGAGAAAATCATTGGGGTATTAGATGCTTGTCAATCCAACGATACGAAAATATATTCTGCCTACAACATTTAAAGAATGTTGCATCAGAATCTGAATCGGATGATTGTCTGAGAAGGTCCTCTTTCTGCCTCCTCGAAACTGAATGAATATCTTGGAACAAAACAACCTGGAATAAATTTGCTAAAATCAACACGATTACTCGATCCATCTCAAATTTCACTATTTGATGGCAACTTCTCAAGCGTGAAGGATAAACTAAAAATGGATGGTTGCACCAAAGTTGAATGGGATTTATATCGTACAATTGCCAATGAATCGTTTGAGATTATTCCTCTTACTTTCTGGAAGACAAATTCTAAACATCTTTCATATCTCTCAAAAAAAGCTATTCCCCTTTTGCGGGGACCATTCAGTTCTGCGGATGTGGAACGAAGCTTCAACTTAGTCAAGTTGGTGTTGACATCAAAGCGTCATTCGCTTACATATCAAAATTTGGAAGGGCTTTTGAAAGCTGCAGTGAAACACTGAGTTATTCTACATTTTTGTTGTTGTTTTGAGCAATTGTTCTCACCCAAAGAGCTGATTTTCACCATCACATAATCATAATTTTGAAGAAAATGTAATTTGTTGAATTAAATTGTTTTAATGACGAGTTTCATGAATTTCTTTTTGTTTGGCCAAGAAAATATGGGCTTATCAACAGCGCGGAATTTTCATATTTCAACGCGGAATTTTTAAAAAATCAGCGCGGAAAACGGTTGGCTCTGGTAATCACCATCGGTACGACCCTGTTATGCACATAGACGTACTTGAAGTTAAAGGAATACCGAAAATCGAAATTGAGATGAATAGAAATGCTGTTCATTATGATATATTCACAAACTTTAGGATTATCTGAACGATTGAGCTAACTTCAAAAATCTTAACTTACTCTGTAATATCCGTATTTTGAAACGTTTGCATGAGACATAATTCAATGCTAGATATGCATCTTCAGTAGCCTATGTAAGTCGTCATAAGTAGGCCCACGTGTTTTTCTGCATAGGCCTATTTGACTAAAAAATCTATTTTCGCGAATGAATCATCTAGTTTGATTTTGAATTTTTTTTACAAATCTCTAAGTCAGACGTCGAAGCATTGCTTTGTATTCAAAATCAGTGGAAGAAAGGGAACCAGGAACCACTGAGTTTTCACAGCTGAGGAAAAAATTCGACTTAATTGATGGAGTCTTAAAAATGTCATTTTTAAGACCCCGATCCACTTAGTTCTTATCAAATTTCTGCATGAATTACAAGATCCATAAAAAAATTTTGCAGATATACGAAATTTACTGAAAATTGCAGTTCCTGAAATACATGGAATCCCAATGGGAATCTTTACATAGAGCGCGGCAGGTGTGCCGGAGCCTTATATTTATAGATTCTTTCGAAATTTGAGCACGTCAGAACCTATGGTCTAATATGAGAATTTCCTAAAACAAGTGCGCCCGCTTCTCATAAGTGCACCGGATAATTCCGGCGCAGCCCTGAATGGATTCCATTTCTGGGCCTGATGACTTTTCCGCTCTGGTGAGAAGGTTTGTAGTTTTGTGATCCCTCTGTAAATTGAATCGGTGACATTCACGATCAATAACATGGACAACTTTAGGCGACATGCTGCTGCCCAAACAATTACCTACTGCAACGCGCAACACTCTACATGTATTGACAAAATAACGTGTGGTGGACAACTGAGTGCATAGGCCTACACTACCCACTGCTGATTATAATCACGGTTTCAGTCGCATGAATATTGAACCAGTGTTCGTAGTCCGCCGGCTCAGAATTTTTGGGCCACGGTTTTGGATATGCTATAATGAACGGATACACAAACCTATGTTCTTTCGCAGATTCACGTTTATGCTAGTCATTTATTACAGGACATACCGATTCCTATTTTACGAGTAGTGAGTAAGGAAGAATGAGACGAAGTAATTATTTCAATATTTTATCAAAAACAAATCTTTGATACGTATAACTATAAAACAATAACCAGCGAGTCTTCAAACATATTCATGACTTCATATTCGGGAGAAAATACACGTGCCTGATGACCACTAATGGAGGACTACTTTATCTCAAAATCCTCTTTAAGCACCATAATTCGACAGTTTTCAACCAGGATAGAAATCAAGCCAAATAGAAATTCAAGACAAGCTGCTGACATTTTCATAGTTTGAAAAAATCAGCACTTGTATTATAATTTCTAACTTGATTGAGAACGATTTCATTATCGGTTCACAATGGTACAGGAGCTACTTTTTCTGGCGCTTTCTCGAACGATGCTTTGCACAGAGGAAATTCCAGCGCTTTTCTTTAGAGCACAGATACCCCTTCTTGTTGCTCGTTGTTCATTCAACTTGCCTTGCTGCCTCTTGAAATTATTCAGCTCCTCTTCATCTTGTTTTCACTTTGCCACAAGTTTTATGCGTGATTCACGCTCCCTTTCATTTGCCTCAATATATTTTCTCTTTTTGTTTCAGTTTCTCCTCAAATTATATTAATTTTTGATTGGTCTTTTTCTTTGTTGCCACTTGTTAAAATAATTCCCTTTTTTAATTCCTTTCTGCTGCAATGGTATTTTTTTCTTACTGTAATTTTCTTTTTTCGCTGACATGTGCTTGAGGACAAAAATCTTTCAAATGCCTAAATTTTTGCCGAAAACTCTATATCCACTGATAGTTTGCTTAGATAGACCCTATGTTTCATGAAATAGGCATGTCTTCCAACTCAGAGGCAATTACCGATGCTCTTAACTTTTGAAAGCTAAATTTTAAGTTTCTTGTCACTGAGAATGTTCCTGTCATTCAATTGCTTTGGGCTTTCCCTAAAACTGTTCTATCATACTTTCATATAGACCATTTTTACGATGACCACTTTAGACTGACAACCATCGAACGAATAGAGAAGTCTTTGAACGATGAAATCGCTTAGATCTAAGTGTAACATCTTCGAGAGCAGGAAATAGACATTCTGGTAGAAATAAAGAAGAATCCCCTATTTCCACAGGAAAGATGTAAATTATCGCTATACCTAAGTTTCCCTCGATTAACAATGGATACCAGAATAAAATGCTTACCAGCTATCAATGCTTACTAAACGGATAAAATCATTCCAGCTAAGAACACTATCACTGAGACTCCATAAATACCACGGAAGAAAGCTACACATTTCCCCAGATTCTATCACTGAAAACCACTTAATAGTGATATACGCAGTAATCCATCGAACGGCTCACGATGTACCCACAAGCCGTGTTAATAGTAATAACATACAAGAAAGACGCTAAGAATGAAAATCTAGTGTTATGGCATTTTTCGATTTTACACCACTGAAGAAATTCAGGAGACATGAGCATAAATTAGTGCCGGTACTACAAATAACTAAGTAAATTTGTGGAAATTCTTTGAGGAAACTTTTGGAAGCATCTTGCTTCCCGAAAGAGAATGAATTATTATGAAAAAAGTCTTCGTGATTTTCTGCAAGGCAACATCGCAAGGTTGCATTGAAATAAGAGCTGTTAGAAAATAACTAGAAAAATTTTCGGGCCGGACTACGAACACTATTGAACCTACACTAAATGTAGCTTACTGTTCTCACATCAAGATGAAAAATGTAGAGATTCTTCTGTACATTCATTTATTTTAGTTATTTAAGTTACACGGAATTCCGACAAGAATAAATTACTGCTGAAAAATGTGGCATGACTGCGAACTCATAAATTACTTATGATTCATAAATGTTCAAAATGTTATCAAAAATGTTCATTGACTTTTTTTACACATGGATAGGCCTACTTCTACTGGTTCATATGGTCTTATTTCTGCGTGAATCAGTAATACATGAGCTCATTCATAAAATTCATACAAGATCACTATTCTGTTTTAGTTACTATACAGTTGAATCATAGGAATAGTCTGAGTAAATGCAAAACTAACATCACATTTAGTCAATATTGGTATATTTCCCTATATGAAATTTTGGTAGCATTTCCCCAGAAACTTTTTTGCTACACCACTGCTGACAGCCACGAACTTAGTACGTCCTAAGTTTGGGAACTAAGTCTCATCGGAGAACAGTTGCTAGTACCAAATCGTCCCTGAAAAAAGTGTGAAAGGTTCAATCGGAATTTATGGCCCACATGAAAATGAGATTGTTGTAGATTTAGAATCATGACTTTTGCCTATTTCGCTCCGCTGTAGTTGGTTTTGTTTCAGACTGAAACAGTTAGCATCGTGAAAGGATTCACTGTTCATATTTCTTCAATTAAAAGTGAAATCTTCATTCTGCTCTACCGAAGCTTGAGATGCGGTGCTTCCATGACTTCGTCCTTTAAGGGACGAATTAGTTTGTAGGGTATGCCTGGAGCATGACCCTAACTTGTTGGTAGGTTTCATGATGAGCTTATACATGACATTGTAAAAGTAGGTCTGGGTTCAGGGAATATGGCAAGAATAGCATTAGAAAGCCTTCACAGGCGTTGACGTAACTATTCATTTAGTTAGTTAACGAATGGATGGGATCGATTACTGCTACATGTTCGGCAAATCATTGCTGCTTCGTAAACAAATCCAGAATATGCTGTTAGCAACTTAAAATTTTTGTGTTTCCTCATCAGCTACTCTAAAACTTGAGCATTCCTTGTGTAAAAATTTATTGTATTAACAAAAATCTTTCCGTGTAGCGCTTTGCGGATAGGATAGCCTAATTTTGCACTGCACATCATTATGACGGCAATTTAGCTCTTTTTAATGGGACGCAAGATGCAAACTGGTGATTCCAAATGGATAAGGTTGAAAACACTAAAATGCTTGAATGTTGAGCTCATATTCCAGAAATTTTTTTGTGGTTCCTTGTCAGCTGTTCTTACCCTTGGGAGTTCCACAATCTGATTAGCATCTAAGTAACATTCCTCAAGTGTCTTCCCACTTCGGACAACATCGTCCGGTACATTTTCAAGTCCACAATGTGTCTTATCGTAGGTATCTAATGTACGAGCACAACCTTTGAAGATAGGTAAACACCTCAACATTTTCTCAGGTGGACACTACAGTCGCTTGTCATCCATAACGATATTTCTAGGGTACGTTGATTATAACTGGTTAATTAAAACAACATATCTTTGCAAAAAAAATGATTGTAGTCAGCCTAGACCACACAAATTGACAACAATAAAACCTCTATAATGGAAATTAAGCTTCATGCAATGCACAATAACGGCACATAAATCGCACGCATTTTCACTTAGATGCACCTGCCAACGTTTGTATCATTGGGTTAGAATCAGTCACATGAGTAAATCGAAGCTTTTAATTGGTTCTTCATGCCCCAACTTAGTTCCCTCGGATGTGCCGCGACCATAGCCGCGACCTTGAGTCAATTTCCATTCTTGCCAACTTCAGATAAAGTCTATTTCCATCGCCTAGACTCATACATAATGAGGACTAACGACCATGACCAAAGTTCACTTTCATGTAGAGTGCCTGAACACAGCAAAGGGGAAATTTATTCTTGATGGAGACAGAAGTTCAACAAAAGATCATTCAGTGTTTATAAATCTCAATCCGGCCGGTTGTTGGTTGATCAACAAATACAAATAAACATTATTTTGCCGTGAGAAAACTTATGATGCAGATGCTTCAGAGCATGATGACCGCTGACATCAATCCGATGTCTGAGTGGCAGCCAATGCGTGTAGAAAAAGGAAATTGGTGCTCTCTATGATATGGCGTGCAAGTCTCATTTGTGCAATTTCAATGCGATATCTTTGAACAAGGCATTTCGTTTAATAAGGGAATGAGATAAGCATTGAATCAGAACTGAAGGCTCTATGAATAATTCATGGTGTCAGTAACTCCGGGTTTCAATAATCGCCTAACATTAGCTCATGCAGTGCGACAAGATAGCAAAGATGCATCGTCTTACAGATTGACTATGGTCCCACACACAGATGTCAGTCATCAGCGAGTCGGTCTTGCCCGGACATTGTCCATCAACCGCATTAATATTCGTTGAAGGAATAATTCGTAGTTGTAGAGAGGCTCAAATTCAATTCTTGTTTTAACACTTCACATTAAGTGACCGCCAATTCAATATATCGAAATTCATTTAATTTATTATAAGAAATTTTTTTATAACTTCTCGTTAAATTGTTCTTCTTTGAATATATTGTAAAGTAGGGGTCTTTAAGTGAACTAATTTTATTGATTTTTACTGCACTACTTTTTAATTACCTGTACTTTTCGCGGGCATTGTTTTTACTACCTGTAACGGTCGAGATCCGGCACCGTGTTATAATGGGCTATTTATAGTCTAGTAACACTGGGCGCGCGCGATTCGAGACCATGGGACACACTTTCGGGTAGCTATTGGTGCATGTTGTGGTAACTGATCTTCCTTATGTTGCAGATCCTACTTGGTGTTCGGTCCCGCTAAGCCCAACCAAGTCTCGTGAGTGTTCTCCGTGTTCTGGATCTGTTACATACCTGCTAGCAATGTTCAGGTGAGCAGAGTTTTCTTGTTGTGATCTTGGTCGGGATTGCTTGTTCTAGCAATTCCGGTCGACATGGCAGAATGCAGTGATGATTTTATTGACTATGATGACATCTCTATTCTAGCGGAGGAGATTGTTTCCCGTGCACAACAGCTGCTAATTAAACCGGAGCCACGAGACTCTGAGGCCGCTGTTTCTTCACTCCGACGACAGCCGGGAGAATTACCCCGAACCAAATCGGGAGACTCGCCTCGACGGAAGCCGACCGTTAAGGAGATCGACCCATTGGCAAGCCCGTGGAGACACCCGCCTAGTATAGGCACCGCTTTACCTCGGCGACTGCGTGTACGCTGGGAGGATCAGGCCGACGACAACTCGCCCGGATCGACGCCCCCGTTAATGGTAAGTGCTATGAAGACTACAGTAGCTCCTAGCGTAGAACCACAAGCAAGTTACAATATGTAAAATTAGTTGTTAAAAGTAGATGGCGGATGATAGCCGCTACAAGGGTTTTATCTCAATAAATTCTATTCTATATTCTATATGCGAATCAACACTGATTCCTCAAAATAGTTCAATCATAAAATGACCAACCCTGGATCCTACCGAGAATATATGTCTCAAGATATTAGTCGTTGCGCTTGAATCAATACCGACACCAGAAATTGTTGTGTCCTGTCAGACTCGCACAGGCACACCGATTCTTTTGTGTGCGACCTACTTCCGGGGTTATTGCGCAAACTGATTCGAGGCTTGCTCCATGTCTTTTACCACTTCCTCATGTTTCTCAGGTGTACGAGAATCTCCATCACTCATAATACAACAAGATTTCCATGTCGGAGTTTGTGTTGACTCGTTTGCTTTTTCTTGCTTAAATCCTGCTTGGTCTTGTTTCGTCTTCTAGGTTCTTTTTTTCTCAAACGAATCAAACATATTTTCTAGATTTACGATATTCTGGACTCCAAAACACTCAACACAATGAAAAATCAATTTTGCGTTTTATGTACTGTGGATAATTTGTATCCTACATTCATGTGGTAATAATCGGTATTACCGATTCAGCCGGTATTATAGCCACTACCTTTCCTCTGACCAAAAGGTTTTCTCATGATTTTTTTAAGTGACTTGACGTATGGGGTCAATTTCAGAAGTGAATTTTGTCTCTGAATAACAAAAGTATTCACCACCGGACAATTTCCTGTCACTTTCCTTTTTTCCGTCAACTTCCATGCGAAGTACGAATTCATGTCAAGCATTCATGATGTCACAGCTGCCGATTCACGACTTATTGAGAAATAGAACGCTTCACACTAGACAGGTAGATCCGCTGTGGTCGGCCGATAGAGGAACCACTGTAGTGTGCAAGCGAGAAAATTTCTGAATTGAACAAAGGTAGATAGATTGCTCTTGAAACATGTTGAAGCATGTACGGTATATCGAACAGTAATAGAAAAAAATGCATTCAGGGTCACCACCCAGTTCTAAAGTCCAAGTCCACGAATTTCCCGGAGCCATAAATGATTTCCAATATTACACAAAATAATCTTATCTTTGTTTGTGATTGCACATGCACAATTCACGGAATTGTTGCTTAATTAGTACATGAAAAAGTCAGGGATGAGAATTTTCCGCGAATCCGTGGAAATTCGCGGGGGCCCCAATAAAACTGACTAATGTAATCTTTATTTTTTCTTTTGGGACCCCCTCAAACATGAATTTTCTCTGGAACCCCCGTTGCTAAATTCTCATCCATGAAAAATTAAGAACGAAATAATTTTATTAATGATGCCAATTAATGATACTGCGATAGCTTTCATCTCAAGAGACAAACTAAAATTCTAAAAATGATTGTGCAGTTTTTTATTTACTACATGTCTAGTGTGTCTATTTCTTGAATGATTCATAGTAAGGAAGAGCGCTAGCCGCACCTGCTCGCACCGATGATCCGTTTGGTGCACCATAATTTGTAAAACGTTGCGCTGAAGCAGCTATTAAGGTATAGTCGAAATATAATTTTCTTCGCTCTAGAAGTTGTCCTACGAATATTTAACTAGACTTCAAAATCTTGAAAGTATGGTCTATGTTTTACACCAAATGCTCATATTTATGATTCTAGAAGTTATTGAGAATTTAATGAAGTGCTGGTATAAGGAAAATTCTAATAGCACTATACAATTTGAAAAGACTTATATACAGGCCTCTTTTAATTCATTTTTGCCAATAATTAAAAATAAACCCTCACCATATATAGTATTGTTGCAATAGAATTCTTTAAAACCAGATCAAAAGGAACAAAAAGTGGAAAAAGTTGCAATGGCTAAACACTGAGTCAGTGGCGGAAGAAACGTCGGGTTTATAAAAAATCCTTCTTAAATACATATACCCGGCACCCAAAACATCAGTCTCTCAAGCAAAAACAGAGCAGTCATTCTGAGCTGCTACGATGTGACCGGATGCAGAAAAATCTTTCGGACGCATCTGAATGCAACTAATCATCAAATTTTTACGATATTGTCAAGTTGCTTGATTGAAAATGGTGTATAGGCTTTTTGTAACTTTGCTAGAAGAGGTGACTTACATGTGTAACTGTTGAGATATAAGTTTGATCAAAAATCATACTGACTCTGATTTTACTGCGTGTTGCATATAGAGGTCAGAGTATTTGTATCGGAGTTGAAAAACTCCACTCCGGTGATATAGGAGTTCTGATTCAATCGCTGACTCTGGATCTACACAGTGACTTCTGTCGATTAGCGAAATGGAAAATAAGTTCAACCAAAATGACAATCCCAAATTTCAGCTTGATTCTGTAGACACGCATGTATATGATAGTGATTGATCGCAAGACCAAATTTTTCCTTGGTATTTTGTTTTCGCTTTCTTGGACATTAGTGCAAGCAAATGGCAGTTGTTCAGCAACGATTTAAGTGTGCACTTGTCTTTCAAAAGTAGGCCTGTAAATTAGGTGCTGTATAAATTTCTCGAAAACACTGAATAGATCTACAACGAAATTACGAGTCTCGAATTGCATGGCGTTGACGAAAGCACTGTATAATAGCAGGCGTTAAATTACATTCTGTCCAATAGCACAGTAGATAAATGCACAATAAGCATCCATAGTCAGATCATCAAAATCTACATCTTCTTCACCCTCGTGTATCTTTTTCATAATGTTGTAAAACAACATCAGCTAAATGCTTGGAATTGAATCACTTGATTCGCGATCTAAGGTTTCTCCTGTATGACATGGCTAAAAGAAAACATGACTTTTGTGCAAACTATCTAGGCCATTCCAATTTGTATTCAAGCTTGTAGCGTATGCTGCATTGTACTTATAGATATTGCGTTCTCTCAAGGGTCGGTTTGAAGGACATATTTGAATTTTGAAGAACATCACACATTGACACATATCGGCCATGAATGTATGCGAGAGTTTTCTAATAACCTCTATGCATTCTCATAGGGACGGAAAGCACATGGGAAGAGGAAATAGGAATCATTAAGTTCCTATCCTAATGATTTTTAAAGTTAGTCATGTCTTTCCGTTTAAAAATTGAGATTTAACTTTAAATTAAAAAGAAAGAAATTGCCAATTATGCATAAACCTTAGATGAATTTATGATATTTTGCATTCTGAAAGATACTCAAATGAATTTTTTAGACATGTAAATTGGACTCACACTCCAATGTCCATGCATTAACATTTTAATTACAAAGAAGATGGATGAATGTCAGCTCTCTTGAACATTGAATATAAGGATGTTCTCCTAGTGGTGGCAGGTATGATTCTGAATATTATTACAATCATTGAGTAGAAGTACACAATTAGTCGAGCTTTCATTATTTTCAATTTCCAGAACATTTTTCTTCAAAAGTTTAATAATTTCCATTAAAATTGAGAGTATGAAAAAGGTTCAGTCTATCACGAGGAAAATTACAACTGCCCTTTTAATTTATATGATACTCTATTTGTAAATGTTTGGTAATACATCATAGTGAATCAAAATACATAAGGCGTCGCAAGCAAGGCATGAAAAGTTTTGATAAAATCTATTTTTAAGATTCTACTGCAAATCTGCTATCATAAAAGTACGGCAAGTGAGCTACATGTACCTACAATGAAGTATGACATTAATATTTTCATTTACCAGTTTTGATTCTTCAGGTCTTTATCAATCATATTTTATCGAATGTATACTACTCAACTTTTGATAAGTATCTCTTCAAAATTTATGGTGAATTCTACATGCAAATCATTTGAATGCTTTACTTTTATAAGATCGATTGCTAATTTCCCTGAATGATTATTCAGGCATGTCATGTTGCCACAAATATAGACTTGATGAGATCCTTACATTTGCGTGCATCTACAATTCATAGATATTAGTGATGAATGTACCGATATACGCATTACACACTGTGCTGCAAGTACAAGCGCATCCATGTGTTAGTGTGTGTTTATTTCAATGAAACATTCACAGCTATATGTATTAGGATTTATACTTTGTATTCAAACTCAAAACACAAACATGTCTAGAAGGAAAAAAATCAGGCAATCAAGGAAAAAAAGGCAGGCAAGGAGTTACTAGCGATTGTGGTCTCCTGTCGCTTTGATAGCGACCTCACAACGCTTCTTCATACCAGAATGAGTTTCCTGATATGATATCACTGTGGGGGCATCCTACTCCATTCCTCTTTCAATGCAATTTTTAGTTCTTCAATGGTTCAGGCAGATTTATTCGAGCTCTCACTTCGTCCATTATGTTCCACACATGTTGATTGGGATTGCAGTCGGTGGATTTCGCTGGCTGATTCATGCGTTGAATTGTTTCTTTTCCCAGATGCCTATCCACATGTATGGCGCGATGAGTCCTGACATTGTCATCCATCAGAAAAAATCGTGCCAATGACAGCGACATTCGGTCTGGCTAACCTACATATTGGGGAATTTCAGCGCGATATCTGGCTCATGCTAAAATTCCGCTACGAATAATGTGCCTACAAGTTTGTTTTTTCTTGCATGATTCTATGACAGAACCACCTCGAAACCAACCATAACAAGAAATCGTATTGAACTGAAACCTCTGATTTCGATGTCTGCAAACTCTTTCCATCCGATCAGTCATATCCAGACAAAATCTGAACTCAAAAAATATCTGAATTCTTCCTCAGGAGATTCAACATAGAAGGAAAGTCTGGTGTGGTACATGCAAAAGCGTTTGAAATTAAGGGTAATGTATAAAGTAGAAAATGCAGATGACATAATGTGAGTGCATGTAGAACACAGCATAGAAGCGGCCTAGAGAATCAGTTCATAATACTTCGGCGGTTTTAGAAATTGGATGAAGATTTAAGGTCATAGAAAGGGATTCTTTGGAGGACGTGCTGCATATTTGATCCATAAGGACAATCCGTCATTAATTGACTGATAGTCCGAAGCTCTTCAATCTTTCTTTCATTTTCTTTTCTAGTCATTTACTTGATAATGGATAAATGTGAAAAGATCGCGCGTCTGTTTCAGCCTTCCTTCTCTCTAACAAAGTCGCGCGATCTTTTCACATGACTTTATCAATTTGTTTTTGTACGCGGCGCCCCGTGGGATCCTCAGTAATGAGAAAGTTGCGCTTCCAGGTCACCCAATGTTTTAATTTTCTTCATTTTTTCCGATTTTCAAATCTCAATTTTTTCTTATTTTCGGTTTCAATCTCAAACTCAAATTTTGAAAAAGAATCGAAGGACAAAGTCTCTTTCCCATGAAGAACCAGTGCAATTGCAATTTGGCATTACTAAATCAAATCTACCAAATCAAATCAATACTCAAATCAAATCAATTACTAATCTTCTTCAAAAACTTGAAGCTCTTAAAAGCACTAAACGTTTACCATCATTAAAATATTTCAAACTTTACGAACTAACCATACAGTAGGGATATATAGGTACAGTGTCGACTCAAAAAAGTATCTGTATGCAGTGAAAACTTTTATATCAAAAGATTCAGTTTTTTGCAGAGATTGCGTTCCGTGCTCCAAAAATTATTTGAGCACTTTTGAAAAAAGTCAAAATTTGCCAATTTCTACTACTGAGATGACTCTCCTATATAAGTAGCATGAAACAAGTTGGATATCAAAAGGAATGAATATTTGCTGAAAAGCATCCTAACTAAATGGAAATCAAGCTGATTATCAAGGGAATTTCATGAACCGTATTATAATGGAAGTCTTCGTAAAAAAATCGCGATATTATTCGTGCTTTCTTGGCTGAAATTTCAACCTTTAATTCAATTGTCACCGACATTCATGATTCATTCAATTCATGTTTTATTTCTAGAATCTGAATAGTGATGTGGACCCATTTATATCTTTCAAAGTTAAATGAAATCATTGTCTTTGATTACTATGTGATTTTTCTCTACCAGTTGCAGCTTGCTTGTGATGTGATCACGCTAGAGAAAATACTCTTGAGGTTGAGCATGAAAGCAATAGGAACCCATTGAATTGCTAATTTAACAAACATTAAATCTCCAAGGCAGTCATGAGAATCTGTGAAATACCATCATTCCTTCTGCATCACAATCATGATCACTCAATTCCGTTGTAATTTCTGCAAAAATTTGCATGTCTCACATTTGGTGACAATACCGTCTGTATCTCCTTTGAGTTCATTTAATAAAATCGAAAGTGTATACACATTGGGGATTTAATAAATACGGAGTTACCACTCTACCTAATATACTTACTCTATGGAACTAACGAAACAACATGAATACAAAATCTTTCATGCAAAAAATATCAACACAAAACATGGTCATTCAATCTTGGTAATATTTGAACTTCCTACTAACCTTGAATATAACGGCTCGCCTTTTCTCCCGCAAAGATATTCAAAATCTTTAACAGCATCAGATATTTAAGAACTGATAAATTATTCGTTTACATTCATTATAAACAGTATTGACGGATTAGAACTTATGTAACTAGTTTATCGAACCGAAGGTTCGCAGACTTCGTCTACATTTTATTTTTTCTAAAAGAAAATAACTAACATAAACCATTTTATAAAACAATGCGGTAAACAAACAACTACAAACTTTTACAAACAACTACTAAACAATTAGGAATATAGAAACTTTCATGTATTAGTGAGAGATTAATTACAATTCATAAAAGATGTGCTAAGCACCAGCTTTGCTTATAAACCTGAGGTGAATTTCATAAATCTCCATACATCAGAACAGAAAGGAGTGCATTGGCCTGCAGGACAAAAGAATACTGATAGAGAAAACTATTATTTCGATTCATATGGTCTCTCTCCAACAAAAGAAGTAAAAAAAATACTTGGAAGTGGAACATACTCGTACAATACTTTTCAAATTCAAAAACCTGGAACTACTTACTGTCAATTATGTATTTATGTATTATACAGGTTACAAGAAGGAATGACGTTTCTCGATGTAATGCTAGAATTGTACACAGTGCTAGAAATCTGTCCTTTTGTAATTCATTCTTATATAATCTTCCCTTTATTTCTTCACTATCTAAATCTTTAATTTCATATGTAATCGGATAAGTTTTATTTATTTTAGAAACTTCAAATATCTCTTAAGTCCAATAACCAGCAAAACCTTTTTCGAATTTATTCTTATATTTAAATATTTGTACTCTATCGCCAGCCTTAAATTTTGGTTTGCGTTTTCGTAAACTAGAATTATTCTCATTTTCATAATTATTTTCCAATGTCTTCTTTCTTATCAAATCTGGATTTTCAGAAGCATTCATTGGGCTTTCTTCAATACCTGAATGAATCTTATTGTCATAATCCTCAACAATTCCTGGCAATATCTTCAACCATTTTTGATTACCTTGTTCAGTAAATTTCTTAAATAACGTGTTCTTTAATGTCCTATTAAATCTTTCTATTACTACAGCTTTTTCAGCATTTTCAGTGGAATAAACGCTTTCAAATAATGGTTTTACATTTTTATTATAAAATTCAGATCTTTTATCAACAAACAATTTTTTCGGTTATCCATTAGGGGAGACATGGGTGCCATGACCCTCTTTTTTAAAATCCAGCTCAACATGCACGCATTAAAAATATCTCAGTTTTGTGAATGTTTTTCTACTGTTAGCCATCAATGCCTTCTGTATAAACATCCAACTAGATAAAATAAAGCTTTTATCATAGATATCTGAAGAGGGGTCATGGTACCCATAAATATTTGGGACTGGGTGCCATGACCCCTACACACGGGTTCCATGACCCCCTGACAATAAATGCCAATTGATGTAGGTACCTGATTGCCATTATTGATAGGATGTGTTAGGCTTAGTGCCCTGTACATAGCCTAGCTATTATTCGAATTTTAAAGCAACTAAGTTTAAAAATGAGTGAAAAATAGAATAGGTAAATGTTTAATTAACTTAGTCCCATCAAATGTTCATGACATGAGTTGACGGAAAACCTAGGCCCAGACAAAAATTGCTTTTGTTGTAGACACCTGCTATAAACGAAAAAAATCTATTAATGTACTGTACATGTGTTACACCCAGTGATAATCGAGTTTAAAAGCAAATTTTGCTGTTTGATGCACAAAAACTTTATTTTACAAATTTTCGATGATGAGCGACACAAAATGTAGCATAGGCCCAATTTCTAAAGGCCTCGTGAATCTGTTCAATAGAGGGAACTCTATAGGAACAATAAGCGCGGTTCATAAGAGGATGAAGTGTCTTACAATTCAATCATCTCCGCATCATAATCGAAAAACAGAATGTTTTTCGTTCTAGCAGTTCCACCCGTAGCAGGCTTTGGCAAAATTTTACTATTTCACCTGTCGTAATGAAGCCCGTCGGTTCCTCGGTGAGATAGAATTGGTCTCCCCGCTTAGTGGGCTTCAAGAACTCCACTTCAAACTGTGATTCCTCGGAATCGACAGGCAGATATCTCTTGACTATTCTAGCAACAAACTTGCGGGATCCTCCTTTCGAGGAGAATACCAGGCAGATGACACAGTCTCTCTCTGCAGCATCAGTTGTCTCTCTCTCATCCTGCTGGTTTACTTCAGAATCCGTTTCCGAATCTGCTGAATTTGAAGAAATTTCTCGTTCTTCTAAGCACCTCTCCAATGCTGCACCACTTGTGCCAGGTGTAGCGCCTTCGCTTACATTTCTTCTCAATGCATTGGCGACCGGATCACAGTTTAATCTGCTCATCTTTCTACACGCAGTCCTCTTCCTTGTTGCTGTCGGCGAAGTCTTCTTTCTCGCCTTCTCTCTCTCCTCGATCAACTCCCTCTCTGGTGAAGACGTCAATATCCGTGTTCGTCCCGGTTTTCGTCCCTTTCTTGGTTTCACTTTCGGCATCACTGATTGGATGGGCCGAATAGTCTCCGGCGTGGCTACAAGCGACCCGTGATCCGAATTTTCTGGGATAGGTCTGTCACTAGATGGACGATCAAGAGAGTCCGCAGCTTGAAAATCGGTGTCAGTGAACTTAAACCTGTCCACCGGATAACATCCAGATGCCCGAAATCCCGATGCTCTATTGCCGTAAGTGAATGAAGAGCCGAATACTTTCCCCAGGAGCATCGGCACGTCATATATTGTGATGTGCGCATTGGCATCTTGGTGTGTTGCTTTAAATTCCTGAGCACCTATGGCGTATTGTGCCTTGAGTGATCCAAAAACGGTCCTGTCCAGTGGTTGCAATTGATGACTGCAGTGAGGAGGTAACGTGACAATATGCAAACCACCAGTACGAGCCTTATCAATGACGTCGAGGCTCATGTGAGACTCATGATTGTCCATTATCAAAATTCCTGGATTTTCGACTGACACATGCATGTGTTGCAGAAAGTGATTGAGGACACTAAAAAATTCTTTTGTCATCCAACCTGATACGTGAGTCGCAACAAATGTATCCGGAGGAGCGCCCTGTGACATTCTCTGGTTTGTGTTTACTCTGGGAAATATCAAAGCAGGAGGCAGTACTCTCCCGTCTGCAGCAATACATGCGCACAGTGTAACAGTAGCACCCTTCTCTCCACTAACCAACTATCCAACCCTCTTCATACCTTTGCCGGCTAGCACCTTGCATACTTTGGGTACAGTGGTAAGTCCTGACTCGTCCAAGTTTAATATTCGGCTGGGTGGAGCCTTAGTTCGCTCGAGAAGTTCCACGTAGTTATTGAAAAATTGATTCACTTTGCTCCTATTGAAGGCATTCGCTCTCTGCAGCGACGTACCCTCAGGCTTGCGAAGAGACAAATGAGGATGACGTTTCAGAAAATTGTTGCACCATTCGCCACCCAATCTCTTATTTGCAACTTGTCTAGGAATGACCGCCTTCCCCAAACTCACTGCATAATCGAATGCCAATTCCATTGTTTGAATGCGTGTTAATCCAAGATAAATGTCGGCGCACTTGGAAAGATAATCAGCGATGCGTAATTCCTCATCAGGCGTGAAATATCTCGAGTGGAGGGAATATTGTGGAGAATAGTTGCTTAATAAGGTCTCAGCACCTGCGTCTCGTTGTTTTCGAGCGTAGCGACGTATAGTGTTTCTATTCAGTCCAGTGCTTCGAGCAACTGTCTTTAATCCTTCACCTTTCATAACTCTGTCAACGGCTTCATGCATTTCCGCTGACTCAAACAATCCCTTATCAGATTTTCTTTTCTTGAAGCGAGGCATTGTAGCAAGAAGAGTATGGTAAACGGATACTAGACGGAGAGTAGAATCAATTCGAAGCGAAGAATGTTGGCA
The DNA here is from genome assembly GCA_907163375.1 of Prostheceraeus crozeri. Taxonomy (NCBI): domain Eukaryota; kingdom Metazoa; phylum Platyhelminthes; order Polycladida; family Euryleptidae; genus Prostheceraeus; species Prostheceraeus crozeri. The sequence goes on along the minus strand of CAJQUW010009757.1, from coordinate 11,584 downwards.
CTGAAAGATGTCACTGAAAGTCGGATTTCAAAAATTTGAAATTGCGATGATTCAGTTCTCGTGTTCGCAGCGTCGGAGCAATCAATGGAATGATGCCAAGCTTCCTCATCACTGGTAAAAGCCACAAATGCATTGCCCTGGCTTTGTTCCGCTCGGGGCAGCTCGCGTTAGGCTATTGTTAGTACAACCCTGCGTGGTAGAGTTCCCTATTTGCCAGCCAATAGTGCACTCTCACAAGACAGACAATCGCACCTGTTTATATTATTGTGGGTAGCCTATATATGATGCCATCTAGGTAGTTGTACTCTACATCATTATAGATTCCAAGATTATCTTTTGTTAGGTTTGCCTCATTCATTGGCTCATGAAATTCATCAGAGTTTCAAAATACATTATTTGGGTTCCATGACCCCGGGGTATGGAACCCATAGTTGACAATGTTGACTTAAATGTTTGCATAAGCCACCTAAGTGATGGGGCATGATTCACGTGTTACTCATTGTGTAGCACTAGAATGACATTAAAGAATAGGCATAGTTAGTGATGCAAATGGAAAATTTTCCAATTTTTTCAAAATTTTCCGGAAAATTTTCCAATGGAAAATTTTGAAATTTTTTTTCGGTGATTGACGTTTTTGTCTTTGTTTTGGAGACCTGTTGCAGTCGTTTGAAAAGACTATGTTCAAAGACCGAAAACTTCTCTATCATCCCTGCATACTTTTGGGACCAACTGCACCCTCCACGTCTATTTCAGATCTTTCCAACTGAATATCAGACATTAAATGGATTTCAGATTTCTCTAATTGAATTTCAGATATCTGTCAGAAACTCAGCTTTGAAAGGGTCTTAGATTCAACTGGAGAATCTCCAATTCATCTGGAAAAGTCTGAAATTCATTTAAGTAGATCTGAAATCGATTGGGAACTATCTGAACCAGCTAGAAATGGAATGTGTAGCTTGTCCTCCACGAAGATATCGGACAATACGCCAGAAGTTAGAAGCTATCATACATAAAAATAAACTGTTTATCTGAAGTTCGCTAGAATGGAAATTGACTCAAGGTCGCGGCACATCCGGGGGAACTAAGTTGGGGCATGAAGAACCAATCAAAAGCTTCGATTTACTCATGTGACTGATTCTAACCCAATGATACAGACGTTGGCAAGTGCATCTAAGTGAAAATGCGTGCGATTTATGTGCCGTTATTGTGATAGAAAACGTAAAAATTATATCACAAAAATTCAAATTTCTTCATTTTTCAAAATCGTTTTATTCAAAATAATGATCAGAATCACCAGTTTTATAGACCCATTCTATTGGTATGTAGCTGCCTCGGCTGTGGAAGTGGTCAAAGCAGGGCCTATCACAAAAATCAAAACTTTCAAAATTTTCCAAAATTTTCCAATATTTTCCATGGAAAATTTTGATTCAAAATTTTCCGGAAAATTTTCATCACTAGGCATAGTGAACTAATAAGGGCACAACATGTTTCTTACTGATAATCTCAAGTATAACTTTCAACAAAAAAATACCGGTAACAGGAATTTGACCTTTTGTTGCAACGACGACAGAAACAATTATTTTTGAAAAATATTTATGGACGAACATTTGCTTACTCTTGGACACATTTCCATAAGCCAAGATGATCTTTATAAGTATTAGGGTCTTGAGAAATGCCAGGGGTCATGGCACCCATGTCTCTCCTACTTTCCTTAAAGATCTCTTCAAATGCATATTTAACTTATAGACCACTTCTATTTTTTAATGGTTTCATCCAATCATATCTAGTAAATAAATAAATAAAAAAATAGGTGAACTATAATCCTTTGAACAAGATGATAATAATGAATAAGATCTGCACTCCAAATATCATCTTTGTTAAACACCTTTACTTTCAATAGATATTTTGGGTTTCTATTTTCCTTGTGAATTTCAGAGGCACAAGTTTCAGTGTCTAAACCTTGTTCTATCAACATTTTTGCTTGTAGAGCTTTATTAACAAACAGTCTTTCAATTCTTTCTCTAAAGGTGGGATTTTTAATATTATCTAATTCTTGTATCATTTTCTTATCTGCTGCATACCTAGAAGCTATATCATCATGATCTCCGTATGCTAAATCGTGTCTATAAGCTGCTGCATCTATTTTTAGATTCTTCACCAGGTTTTGGTTTATCATTATCATCTAGTCTTATATCTAATCGAGTTCCTGGACCCGTGTATGAATGTGCAGGAAGATGTTCTTCACCTTTGTATTTTGTGCAAATACATCCTGGTAGATATGATAATGCTTTTTGTACGTCGTTATCTTCATAAACTTTGCGATTCCATGAACGTAGTTTCCATATACAATCCAATAGATCTACAGGGTGAGTCATAAGTAACTACAATTTTCAAATCGCTGTAGCTAAGTGAAAACTTGGCCAATATTCAAACAATTTATATTTTTGGAAACTACAGAAAAGGAATATTTTTAAAAACTCACGTAATATGCTGGAAATGTCCTCCATTTTTTTTCGACGAGGGCATGAAGATAAAGTTGATAATTGTATTTATGGTAGTGTTCGAAAGAAGCAAAGGTTAGTAGCGATGTCTACGTATCACGTTGTGTCTGGAATGCGTCATTGTTTGCAGCGATTTCTATGTATCGCGTTGTGTGCAACACGTCATCGTCTGCAGCGATGTCTAATGAATAAAGATAATGGCCCGTATGCACAGTAAATAACTCCCCTAGTATAGTCCTAGAACTGTCTTGCAAGACAGTTCTAGCTCTGATTTTGTTATGCACGGTTAGTTACTTCTTATTTCTGTAGCTAGACACCTCTTGATGTCTCCTAGTGAAGCTATCTAGGCACAATCTAATTGGTTCTCACTCTGTAAAGTTGTTAAGCGTTTAAGTAACTTCTCTTTGACGATGCGATTTTCATTATTAGAAAAACATTATAGCCATGCAGCACATGAACATCAGACGACATTACCAACGACGACAAAGCATCAACAGAAGAGAACGTCTTATCAGAGATCGATTAAATCCGGTTGAATTTTATGATGACTTAGAATTCCGGAAGTTATTTCGATTTACGAAGAATTCAGTTCTTGAACTAACGAGAATATTGGAATGCGAAATTGAACATCCCATTCCAATCGCTAAGAAAAAGGTTCCGACTATTGCATTCCATTTCATTCTGTCATTAAAAAGGCAAGATATTGAAATCTAATATATTTTTTGTCAGAAACATAACAAAAATCCAAAAGACGGTCTATGATAAATGATAGTTACACTGTAGTTGTTCAAGAAAAGTCTCACAGCACCCAACATCAGCTTGTGTAGACTTATCACTTCGATTCCTTCCCTTCAACTCCTTCAATCTCTCGATTTGAAGGATGAGCTTCTTATCCTTCTGCAAAAGAAGGAACCTCCGCGATGCAGCTCGCCGATTATGTTGACCATCCGATGGTAATTTCTCGTTTCTTGGCAGATTTTAGTGTTCAACTTCTTCGTTGATACAGGTATTTCGCTCTCCTCTTCCCTCTGTCATCGTTTTGTAATTTTCTTCCATTTTCTAGTGCCGCTGGTATCATAACCAATTTCGGTTGCATTCATCCGATTATTTTTACGGCAAGTTCATCATTCGTTGATAATACAACACCGGAGGTCCACCTTCAGTTTGTTTCCCGGTCTTCTGTTTATCATTGATCACGCTGTTTGAATATTTTACTCACTTCTTCTGTAATTAATGGATTTCAAAGTCATGTCCGGTCTTGGTAAGCATTTCTCCAGCTATCATTTCCACGCCTCGATCTTTTTCAGAACGATATTCTTTTTGTATTACATTTTGATGTTATTTCCTCCTTTCTTTGCTCCAAAATGTTCAAGAACGCAGTCTCTGTAAAGGTATCCATCTCCTGCAAGTTGTCGTATACAATCCGAGAACAAATTAGTTTCCGCTTTCCATTGACTAAGGATTCTAGGAAATTCATTTTTCTCTAAAGTGTATCGTTCTCCGAGGTCACTCAGATTGACGGTTGTGACGAAGCAGCCACCAATCACATTTCGATCCAAGCCTGACGGCAACTTTAACGGCAAGGTTATGAGGTTCAGTCTATTGAGACGATGAGCTAGACTTGACTTAAAGGAGTGACTAACCGTGCACACCAGGAGATAGAACTATCTACATCAAGACTCTTCTAGCAAAACTTGTCTAGGGTAGATTCCACTTGATTTAGTTACTTACTGTGCATACGGCCTAATGACCTTGAAAATTAGAACTCGCTTACGTACTGCGTCGATCTACTTCGTTAGATCACTATTCATTCTTCACTAATAACGAATGTTATCAACATGTCCCATACTCGACCTTGTCGGATCGCATTGAAATCATCAAAATTGCTATTAATCCAGTGGAGAATCACTTACAAGCTGCTTTGAGAATGTTCAAGCAAAAACGAAGTTTGATAAAAGATCCGTTTACTGTGAAAACTTTCTAAGTTGGTGGCAAAGTTTTGAGAGGACCGGTAGTGTTCAAGATCTCCCGAAAATCCGGAAGGCGCTCTCTGCAGGATGGAACGAAGTGAATATTTCTGATGCTTGGAATTGACATCTTCTGATCTTGGTTGTACCTCTACCCAGAAGAAATGAGGGCACTACATAGCAGTTTTAGTGCACCCTAAAACAACGGCGCATTTCTCCCGCAAACGATGACTAATACGCACATTACACCGACAGCGCGCGCTCGTGTAATGTGCGAAGACGAAGACACAAAGACACTCATTTAAAACTATAGGAAGAAACGAACTGGCATGTGTTTTTCAGACATATTGTCATAGTTGTTTTCTCACATGCATTTTAGGGTTGCACTAAACTGCAGTAGGGGTAAAAGAGGGTGCACTAAACCTGCAGTAGTGCCGAATTGAGATACAACTCCATTCCTCACGAAGTGTTCGCAGGATTCTTCGAAATTCCTTTCACCTGTATCCATAACCGATTATCAACACAGCAGCATTTGCAATCTTCAGACACTTGAAGCTCGTCTATCATTCGCAAACTGGATACTCGGGGGCGATTTTGGAACGTGTTTCCGAATATAATATTCAGCGACGAGTGTCACTTCTAACCTCGATTGGAAACATTACTATCCAAAAAATTGGTGTTTATCTGGGACTCAAGCAATCCCAACGTAATTGTTACTAACAACCACTGCATTCTGCAAAGGTAACTGTGTGATGGGTGTACCAATGACTTCATCCACACGTCCTTATTTTTTAGACAAATCGGTTGATAGATGAAGGCTACTTGAAAATGTTGAAAGAACACTTGATTTGTGAGTTGCGACGCCGTCGAAGGCTTCGTTCTTGTAATCTTTATATGCAGGTTGGGGCTCCGCCGCATGATTGCAAGTGCGGTTAAGGAATATCTCAAGAATCAATTTGGTCCATAACGAGTTATTAGTCGTCATTTCCCACAAAAGTGGCCCCCTAGGTCACCAGATTTGAATCCTTGTGATTTCTGGCTCTGGGTGACCTACAAGCGAAATGTACCATTGCCAAAAGCCTCAGAATCTTGAGGAATTGAAAGAACGTATCACTGTCGCGATTTCGCAGATATCCAATGAGACTATTGCAGCAGGTATTGAATAATTTTGAGTTTACGTCTTCATGCCCTCGTCGAAAAAAATGGAAGACATTTCCAGCATATTATGTGAGTTTTTAAAAATATTCCTTTTCTGTAGTTTCCAAAAATATAAATTGTTTGAATATTGGCCAAGTTTTCACTTAGCTACAGCGATTTGAAAATTGTAATTACTTATGACTCACCCTGTAGATTTGAAATTTATAAATTGTTCAAAGTCATTTCAAAGCACTTAATAAAATAAATATAAGTTCGGTTCCCACTACGCGCAATAAAATATCGAGCATTTTGTTCGCAGACGAAGTCTGTTTTAACACACCATACTGGACTACAGTGATATTCCAGAGCCATCCTTTGTTTCCTTTATTTTCAATCAAATTGTCAATATTACGTAGAAAATTTTTAAGAACTCTTTCCTTCATCAACTAAATTTAATTTACTAATAAATTTATCTGCTTCTCCTTTTCCCCTTGCTGATTTCTCTAAACTCCTCTATTTATGACGTCTCTGTTCTTCTAATGCTGACTTCTCTGATTTATTTTTATTTACTGCTTGAGCAATACCAGCCGCTCCACCCGCTACACTTCCTGCTGCTGCTAAACCTCCTATATTAGAGGAATTAATGGGAGAATTCCCTCCATTCTTTTCTTCTTGTAATTTATATTTTCTATCAATGGTCTGCTGATATAATGTCTTTTCTTATTAGCTAAATAATATTTAGGTGAGTTTTTATCTACAATATTGCGTAATTTCAATTCTAATTTTTCTCGTTCATCTATTTTAAAAATAAAAAATATGCTTTAGCTTATCGATTCTACGAACCGCGGTTTATTAACCGATCCTTACCAATTTTTCCATTAAGAATCTCAATAAATATTCTGCAACTTCTAAAAGTAAACCATAAGCCATTAATGAAATGTGAATTACTCCTTTCAATATTAATTGCTACATCACAACCATTTTTAATAATATCCTTCAGATTTGTGCACTTAAATTGAAACAGAAAACAGTATAAATTCTTCCAGTCTAATGGAGATAATTGTGCCTCAACTCCAAATTCATGACACAAATTTCTATAAGCATTATATCCTTCCATAAATTGATTGTTAGCAATATTAAATCTTGATGGATCAATTGCATAGCGTGTTTGATTTAATGAAATTTGAAAACTTTTAATTGAATATAAATGAAAAATGTTAATATTCTTTTCAAAGCTCGGAGATTTATTCTTTTGAAAAGCTAGTAACATACATCTTGTTGTATTTGAAGTTCTAGTAAAATGCCAGTTAAATCGCTCTTCTGAAAATGTAAAAGAACTGACAATGCGTTTCATAAAACTTACTGGAATTGGTTTGTTAGTAGAACTGTTTCAATTTCTATACTAGGAGTAATACGTTTTATCCACCATTCAAGTCTATCAATCTTTAAATATTTACTTTTCCCAGAATCCACCAAAAAATATTGATTCGTTATTTAATGTACGATGAATTTATTATAATCTAATAATCTTAATTTATTATAATGATTTTATTATAATCTAAATATCCACATAATGGAGATAAGGACGAATTTACTGTTAGTTTACTTTTTTTGTTAAGATCACGCCTTTCTAATATAATGCACTATTGTCTTGTTTTTATTACAAATTGTTCTGAATTTTTTTTACATCTTTCGCAATTCCCTGCTGCATCTGTTTTCAGTATGACATTAATTCATCCATAATTATACATCATTAATCATCTGGAAGCCAACCTGCAATTTTTTTCTTTTTATTATTGTCTCCTACTGTTTACAAATCTAAGCATTGAATCAATTACATCTGGGGAATCACGTCATTGTTTACTACATCTTGTGTTGAAACATCCCCCCAAACGCATTTGTGTGAATATTCTAGAAAGAAATTGGTTTCTAATTAATAATTATCCTTAGCAGGTAATGAATTTTTAAAAGCACTATCAGAGTATAGAATATTCACAGTATAGAAACAAATCCGTTAAAATATATATATAACCTTTTGTGGATTATCAACTTCAAAGATTAAATCTCCTCCATTATTTACTCTGCCGGAAGATACCAGGATTCACTGCTTACTCTCATATAGTCTCCGTCTCCTTTTTTTCCTTTGTAGTTGTCCTTTTTTTCGCACACGTTCTGTATCTTTTTGTATTATATAGTAAGCCTTCTTTTCTACTTTTTTTTTTACTTTCCTATTTTTCTACTTCTTTGCTCTTTTATCTTATTGAGGCTCTGTACTTTCTTTCTTCTCTTTTCTATATTTGTTTTTGTCTCTCTAATTCTATTATCTTTTCTTTTAGCTTTTTTTTTTTTTTTTTATTGTCTTTTTTTATCTTGTTTTTTTTGTTTCATTTTTTTTTTTTTTTTTTTTTTTTTTTTTTTTTTTTTTTTTTTTTTTTTTTTTTTTTTTTTTTTTTTTTTTTTTTTTTTTTTTTTTTTTTATTTTTTTTTTTTTTTTTTTTTTTTTTTTTTTTTTTTTTTTTTTTTTTTTTTTATTTTTTTTTTTTTTTTCTTTATTTTCTCAATCTTTGTCTTTCTTTTTGTTTTTTTTTTTTATTTTTTTTTCATTTTATTTTTTTTTTTTTATTTTTATTTTTTTTTTTTTTTTTTTTTTTTTTTTCATTTTTTTGTGTTTTTTTTTGTTTTTTTATTTTTTTTTTTTGTTTTCTTTTTTTTATTTTTTTTTTTTTTTTTTTTCTTTTCTTATTATTTTTTTTTTTTTTTTCTTTATTTCTGTTAAATTTTTATTTTATTTTTTTTTTATTTTTCTTTTTTTTTTTTTTTTATTTTCTATTTTTTTTTTTAACATATTTATTTGTCTTTTTTATTTTTTTTTTTTTATTTTTTACTTCTATTTCTTTTTCTTTATTTTTTTTTTTTTTTTTCTTTTTTTTTTCCCTTCTCTTTTTTGTTTTTTTTTTTAGTTTTTTATTTTCTTGTTCTTTTTTTATTATTTTTTTTTTTTTTATCTTTGTTTTTTTGTCTATTTCTGTCTTCCTTGTTTTTGCAATCTTTTGTGTGGTTTTTTTAAGTGAGAGTTGATAGTGAGAGTTGGTTTTGTTGTTTTTTTTTGTTTTATTGTTTTTTTTCTTTTTTATCGTTTTTTTTTTTTTTTAGACTTTTATTTCATATTATTTTTTTTTTTCTTTTTTTTTTTTTCAATTTTTTTTCTTTGGATTGTCTATTTTTTTCTTCTAATTTTGAGAACATGATATTCATCTTTTTTTCTTTCCCTTTTATTTTTTTTTTTTTTATTTTTTTGTTTCTTTAATTTTTTCTTTTTTGTATTCTTTCATCTTTTTTTTTTTTTTTTTTATTTTTATTTTATTCTTTTTTTTTTTATTTTTTATTTTTTTATATTTTTATTCATAGTTGTTTTCTTCCATTTTTTTTTTTCACAATTTCTTCTTTTTGTTCTTTTCATTCTTTTTCTTCATGTCTCATCGTTATTTTATTAATTTTCGTAATTTTTTTTCAATTTCTCTTTCACCTTTTATTTTTTTCTATTTTTTTTTTAATTCCTGTTTATTTCTTTATTTCTTTTATATTTATTTTTTCTTTTTTTTTTTTATTTTTTATTTTTAAATCATTATTTTTTTTTTTTTTCACTTTTACTCCACTTTTTTTTTTTTTTTTTTTTTTAGTTTTTCATTTTTTTCTTTCTTTTCCCTTATCTTTTTTTTTTTTTTTTCCTTTTTTTTATTTTTTTTCCTTTTTTTTCAACACATTTTTATTTTATTTTTTTTTTTTTTTTTTTTTTTTTTATTTTATTTTTCTTTTATTTTTTTTTTAAATTTTTTTTTTTCATCATTAAATTTCCACACTTTTTAATTTCGTCTTTACTTTTTTTTTAATCATCTTAATTTTTTTTTTTAATTTTTTTTAATTTTTTCGACTTAATTTTTTAAATTCAATTTTTTTTTTTTTTCCACATTTTTCCAATAAATAATTCCTTTCCTTTCCAATAATTTTTTTTTTTTTTTTACATAAACTAATAGCGCGCGAGAATCTCGCTAAAAAACACACAAAAAAAACAAAAAAAAAATAACAAAAAAAACCAATAACAAATTTAATCTTTTTATCTAGTTATTACTTTTTTTTTTATCTTTTTTATCTTTTTTTTTTCCTTTATACCGTCTTTCATTCACTTTTTTTCAATTCGTTTTCTCATTGATTTTAAATTCTTTTCTCCATTTTCATATTTTCTTTTTTTTTTCATTCTTAATCTATTCCTGCATTTATTTTTTTAATATATAATTGTTTTTTTCATAATTTATAAATTTTCGTTTTTTTCTTCATATTTTTTAATTTTATTTTCTAAAATTTTTTTTTTAATTTTTTTTTATCAGTCCCTTTTTTTATTTTTTCTAATCTAATTTCTTATAATATTTTCTTAATTAGTAAATCTTCTTTTTCATTATTTTATTTTTCATTCTTTTGTTTGTGCTTACTTTTCGACCTGTAATTATTTTTTTCTTTTTATTTTTTATCTTTTTATTCGTCTTTTCGTTCTTTTCATCAATATTATTACTTTTTTATATTTTCAAATTTTTTCTAATTTCTCTTTTCGTCATTTTTCTATTTATTTTTTTTTTTTTTTTTTTTATTTTTTAGTTTTATTTTTTCTTTTTTTTTTTTTGTTTTATCGTCCTTTTTTTATTTTTTTTCGTCTTTAAATTTTTTTTTTTTTAATTTATTAATTTTATTTTTTTTTTTTTCTTATTTTTTTTTTTTTTTATTGGTTTGTCGTTTTTTTTATTCTTTTCTTTTTTTTTTTAATTTGTTTTTTTTTTTTTATTTTTTGTTATATTTTTTATTTTTTTTACTTTCTTTTTTCTGTCCTTTTTACTTTTTAGTTTTTTTTTTCTTTTTTTTTATAACACACATTTTTATTTTTTATTTCGTCCTTTTTTACTTTTTTTTTTTTTTTCTTTCATTTTAATTGTCAATTTTTTATTTTTTTCTTTTTTTTTTTTTTCTTTTTTCTTTTATTTTTTTTCTTTTTTCTTTTTTTTTTTTTTTTTTCTTTTTATTTTTTTCTTTTATTTTTTTTTTCTTTCTTTTTTGATTTTTTCTTTTATTTTTTATTTTTTTTTCAGTATTTTTCTGTTTTTTTCATTTAGTTTCAGTGATAGTTTTATTATTTTATTATTTTTCATTTTTTTTCTTTTATTTTTTTTTGTTCTTTTTTTATTTTTTTTTTTTTTATTTGATTTTTTTCTTTTTTTTTCTTTTTTTTTTTTTCTTTTTTTTTTTATTTTTTTTCTTTTTTTCTTTTTTTTTTTTTCTTTTTTTTTTTTTTTTTTTTTTTCTTTTTTTTTTTTCTTTTTTTTCTTTTTTTTTATTTTTTTTTTCTTTAGTTTTTTTTTTTTCAGTTTTCTTTTTTACTTTTTTTTCATTTGTTTTCAGTTAGTTTTCTAGTTTTCAGTTAGTTTTCAGTTAGTTTTTCAGTAGTTTTCAGTTTTTTTCATTATTTTTCAGTTAGTTTTCAGTTAGTTCAGTTGCATTTTCAGTTATTTTTCAGTTATTTATCTATTTGATTTTTTTCTTTTCTTTTTTTTCTATTTTTTTCTTAGTTTATTTTTCTGTTATTTTTCAGTTTTCATTTTTTACAGCAGTTTTTTTAGTTTATATTTTCAGTTATTTTTTCTTTTTTTTTTTCTTTATTTTTTTCTTTTCTTTTTTTTTTTTTTTTTCTTTTTTTTTTTCTTTTTTTCTTTGATTTTTTCTTTTTTTTCTTTATTTTTTTTTTTTTTTTTTTCTTTTTTTTGCTTTTTTTTTTATTTTTTTTTTTTTTCTTTTTTTTTTTTTTCTTTTTTTTTTTATTTTTTTTTTTTCTTTTTTCTTTTTTTCTGTTTTTTTTTTTTTTTTTCTTTTTTTTCTTTTTTCTTTTTTTTTTTTTTTTTTATTTTTTTTTTTTTTTTTTTTTTTTTTTTTTCTTTT
>CAJQUW010009755.1:0-118796 GCA_907163375.1 Prostheceraeus crozeri | reverse complement strand
GATGCAATGCTCGGCATCGCTCCGCTAGTCTGAGCGAACTGTTCTGAAGGCTCATCATTCCGTTGCTCTCTTCGGTTGGAGACCATTCGTGAGTAGTTTCTGCAATCCGATGCAATGGTAATTTTGATGGCGCTGCATTCAATTTGTCTGAAAGAAGACGCTGCATTTCAATTTAGTCTGAACCGAAGTTTTCTGATGGCACAGCAATCCGTTGACAGAGACATGGTTTCGCTAATTGTTTTGAACCTTTGTTTACCTTCCATTGTGTTTATATACTTTTGCGGTAGTGAAACAAACATTTGAGAAGTTTGAAAACTAACTGTTGAGCTCATAGAAATTAACAATATCATAGAAAGTCCTAGAATGGAAATTGCATGAAAATTATGGCACACTCCGGGGGAACTTAGTTGGGGCAAAAAGCAGATTTTGCGAACTGGCTTTCGTGTTTTCTGGTTGACATTCTAAATTATCAAGTCAATTTGTGATCTGGATTGTTGCCCCTTGTCCAAAGATCATGTACACAAAAGCAATAGTGAATTTACAAAATAGTGCAGCGACAGGATGACAAAGAAGGAAATCCTTTAAAACGTTCTGTACGTTCATTACTTTGAAATATCGCTCCTATAATCAATCAAAAGTATGATCAGACACATATGCAACTTGTAATGTCGATTTAAAGGGCATGCATTGGTCCAGCTGGAAATCAGAGGCCAAGAAATCTTACCGTATTAATTTTACTTTGAAGGATTCCCCTGTTCAATATATTTGAACAATTTTCAAAACCTTTGCATGCTTTCAAATATGAGCCTCCAAAATATCATCACACTATGTCATACATGTCATTTAGTGATTTATTAAAAAATTCCAGCGACATTTCATTTATCTGATAAATGACGATATATAGCTAAGGAAACTTTCGATGTGTTTATTCCAGAAATGCGCTAGGTTTCTTGACCGCTAGAAGGAGAAGTAATCCAATAATAACAATTTTATCTTTGAATTCTTGAGATGTTCTTACAACCAGTACACCGACTACTTTCGATTATGACTCTGCGAACTAAATTTCAATTCGTATTCCACTGTTGAAAAATTGGAAAATAGTTGTCAATGACTGGTACAAATAGACACAGCATATTAATCCATGAAATAGTAGGCTATTTCACATGAAACAATGCCACCATCTCACTTAAAATTCTTTTCATGAAAATCCTACGATTTGCTGTCAACAACTTCCACAACCAACTTGGCGAATAGTTTGACTATGATATAATGTTTTAGATCGAATATGATCTATAAACCATAGATTTTTCCATGTGCCATCATTGCACATAGGGAAGATATCAAACATCCATTCCAGTATACTATTATCTACTTCTATGGTTGAGCTTATTTGAATATACCATAGATATTCGTACTCATTACTTCGCAAGGATTCTGAAGATACCAAACATAAACATTTTTGAAGAACAAGTCAGAATATGACATTTTCAATTAAAAGAACAGTGGCTTTGTAATAACTTCACTATTTCACCAATGTTTTCATAGTTTACCGATTTCGATGACCAGTATATCAAAAGAGAGCTCAGAAAATGCTCGTTCTCCCCGTGCCAAATTCCTTATCATACTAACATTTTTTCTTATTGAAAAATTGCGATTTGTAAATTTAGCAATTTTCATATTTTGAGCAGTGCTCAGCAAATACAGTAGCGGATACCAGTCTGTTATAGCTCATTTTAAACCAGAGAATGCTAGCTAGCTCTCGAATGATTTTTTAGCTGATTTTCAGCGTAATTAAGGTGGTCCGTTCTTTATGATTAGGTCTGTAAGATATGTCAAATGAACTCAGCAGGATTCTAGTGTGGGCACATAATTTCAAGGAAAATATGTCACAACAAACATACAGAAAAAGTGAAAAAGTACAAAAAGCCACAGAAAGAAAAAGTCTCTACAGATGTTTTTTCAAATTTGCTTCTTTACACTTCCTGGGACATGTGAAACAATCTCCGTTTCGTTTCTAGAGTGGTCATGAAGCGTGAGGTGTGACCACCCAAAAACACACCGTGACGCTAATGATGTATTTATTTTGTAGAATAATGAATTGTTGAGGTGAAATTTTACATTAAGCAAAGTAGAGTTGTCTGTACGGGAGGTCAGTCATAATGAATGTAAAGTAAAAATGTTCTCTCCCAGTTTTACGACTTCTTTGTATTTTAAAATAAATTACCCGACGAAATTAGAATAATCTAAGTGAACATGCGATGACAGCCCACAGGGATAAAGTGATGACCATTAACAATGTCGACTACAAAATTATCGATAGACAGCAAACAGCGATTACTACTAGGGTGGCTGAATCTCGCTTAATTGCGACGAACACGCCAAAAATAAACAGAAGACATGAGCTGAACAGATGAGCTGCTTTCGCTGACAAATTTGTATATAAACCCACTTGTACAGCATCAGTTTGTCACCCTTGACACAGCCTGTGTAGACGAAACGCGTCGGGTAATTCATTCTAAAATACAAAGAAGTCGTAAAACTGGGAGAGAATTTTTTCTTTACATTCATTAAGCAAAGCCACTACTTTTAAATTTCTTGGGCCTACTGACCAAGTACACAGCAAAACGGTCCGCGAGGACCCAATGGACGGTTCTAATACTGGTTTCATACAGAGTCATCCAAAAGTCTCCATCAGAATATTTGAACGATCGATCGGTACCTCCGGCTCCAGCATCATAGTACTCTCAGATGACCGATCGGTGCTTTCTCTCGTGATCGATAGAGTGATCGGTATCTCCGCCTCCAGCATCATAGTACTCTCAGATGACCGATCGGTGCTTTCTCTCGTGATCGATAGAGTGATCGGTATCTCCGGCTCCAGCATCATAGTACTCTCAGATGACCGATCGGTACTCTCTCTCGTGATCGATGGAGTGATCCGTATCTCCAGCTCCAGCATCATAGTACTCTCAGATGACAGATCGCTGCTTTCTCTCGTGATCGATAGAGTGATCGGTATCTCCGGCTCCAGCATCATAGTACTCTCAGATGACCGATCGGTGCTTTCTCTCGTGATCGATAGAGTGATCGGTGGCTCCGGCTCCATCATCATAGTACTGTCAGATGAGTGATCGGTGCTTTCTCTCGTGATCGATAGAGTGATCGGTATCTGCGGCTCCAGCATCATAGTACTGTCAGATGAGTGATCGGTGCTTTCTCCCGTGATCGATAGAGTGATCGGTATCTCCGGTTCCAGCATCATAGTACTGTCAGATGACCGATCGGTCTTCTCTATCGTGATCGATCGAAAGATCGGCCTTCTTTATCGTGATTGATCAGTAAATAGCAATCTTGACCTCATTCACAACGCTTACAAGTGCTTAGAACTCCTCTGGATGCCCTCTCTCATTGCAACATTCATGCAGAACAAGCGCTGTCTTTGATGTCTTTGATTTCAGGACTTCTATGTAAACCTGAAGCAGGGATTACTACCAAGCGTTGCTCGGAAGATCAAGACACTATCAAACACTAAAAACCTAATTGCAGAAGTTATGGTTCAAAATTAACGTCATTTGTGCCATATGAAAAACGTGTGTTCCGTAGATTCACTTGGTATACAATTTAATTTCATTAATGGTCAGTTTTGGTCAGGAGGCCTAAAATAAGAATATCAAAAGTTTTTTTAGACAAGGATTTCAACATAAAGCCGGCATATTTGTCAATAATCATGACCGATAATTCATTAATCAAGTTTCTCATGACGTTTGTATTTTAACGTTGGACAAACTTTAAAAGCTTATGATATCATTTTGCTCAAAACCATCTGACAAGTTGCAATAATTGATGAGGAAGCTCAAAGCTTGTGTTTATGTACGACTTCGATCATCGATCCTTCGATCGATCACGAGAGAAATCACCGATCGGTCATCTGAGAGTACTATGATGCTGGAGCCGGAGGTACCGATCGATCGTTCAGATATTCTGATGGAGACTTTTGGATGACTCTGTATGAAACCAGTATCAGAACCGTCCATTGGGTCCTCGCGGACCCTTTTCTTGAAACGTGTTTTAAAGCTATATTTTGCTCATGAAACTTACATATTTCATGAAAGAGTAATCAGTCCTCCTCATCTTTTCAGACATAGAATTCCATGTAGAAAATCGCTGCAGAAATTACAACGATGGAGATGATTTTGATCATGTTGAAATGACTTCACCAACACTTAAAGTTGAAGAAGTTCGCAGAATTGTTTCAAATAAAATGAAGATGGATCGATCGACGATTTCCTTGTCAAGAAAGATGGGACTAGTTCAGCAAAAGCCAGTGTATTGGGCTGGCGGAGACTACATTGATATCGATGGACGCATTTATAATCGTCAAGAAGTAACAGGGTGCAAAGTAGTAATTCTGACTAACGATGATGATGAGTTTCCCATCATTCAAACGCAGAAAAACTTCATCACGGTCGCTCCTAAAGCAAGTAAGCCCTAATTTTTCTACTGTGAATAAAGTTCTTCGATGCCTAAGAATTTTGCAAAATCTTTGAATTTGAAATTATCCGTTTATTATGTATTTTTCACTTATTTTTCACTTTTAGTCTCAACAAGTCACGGAATTAGGCTGTTTCTTCTCCTGCAGAAACTAAATACTAAAATGTACGATTTCAATGCTACTTGAGTTGAACTAAAAGTTTGAATTATGTGACCTTTGGTTTCATCTAATACAATGATGTAATCTCAGATCGACTGATAATCATCGCTTTATTAACCACCTTGACCAGATCTTTCGATTAGTGTATGGTTTATTAGTTTTTGTTGTCATTTCCCATTTCAAATAGTGATCTGATTATTTTTATTTATTATTGGTTGAAAATTATTGGTTTTCGACCTTTGACCTTAAATAGTGATGGAGAACGTATGTAATGTAAAGAATGTATAATATGTATATATTATAATATTTAATGATGTTAAAAGATTAATTTCGTCGGATTCCCTGACTTTTCCTAAATATGTATGACCTTACTTCTACCAAAGTTTCATTTTATATTTCCGCACAGATTCGTAGAAATCAATCAGTAAAAATCGCTACCCCATTACTGACTAAGTGTTCCGATCGGCAGCCCTTATGAAGTGATCTCGCTCGCTCGCGCACCTCACCAACCCTGGAATCCCAGTTGCATGCACAACGTTACGTGCCGTGTTGAATCAGTTATTTCTGCAACTTTTGCTTCGCAATATACAGTAATATACTATACCTCTTGGTTCTGCTTAATACGCAACACTTTCGGTGGCAGCACCCTGTAAAATGGCAGCCAGTGGTTCTACTGCATCAAATAATTTGAAGAATTGCCAGTTAATTACGTCAGCTATCAGTGTTTATGAAATAGGGTGCTAAATTATCAGTTTATCACGTCAGCTATCTGTGTTTCATGAAATAGGGTGCTGAATTATCAGTTAATTACATCAGCTATCAGTGTTTTATGAAATAGGGTGCTGAATTATCAGTTTATTACGTCAGCTATCAGTGTTTTATGAAATAGGGTGCTGAATTATCAGTTGATTACATCAGCAATCAGTGTTTTATGAAATAGGGCGATGAATTATCAGTTAATCACGTCAGCTATCAGTGTTTTATGAAATAGGGTGCTGAATTATCAGTTGATTACATCAGCTATCAATGTTTCATGAAATAGGGTGCTGAATTGTCAGTTGATAACATCAGTTATGTGCATTTTATGAAATAGGGTGCTGAATTAGCAGTTGATTACATCAGCTATCAGTGTTTTATGAAATAGAGTGATGAATTATCAGTTGATTACATCAGCTATCAGTGTTTCATGAAATAGGGTGCTGAATTATCAGTTAATTGCATCAGCTATCAGTGTTTCATGAAATTGGGTGCTGAATTATCAGTTGATTACATCAGCTATCAGTGTTTTATGAAACGGGGTGATGAATTATCAGTTGACTACATCAGCTATCTGTGTTTATGAAATATGGTGCTGAATTATCAGTTAATAACATCAGTTATCTGCATTTTATGAAAAAGGATGGTAAATTATCAGTTAAATACATCAGCTATCTGTGTTTCATGAAATTGGGTGCTGAATTATCAGTTAATTACATCAGCTATCAGTGTTTTATGAAATAGGGTGCTGAATTATCAGTTTATTACGTCAGCTATCAGTGTTTTATGAAATAGGGTGCTGATTCATCAGCTAATTGCGTCAGCTATCAGTGTTCAATGACGTAGGGTGCTCAATTATCTGTTAATTACATCAGCTATCAGTGTTTCATGAAATAGGGTGCTGAATTATCAGTTTATTACGTCAGCTATCACTGTTTCATGTAATAGGGTGCTGAATTTTCAGTTTGTTACGTCAGCTATCAGTGTTTTATGAAATATGTGCTGAATTATCATTTAATTACGTCAGCTATAAGTATTTTATGAAATAGGGTGCTGAATTATCAGTTAATAACATCAGTTATCTGCATTTTATGAAATAGGGTGCTGAATTATCAGTTGATAACATCAGTTATGTGCATTTTATGAAATAGGGTGCTGACTTAGCAGTTGATTACATCAGCTATCAGTGTTTTATGAAATAGAGTGATGAATTATCAGTTGATTACATCAGCTATCAGTGTTTCATGAAATAGGGTGCTGAATTATCAGTTGATTACATCAGCTATCAGTGTTTTATGAAATAGGGTGCTGAATCATCAGCTGACTACGTCAGCTATCAGTGTTTTATGAAATAGGGTGCTGAATTATCAGTTTATTACGTCACCTATCAGTGTTTATGAAATAGGGTGCTGAATTATCAGTTTATCACGTCAGCTATCTGTGTTTCATGAAATAGGGTGCTGAATTATCAGTTAATTACATCAGCTATCAGTGTTTTATGAAATAGGGTGCTGAATTATCAGTTTATTACGTCAGCTATCAGTGTTTTATGAAATAGGGTGCTGATTCATCAGCTAATTGCGTCAGCTATCAGTGTTTAATGACGTAGGGTGCTCAATTATCAGGTAATTACATCAGCTATCAGTGTTTTATGAAATAGGTCGCTGAATTATCAGTTTATTACGTCAGCTATCAGTGTTTCATGAAACAGGGTGCTGAATTTTCAGTTTGTTACGTCAGCTATCAGTGTTTTATGAGATCGGGTGCTGAATTATCATTTAATTACGTCAGCTATCAGTGTTTTATGAAATAGGGTGCTGAATTAGCAGTTGATTACATCAGCTATCAGTGTTTTATGAAATAGGGTACTGAATTATCAGTTCATTACGTCAGCTATCAGTGTTTTATGAAATAGGGTGCTGAATTATCAGTTAATAACATATGTTATGTGCATTTTATGAAATAGGGTGCTGAATTAGCAGTTGATTACATCAGCTATCAGTGTTTTATGAAATAGAGTGATGAATTATCAGTTGATTACATCAGCAGTCAGTGTTTCATGAAATAGGGTGATGAATTATCAGTTAATCACGTCAGCTATCTGTGTTTTATGAAATAGGGCGATGAATTATCAGTTAATCACGTCAGCTATCAGTGTTTTATGAAATAGGGTGCTGAATTATCAGTTTATTACGTCAGCTATCAGTGTTTTCTGAAATAGGGTGCTGAATCATCAGCTAATTGCGTCAGCTATCAGTGTTCAATGACGTAGGGTGCTCAATTATCTGTTAATTACATCAGCTATCAGTGTTTCATGAAATAGGGTGCTGAATTATCAGTTTATGACGTCAGCTATAAGTATTTTATGAAATAGGGTGCTGAATTATCAGTTTGTTACGTCAGCTATCAGTGTTTTATGAGATCGGGTGCTGAATTATCATTTAATTACGTCAGCTATCAGTGTTTTATGAAATAGGGTGCTGAATTATCAGTTAATAACATCAGTTATGTGCATTTTATGAAATAGGGTGCTGAATTATCAGTTGATAACATCAGTTATGTGCATTTTATGAAATAGGGTGCTGAATTAGCAGTTGATTACACCAGCTATCAGTGTTTTATGAAATAGGGTGCTGAATTATCAGTTAATTACATCAGCTATCAGTGTCTTAGGAAATAGGGTGCTGAATTATCAGTTTGTTACGTCAGATATCAGTGTTTTATGAAATAGGGTGCTGATTCATCAGCTGATTACGTCAGCTATCAGTGTTCTATGAAATAGGGTGCTGAATTATCACTTTATTACGTCACCTATCAGTGTTTCATGAAATAGGGTTGCTGAATTATCAGTTGATTATGTCAGTTATCACTGTTCCATGAAATAGGGTGCTGAATTATCAGTTAATTTCATCAGTCATCAGTGTTTCATGAAATTGGGTGCTGAATTATCAGTTGATTGCGTCAGCTATCAATGTTTTATAAAATAGGGTGCTGATTCATCAGCCAATTACGTCGGCTACAAGTGTGATGAAATAAGGTGCTGAATTATTAGTTTATTACGTCAGCTATTAGTGTTTTATGAAATAAGGTGCTGAACTATCAGTTAATTACATCAGGTGTCAGTGTTTCATGAAATGGGGTAATAAATTATCAGTTTGTTACGTCAGCTATTAGTGTTTATGAAATAGGGTGCTGAATTATCATTTAATTACGTCAGCTATCAGTGTTTCATGAAATAGGGTGCTGAATTAGCAGTTGATTACATCAGCTATCAGTGTTTTATGAAATAGAGTGATGAATTATCAGTTGATTACATCAGCTATCAGTGTTTTATGAAATAGGGTACTGAATTATCAGTTCATTACGTCAGCTATCAGTGTTTTATGAAATATTGTGCTGAATTATCAGTTAATAACATCAGTTATGTGCATTTTATGAAATAGGGTGCTGAATTAGCAGTTGATTACATCAGCTATCAGTGTTTCATGAAACAGGGTGATGAATTATCAGTTGATTACATCAGCAATCAGTGTTTCATGAAATAGGGTGATGAATTATCAGTTAATCACGTCAGCTATCAGTGTTTTATGAAATAGGGCGATGAATTATCAGTTAATCACGTCAGCTATCAGTGTTTTATGAAATAGGGTGCTGATTCATTAGCTAATTGCGTCAGCTATCAGTGTTTCATGAAGTAGGGTGATGAATTATCAGTTTATTACATCAGCTATCAGTGTTTTATGAAATAGGGTGCTGAATTATCAGTTTATTACGTCAGCTATCAGTGTTTTATGAAATAAGGTGCTGAACTATCAGTTAATTACATCAGCTATCAGTGTTTCATGAAATGGGGTAATAAATTATCAGTTTGCTACGTCAGCTATCAGTGTTTATGAAATACGGTGCTGAATTATCAGCTTATTACGTCAGCTATCTGTGTTTTATGAAATAGAGTGATGAATTATCAGTTGATTACATCAGCTATCAGTGTTTCATGAAATAGGATGCTAAATTATCAGTTAATTACATCAGCTATCAGTGTTTTATGAAATAGGGTGCTGAATTATCAGTTAATAACATCAGTTATCTGCATTTTATGAAAAAGGATGGTAAATTATCAGTTAAATACATCAGCTATCTGTGTTTCATGAAATAGGGTGCTGAATTATCACTTGATTGCATCAGCTATCAGTGTTTTATGAAATAGGGTGCTGAATTATCAGTTTATTACATCACCTATCAGTGTTTATGAAATAGGGTGCTGAATTGTCTGTTTATCACGTCAGCTATCTGTGTTTCATGAAATTGGGTGCTGAATTATCAGTTAATTACATCAGCTATCAGTGCTTTATGAAATAGGGTGCTGAATTATCAGTTTATTACGTCAGCTATCAGTGTTTTATGAAATAGGGTGCTGATTCATCAGCTAATTGCGTCAGCTATCAGTGTTCAATGACGTAGGGTGCTCAATTATCTGTTAATTACATCAGCTATCAGTGTTTTATGAAATAGGGTGCTGAATTATCAGTTTATTACGTCAGCTATCAGTGTTTCATGTAATAGGGTGCTGAATTTTCAGTTTGTTACGTCAGCTATCAGTGTTTTATGAAATAGGGTGCTGAATTATTAGTTTATTACGTCAGCTATCAGAGTTTTATGAAATAGGGTGCTGAATTATCAGTTAATTACATCAGCTATCAGTGCTTTATGAAATAGGGTGCTGAATGATCAGTTAATTACATCAGCTATCAGTGTTTAATGAAATAGGGTGCTGAATTATCAGTTAATTTCATCAGTCATCAGTGTTTCATGAAATGGGGTAATAAATTATCAGTTTGTTACGTCAGCTATCAGTGTTTAATCAAATAGGGTGCTGAATTATCAGTTAATTACGTCAGCTATCAGTGTTTCATGAAATGGGGTGCTGAATTATCAGTTAATAACATCAGTTATGTGCATTTTATGAAATAGGGTGCTGAATTAGCAGTTGATTACATCAGCTATCAGTGTTTTATGAAATAGAGTGATGAATTATCAGTTGATTACATCAGCTATCAGTGTTTTATGAAATAGGGTACTGAATTATCAGTTGATTACGTCAGCTATCAGTGTTTTATGAAATAGAGTACTGAATTATCAGTTAATTGCATCAACTATCAGTGTTTCATGAAATAGGGTGCTGAATTATCAGTTGATTACATCAGCTATCAGTGTTTTATGAAATAGAGTGATGAATTATCAGTCTATTACGTCACCTATCAGTGTTTATGAAATAGGGTGTTGAATTATCTGTTTATCACGTCAGCTATCAATGTTTTATGAAATAGGGTGCTGATTCATCAGCTGATTACGTCAGCTATCAGTGTTTTATGAAATAGGGTGCTGTATTATCAGTTTATTACGTCAGCTATCAATGTTTTATAAAATAGGGTGCTGATTCATCAGCTAACTACGTCAGCTACAAGTATGATGAAATAAGGTGCTGAATTATTAGTTTATTACGTCAGCCATCAGTGTTTTATGAAATAGGGTACTGAATTATCAGGTAATTACATCAGCTATCAGTGTTTTATGAAATAGGGTGCTGAATTATCAGTTTCTCACGTCAGATATCAGTGTCTTATGAAATAGGGTGCTGATTCATCAGCTGATTACGTCAGCTACCAGTATTATGAAATAGGGTGCTGAATTATCAGTTAATTGCATCAGCTATCAGTGTTTTATGAAATAGGGTGCTGAATTATCAGTTTATTACGTCAGCTATCAGTGTTTCATGAAATAGGGTGCTGAATTATCAGTTAATTACGTCAGCTATCAGTGTTTCATAAAATAGGGTGCCGAATTATCAGTTTATCACTGCAGCTATCAGTGTTTAATCAAAAAAAGTGCTGAATTATCAGTTAATAACATCAGCTATCAGTGTTTCATGAAATAGGGTGCTGAATTATCAGTTGATAACATCAGTTATGTGCATTTTATGAAATAGGCTGCTGACTTAGCAGTTGATTACATCAGCTATCAGTGTTTTATGAAATAGGGTACTGAATTATCAGTTGATTACATCAGCTATCAGTGTTTCATGAAATAGTGTGACGAATTATCAGTTTATTACATCAGCTATCAGTGTTTTATGAAATAGGGTGCTGAATTATTAGTTTATTACGTCAGCTATCAGAGTTTTATGAAATAGGGTTCTGAACTATCAGTTTGTTACGTCAGCTATCAGTGTTTATGAAATAGGGTGCTGATTCATCAGCTGACTACGTCACCTATCAGTATTATGAAATAGGGTGCTGAATTATCAGTTAATTACATCAGCTATCAGTGTTTCATGAAATAGGGTGCTGAATTATCAGTTAATTACATCAGCTATCAGTGTTTTATGAAATAGGGTGCTGAATTATCAGTTTGTTACGTCGGCTATCAGTGTTTCATGAAATATGGTGCTAAATTATCAGTTTGTTACGTCAGCTATCAGTGTTTTATGAAATAGGGTGCTGAATTATCAGTTGATTACATCAGCCGTCAGTGTTTCATGACGTAGGGTGCTGAATTATCAGCTAATTACATCAGCTATCAGTGTTTTATGAAATAGGGTACTGAATTATCAGTTGACTACATCAGCTATCAGTGTTTCATGAAGTAGGGTGATGAATTATCAGTTTATTACATCAGCTATCAGTGTTTTATGAAATAGGGTACTGAATTATCAGTTGATTACGTCAGCTATCAGTGTTTCATGAAATAGGATGCTAAATTATCAGTTAATTACATCAGCTATCAGTGTTTTATGAAATAGAGTACTGAATTATCAGTTAATTGCATCAACTATCAGTGTTTCATGAAATAGGGTGCTGAATTATCAGTTAATTACATCAGCCGTCACTGTTTTATGAAATAGGGTGCTGAATTATCACTTTATTACGTCACCTATCAGTGTTTCATGAAATAGGGTGCTGAATTATCAGTTTATTACGTCAGCTATCAGTGTTTCATGACGTAGGGTGCTGAATTATCAGCTAATTACATCAGCTATCAGTGTTTTATGAAATAGGGTACTGAATTATCAGTTTATTACGTCAGCTATCAGTGTTTTCTGAAATAGGGTGCTGAATCATCAGCTAATTGCGTCAGCTATCAGTGTTTTATGAAATATGTGCTGAATTATCACTTCATTTAATTACGTCAGCTATAAGTATTTTATGAAATAGGGTGCTGAATTATCAGTTAATAACATCAGTTATCTGCATTTTATGAAATAGGGTGCTGAATTATCAGTTGATAACATCAGTTATGTGCATTTTATGAAATAGGGTGCTGAATTATCAGTTAATTACATCAGCTATCAGTGTTTTATGAAATAGGGTGCTGAATTATCAGTTGATTACATCAGCCGTCAGTGTTTCATGAAATAGGGTGACGAATTATCAGTTTATTACATCAGCTATCAGTGTTTTATGAAATAGGGTGCTGAATTATTAGTTTATTACGTCAGTTATCAGAGTTTTATGAAATAGGGTGCTGATTTATCAGTTTATTACATCAGTTATCAGTGTCTTATGAAATGGGGTGCTGAATTATCAGTCTATTACGTCAGCTATCAGTGTTTCATGAAAAAGGGTGCTGAATTATCAGTTAATTACATAAGCTACCAGTGTTTTATGAAATAGGGTGCTGATTCATCAGTTTATTACGTCAGGCATCAGTGTTTTATGAAATTGGGTGCTGAATTATTAGCTAATTGCGTCAGCTATCAGTGTTTCATGAAATAGGGTGATGAATTATCAGTTAATTACATCAGCTATCAGTGTTTTATGAAATAGGGCGATGAATTATCAGTTAATCACGTCAGCTATCAGTGTTTTATGAAATAGGGTGCTGAATTATCAGTTTGTTACGTCAGCTATCAGTGTTTTAAGAAATAAGGTGCTGAATTATTAGTTTATTACGTCAGCCATCAGTGTTTTATGAAATAGGGTACTGAATTATCAGTTAATTACATCAGCTATCAGTGTTTTATGAAATAGGGTGCTGAATTATCAGTTTCTCACGTCAGATATCAGTGTCTTATGAAATAGGGTGCTGAATTATAAGTTTGTTACGTCAGATATCAGTGTCTTATGAAATAGGGTGCTGAATTATCAGCTAATTACGTCAGCTATCAGTGTTTCATGAAATAGGTTGCTGAATTATCAGTTGATTGCATCAGCTATCAGTGTTTTATGAAATAGGGTGCTGAATTATCAGTTGATTGCATCAGCTATCAGTGTTTTATGAAATAGGGTGCTGAATTATCAGTTGATTGCATCAGCTATCAGTGTTTCATGAAATAGGGTGCTGAATTATCAGTTAATTACATCAGCTATCAGTGCTTTATGAAATAGGGTGCTGAATTATCAGTTTGTTACGTCAGCTATCAGTGTTTTATGAAATAGGGTGCTGAATTATCAGTTGACTACATCAGCTATCAGTGTTTCATGAAATAGGGTGATGAATTATCAGTTTATTACATCAGCTATCAGTGTTTTATGAAATAGGGTGCTGAATTATCAGTTTATTACGTCAGCTATCAGTGTTTTATGAAATAAGGTGCTGATTCATCAGTTTATTACGTCAGGCATCAGAGTTTTATGAAATAGGGTGCTGAACTATCAGTTAATTACATCAGCTATCAGTGTTTTATGAAATAGAGTACTGAATTATCAGCAGATTACATCAGCTATCAGTGTTTTATGAAATGGAGTGATGAATTATCAGTCTATTACGTCACCTATCAGTGTTTATGAAATAGGGTGCTGAATTATCAGTTTATTACATCAGCCATCAGTGTTTTAAGAAATAGGGTGCTGAATTATTAGTTTATTACGTCAGCCATCAGTGTTTTATGAAATAGGGTACTGAATTATCAGTTTATTACGTCAGCTATCAATGTTTTATAAAATAGGGTGCTGATTCATCAGCTAACTACGTCAGCTACAAGTATGATGAAATAAGGTGCTGAATTATTAGTTTATTACGTCAGCCATCAGTGTTTTATGAAATAGGGTGCTAAATTATCAGTTTATTACGTCAGCTATCAGTGTTTCATGACGTAGGGTGCTGAATTTTCAGTTTGTTACGTCAGCTATCAGTGTTTTATGAAATAGGGTGCTGAATTATCAGTTTATTACGTCAGCTATCAGTGTTTCATGACGTAGGGTGCTGAATTATCAGCTAATTACATCAGCTATCAGTGTTTTATGAAATAGGGTGCTGAATTATCAGTTGACTACATCAGCTATCAGTGTTTCATGAAATAGGGTGATGAATTATCAGTTTATTACATCAGCCGTCACTGTTTTATGAAATAGGGTGCTGAATTATCACTTTATAACGTCACCTATCAGTGTTTCATGAAATAGGGTTGCTGAATTATCAGCTAATTGAGTCAGCTATCAGTGTTTTATGAAATAGGGTGCTGATTCATCAGTTTATTACATCAGCTATCAGTGTTTTATGAAATAGGGTGCTGAATTATCAGTTAATTACATCAGTTATCAGTGTTTTATGAAATAGGGTGCTGAATTATCAGGTAATTACATCAGCTATCATTGTTTATGAAATAGGGTGCTGAATTATCACTTGATTGCATCAGCTATCAGAGTTTCATGACATAGGTTGCTAAATTATCAGTCAATTACATCAACTATCAGTGTTTTATGAAATAGGGTGCTGAATTATCAGTTAATCACGTCAGCTATCAGTGTTTTATGAAATAGGGTGCTGAATTATTAGTTGATTACATCAGCTATCAGTGTTTTATGAAATAGGGTGCTGAATTATTAGTTAATTGCGTCGGTTATCAGTGTTTTATGAAATAAGGTGCTGAATTATTAGTTGATTGCGTCAGCTATCAGTGTTTTATGAAATAGGGTGCTGAATTATTAGTTGATTACATCAGCTATCAGTGTTTTATGAAATAGGGTGCTGAATTATTAGTTAATTGCGTCAGCTATCAGTGTTTCATGAAATAGGGTGCTGAATCAACAGTTAATTACATCAGCTATCAGTGTTTTATGAAATAGGGTGCTGAACTATCAGCTAATTGCGTCAGCTATCAGTGTTTTATGAAATTGGGTGCTGAATTATCAGTTGATTGCATCAGCTATCAATGTTTCATGAAATAGGGTGCTAAATTGTCACTTAATTACGTCATCCGTCATAGTTTTATGAAATAGGGTGATGAATTATTAGTTAATTGCGTCAGCTATCAGTGTTTCATGAAATAGGAAGATGAATTATCAGTTAATCACGTCAGCTATCAGTGTTTTATGAAATAGGGTGTACAATTATCAGTAAAATTGCGTCAGCTATCAGTGTTTTATGAAACAGGGTGCTGAATTATCAGTTGATTGCATCAGCTATCAGTGTTTCATGAAATAGGGCGATGAATTATTAGTTAATCACGTCAGGTATCAGTGTTTTATGAAATAGGGTGATGAATTATCAGTTAATTACATCAGCTATCAGTGTTTTATGAAATTGGGTGCTGAATTATTAGCTAATTGCGTCAGCTATCAGTGTTTCATGAAATAGGGTTGCTGAATTATCAGTTGATTATGTCAGTTATCACTGTTCCATGAAATAGGGTGCTGAATTATCAGTTTATTATGTCAGCTATCAGTGTTTCATAAAATAGGGTGCTGAATTATCAGTTTATCACATCAGCTATCAGTGTTTCATGAAATAGGGTGCTGAATTATCAGTTGATTGCATCAGCTATCTGTGTTTCATGAAATAGGGTGATGAATTATCAGTTAATCACGTCAGCTATCAGTGTTTTATGAAATAGGGTGATGAATTATTAGTTAATTGCGTCAGCTATCAGTGTTTCATGAAATAGGGTGCTGAATTATCAGTTGATTGCATCAGCTATCAGTGTTTCATGAAATAGGGTGCTGAATTATCAGCTAATTGAGTCAGCTATCAGTGTTTTATGAAATAGGGTGCTGAATTATCAGTTAATTACGTCAGCTATCAGTGTTTCATGAAATAGGGTGCTGAATTATCAGTTGATTACATCAGCTATCAGTGTTTCATGAAATAGGGTGCTGAATTATCAGTTGATAACATCAGCTATCTGTGTTTATGAAATAGGGAACTGAATTATCAGTTGATTCCATCAGCTATCAGTGTTTCATGAAATAGGGTGCTGAATTATCAGTTGATTACATCAGCTATCAGTGTTTTATGAAACAGGGTGATGAATTATCAGTTGATTACATCAGCTATCAGTGTTCCATGAAATAGGGTGATGAATTATCAGTTGATTGCATCAGCTATCAGTGTTTTATGAAATATGGTGCTGCATTATCAGTTGATTACATCAGCTATCTGTGTTTATGAAATAGGGAACTGAATTATCAGTTGATTACATCAGCTATCTGTGTTTCATGAAATAGGGTGCTGAATTATCAGTTGATTACATCAGCTATCTGTGTTTCATGAAATAGGGTGCTGAATTATCAGTTAATTACATCAGCAATCAGTGTTTTATGAAATAGGGCGATGAATTATCAGTTAATCACGTCAGCTATCAGTGTTTTATGAAATAGGGTGCTGAATTATCAGTTGATTACATCAGCTATCAGTGCTTTATGAAATAGAGTGCTGAATTATCAGTTATTTACGTCAGCCGTCACTGTTTTATGAAATAAGGTGCTGAATTATCAGTTAATTACATCAGCTATCAGTGTTTTATGAAATGCGGTGCTGAATTATTAGTTTATTACGTCAGCCATCAGTGTTTTATGAAATTGGGTGCTGAATTATCAGTTGATTGCGTCAGCTATCAATGTTTTATGAAATAGGGTACTGATTCATCAGTTAATTACGTCAGCCATCAGTGTTTTATAAAATAGGGTGCTGATTCATCAGCTAATTACGTCAGCTATCAGTGTTTTATGAAATAGGGTGCTGAATTATCAGTTAATTACATCAGCTATCAGTGTTTTATGAAATGCGGTACTGAATTATCAGTTAATTACATCAGCTATCAGTGTTTTATGAAATAGGGTGCTGAATTATCAGTTGATTACATGAGCTGTCAGTGTTTCATGAAATAGGGTGACGAATTATCAGTTTATTACATCAGCTATCAGTGTTTTATTAAATAGGGTGCTGAATTATCATCTAATTAAATCAACTATCAGTGTTTTATGAAATAGGGTGCTGATTCATCAGTTTATTACGTCAGCTATCAGTGTTTAATCAAATAGGGTGCTGAATTATCAGTTAATTACGTCAGCTATCAGTGTTTCATGAAATGGGGTGCTGAATTATCAATTGATTGCATCAGCTATCAGTGTTTCATCACGCAGGGTGCTGAATTATCAGCTAATTGAGTCAGCTATCAGTGTTTTATGAAATAGGGCGATGAATTATCAGTTAATCACGTCAGCTATCAGTGTTTCATGAAATAGGGTGCTGAATTATCAGTTGATTACATCAGCTATCAGTGTTTCATGACATAGGGTGATGAATTATCAGTTAATCACGTCAGCTATCAGTGTTTCATGACATAGGGTGCTGAATTATTAGTTAATTGCGTCAGCTATCAGTGTTTCATGAAATAGGGTGCTGAATTATCAGTTGATTACATCAGCTATCTGTGTTTCAGGAAATAGGGTGATGAATTATCAGTTAATCACGTCAGCTATCAGTGTTTTATGAAAGGGTGCTGAATTATCACTTAATCACGTCAGCTATCAGTGTTTTATGAAATAGGGTGCTGAATTATCAGTTGATTACATCAGCTATCAGTGTTTCATGAAATAGGGTGCTGAACTATCAGTTAATTTCATCAGCTATCAGTGTTTTATGAAATAGGGTGCTGATTTATCAGTTAATTACATCAGCTATCAGTGTTTCATGAAATAGGGTTGCTGAATTATCAGTTGATTATGTCAGTTATCACTGTTCCATGAAATAGGGTGCTGAATTATCAGTTTATTATGTCAGCTATCAGTGTTTCATAAAATAGGGTGCTGAATTATCAGTTAATTTCATCAGTCATCAGTGTTTCATGAAATAGGGTGCTGAATTATCAGTTTATTACGTCAGTTATCAGTGTTTAATCAAATAGGGTGCTGAATTATCAGTTAATTACATCAGCTATCATTCTTTATGAAATAGGGTGCTGAATTATCAGTTGATTGCATCAGCTGTCAGTGTTTTATGAAATATGGTGCTGAATTATCAGTTGATTACATCAGCTATCTGTGTTTATGAAATAGGGTGCTGAATTATCAGTTGATTACATCAGCTATCTGTGTTTCATGAAATAGGGTGCTGAATTATCAGTTAATTACATCAGCAATCAGTGTTTTATGAAATAGGGCGATGAATTATCAGTTAATCACGTCAGCTATCAGTGTTTTATGAAATAGGGTGCTGAATTATCAGTTGATTACATCAGCTATCTGTGTTTCATGACATAGGGTGCTGAATTATCAGTTGATTACATCAGCTATCAGTGTTTCATGAAATAGGGTGATGAATTATCAGTTAATCACGTCAGCTATCAGTGTTTTATGAAATAGGGTGCTGAATTATCAGTTAATTACATCAGCTATCAGTGTTTTATGAAATAGGGTGCTGAATTATCAGTTGATTACATCAGCTATCTGTGTTTATGAAATAGGGAACTGAATTATCAGTTGATTACATCAGCTATCTGTGTTTTATGAAATAGGGTGCTGAATTATCAGTTAATTACATCAGCTATCAGTGTTTTATGAAATAGGGTACTGAATTATCAGTTGACTACATCAGCTATCAGTGTTTCATGAAGTAGGGTGATGAATTATCAGTTTATTACATCAGCTATCAGTGTTTTATGAAATAGGGTGCTGAATTATCAGTTTATTACGTCAGCTATCTGTGTTTATGAAATAGGGTGATGAATTGTCAGTTGATTGCATCAGCTATCAGTGTTTTATGAAATATGGTGCTGAATTATCAGTTGATTACATCAGCTATCTGTGTTTATGAAATAGGGTGCTGAATTATCAGTTGATTACATCAGCTATCTGTGTTTCATGAAATAGGGTGCTGAATTATCAGTTAATTACATCAGCAATCAGTGTTTTATGAAATAGGGCGATGAATTATCAGTTAATCACGTCAGCTATCAGTGTTTTATGAAATAGGGTGCTGAATTATCAGTTGATTACATCAGCTATCTGTGTTTCATGACATAGGGTGCTGAATTATCAGTTGATTACATCAGCTATCAGTGTTTTATGAAATAGGGCGATGAATTATCAGTTAATCACGTCAGCTATCAGTGTTTTATGAAATAGGGTGATGAATTATCAGTTAATTACATCAGCTATCAGTGTTTTATGAAATAGGGTGCTGAATTATCAGTTTATTGCATCAGCTATCAGTGTTTCATGAAATAGGGTGCTGAATCAACAGTTAATTACATCAGCTATCAGTGTTTTATGAAATAGGGTGCTGAACTATCAGCTAATTGCGTCAGCTATCAGTGTTTTATGAAATTGGGTGCTGAATTATCAGTTGATTACATCAGCTATCAGTGTTCCATGAAATAGGGTGCTGAATTATCAGTTGATTACATCAGCTATCAGTGTTTCATGAAATAGGGTGATGAATTATCAGTTAATCACGTCAGCTATCAGTTTTTTATGAAATAGGGTGCTGAATTATCACTTAATCACGTCAGCTATCAGTGTTTTATGAAATAGGGTGCTGAATTATCAGTTGATTACATCAGCTATCAGTGTTTCATGAAAAAGGGTGATGAATTATCAGTTAATTACATCAGCTATCAGTGTTTTATGAAATAGGGCGATGAATTATCAGTTAATCACGTCAGCTATCAGTGTTTTATGAAATAGGGTGCTGAATTATTAGTTAATTGCGTCAGCTATCAGTGTTTCATGAAATAGGGTGCTGAATTATCAGTTGATTGCATCAGCTATCAGTGTTTTATGAAATAGGGTGCTGAATTATCAGTTGATTGCATCAGCTATCAGTGTTTTATGAAATAGGGTGCTGAATTATCAGTTAATTACGTCAGCTATCAGTGTTTCATGAAATAGGGTGCTGAATTATCAGTTTATTACGTCAGCTATCAGTGTTTTATGAAATAGGGTGCTGAATTATCAGTTTATTACGTCAGCTATCAGTGTTTCATGAAATAGGGTGCTGAATTATCAGTTTATTACATCAGCTATCAGTGTTTTATGAAATAGGGTGCTGAATTATCAGTTAATCACGTCAGCTATCAGTGTTTTATGAAATAGGGTGCTGAATTATCAGTTGATTACATCAGCTATCTGTGTTTCATGACATAGGGTGATGAATTATCAGTTGATTACATCAGCTATCAGTGTTTTATGAAATAGGGTGCTGATTCATCAGTTTATTAAGTCAGGCATCAGAGTTGTATGAAATAGGGTGCTGAACTATCAGTTATTTACGTCAGCAATCAGTGTTTCATGAAAAGGGGTGCTGATTCATCAGCTGATTACGTCAGCTATCAGTATTATGAAATTGGGTGCTGAATTATCAGTTAATTACATCAGCTATCAGTGTTTTATGAAATAGGGTGCTGAATTATCAGTTTATTACGTCAGCTATCAGTGTTTTATGAAATAGGGTGCTGAATTATCAGTTAATTACATCAGCTATCAGTGTTTTATGAAATAGGGTGCTGATTTATCAGTTAATTACATCAGCTATCAGTGTTTCATGAAATAGGGTGCTGATTTATCAGTCTATTACGTCAGCTATCAGTGTTTCATGAAATAGGGTGCTGAATTGTCACTTAATTACGTCAGCTATCAGTGTTTTATGAAATAGGGTGCTGAATTATCAGTTAATTACATCAGCTATCAGTGTTTTATGAAATAGGGTGCTGAATTATCAGTTAATTACATCAGCTATCAGTGTTTTATGAAATAGGGTGCTGAATTATCAGTTTATTACATCAGCTATCAGTGTTTCATGAAATAGGGTGCTGAATTATCACTTTATTACGTCAACTATCAGTATTTCATGAAATAAGGTGCTGAATTATCAGTTTATTATGTCAGCTATCAGTGTTTCATAAAATAGGGTGCTGAATTATCAGTTTATTACATCAGCTATCAGTTTTTTATGAAATAGGGTGCTGAATTATCACTTAATCACGTCAGCTATCAGTGTTTTATGAAATAGGGTGCTGAATTATCAGTTAATTACATCAGCTATCAGTGTTTTATGAAATAGGGTGCTGAATTATCAGTTTATTGCATCAGCTATCAGTGTTTCATGAAATAGGGTGCTGAATTATCAGTTTATTGCATCAGCTATCAGTGTTTTATGAAATAGGGTGCTGAATTATCAGTTAATCACGTCAGCTATCAGTGTTTCATGAAATAGGGTGCTGAATTATCAGTTGATTACATCAGCTATCTGTGTTTCATGACATAGGGTGATGAATTATCAGTTGATTACATCAGCTATCAGTGTTTTATGAAATAGGGTGATGAATTATCAGTTAATTACATCAGCTATCAGTGTTTTATGAAATAGTGTGCTGAATTATTAGTTAATTGTGTCAGCTATCAGTGTTTTATGAAATTGGGTGCTGAATTATCAGTTGATTGCATCAGCTATCTGTGTTTCATGAAATAGGGTGCTGAATTATCAGTTGATTACATCAGCTATCAATGTTTCATGAAATAGGGTGCTGAATTATCAGTTAATCACGTCAGCTATCAGTTTTTTATGAAATAGGGTGCTGAATTATCACTTAATTACGTCAGCCATCAGTGTTTTATGAAATAGGGTGCTGAATTATCAGTTAATTACATCAGCCATCAGTGTTTTATGAAATAGGGTGCTGAATTATCAGTTAATTACATCAGCTATCAGTGTTTTATGAAATAGGGTGCTGAATTATCAGTTTGTTACGTCAGCTATCAGTGTTTCATGAAATATGGTGCTAAATTATCAGTTTGTTACGTCAGCTATCAGTGTTTTATGAAATAGGGTGCTGAATTATCAGTTGATTACATCAGCTGTCAGTGTTTCATGAAATAGGGTGACGAATTATCAGTTTATTACATCAGCTATCAGTGTTTTATGAAATAGGGTGCTGAATTATTAGTTTATTACGTCAGCTATCAGAGTTTTATGAAATAGGGTGCTGAACTATCAGTTAATTACGTCAGCAATCAGTGTTTTATGAAATAGGGTACTGAATTATCAGTTCGTTACGTCAGCTATCAGTGTTTCATGAAATAGGGTGATGAATTATCTGTTAATCACTTCAGCTATCAGTGTTTTATGAAATAGGGTGCTGAATTATCAGTTGATTACATCAGCTATCAGTGTTTCATGAAATAGGGTGCTGAATTATCAGTTGACTGCATCAGCTATCAGCGTTTTAAGAAATAGGGTGCTGAATTATCAGTTGATTACATCAGCTATCAGTGTTTCATGAAATAGGGTGCTGAATTATCAGTTAATTACATCAGCTATCAGTGTTTCATGAAATAGGGTGCTGAACTATCAGTTAATTTCATCAGCTATCAGTGTTTTATGAAATAGGGTGCTGATTTATCAGTTAATTACATCAGCTATCAGTGTTTCATGAAATAGGGTGCTGAATTATCAGTTAATTACATCAGCTATCAGTGTTTTATGAAATGCGGTACTGAATTATCAGTTAATTACATCAGCTATCAGTGTTTCATGAAATAGGGTGCTGAATTATCAGTTAATTACATCAGCTATCAGTGTTTTATGAAATAGGGTGCTGAATTATCAGTTGATTACATCAGCTATCAGTGTTTCATGAAATAGGGTGCTGAATTATCAGTTGATTGCATCAGCTATCAGTGTTTTATGAAATAGGGTGCTGAATTATCAGTTAATTACATCAGCTATCAGTGTTTTATGAAATAGGGTGCTGAATTATCAGTTAATTACATCAGCTATCAGTGTTTCATGAAATAGGGTGCTGAATTATCAGTTAATTACATCAGCTATCAGTGTTTTATGAAATAGGGTGCTGAATTATCAGTTTATTACGTCAGCTATCAGTGTTTTATGAAATAGGGTGCTGAATTATCAGTTAATTACATCAGCTATCAGTGTTTCATGAAATAGGGTGCTGAATTATCAGTTAATTACATCAGCTATCAGTGTTTTATGAAATAGGGTGCTGAATTATCAGTTTATTACGTCAGCTATCAGTGTTTTATGAAATAGGGTGCTGAATTATCAGTTAATTACATCAGCTATCAGTGTTTTATGAAATTGGGTGCTGAATTATTAGCTAATTGCGTCAGCTATCAGTGTTTCATGAAACAGGGTGATGAATTATCAGTTAATTACATCAGCTATCAGTGTTTCATGAAATAGGTTGCTGAATTATCAGTTGATTGCATCAGCTATCAGTGTTTTATGAAATTGGGTGCTGAATTATCAGTTGATTACATCAGCTATCAGTGTTTTATGAAATAGGGTGCTGAATTATCAGTTTATTACATCAGCTATCAGTGTTTCATTAAATAGGGTGCTGAATTATCAGTTTCTTACGTCAGCTATCAGTGTTTCATTAAATAGGGTGCTGAATTATCAGTTACATACGTCAGCTATCAGTGTTTTGTGAAACAGGGTGCTGAATTATCAGTTGATTACATCAGCTATCAGTGTTTCATGAAATAGGGTGATGAATTATCAGTTTATTACATCAGCTATCAGTGTTTTATGAAATAGGGTGCTGAATTATCAGTTTGTTACGTCAGCTAT
Organism: Prostheceraeus crozeri; assembly: GCA_907163375.1. Lineage (NCBI taxonomy): Eukaryota > Metazoa > Platyhelminthes > Polycladida > Euryleptidae > Prostheceraeus > Prostheceraeus crozeri. The sequence goes on along the minus strand of CAJQUW010009755.1, from coordinate 94,579 downwards.
CAGTGTTTCATGAAATAGGGTGCTGAATTATCAGTTAATTGCGTCAGCTATCAGTGTTTCATGAAATAGGGTGCTGAATTATCAGTTGATTGCATCAGCTATCAGTGTTTCATGAAATAGGGTGATGAATTATCAGTTAATTACATCAGCTATCAGTGTTTTATGAAATAGGGTGCTGAATTATTAGTTAATTGCGTCAGCTATCAGTGTTTCATGAAATAGGGTGCTGAATTATCAGTTGATTGCATCAGCTATCAGTGTTTTATGAAATTGGGTGCTGAATTATCAGTTGATTGCATCAGCTATCTGTGTTTCATGAAATAGGGTGATGAATTATCAGTTAATCACGTCAGCTATCAGTTTTTTATGAAATAGGGTGCTGAATTATCACTTAATCACGTCAGCTATCAGTGTTTTATGAAATAGGGTGCTGAATTATCAGTTGATTACATCAGCTATCTGTGTTTCATGAAATAGGGTGCTGAATTATCAGTTGATTACATCAGCTATCAGTTTTTTATGAAATAGGGTGATGAATTATCACTTAATCACGTCAGCTATCAGTGTTTTATGAAATAGGGTGCTGAATTATCAGTTAATTACATCAGCTATCAGTGTTTCATGAAATAGGGTGCTGAATTATCAGTTAATTACATCAGCTATCAGTGTTTTATGAAATGCGGTACTGAATTATCAGTTAATTACATCAGCTATCAGTGTTTTTTGAATTAGGGTGCTGAATTATCACTTAATCACGTCAGCCATCAGTGTTTTATGAAATAGGGTGCTGAATTATCAGTTAATTACATCAGCTATCAGTGTTTTATGAAATAGGGTGCTGAATTATCAGTTGATTGCATCAGCTATCTGTGTTTCATGAAATAGGGTGATGAATTATCAGTTAATCACGTCAGCTATCAGTTTTTTATGAAATAGGGTGCTGAATTATCACTTAATCACGTCAGCTATCAGTGTTTTATGAAATAGGGTGCTGAATTATCAGTTAATTACATCAGCTATCAGTGTTTTATGAAAAAGGTGCTGATTTATCGGCTAATTACATCAGCTATCAGTGTTTTATGAAATTGGGTGCTGAATTATCAGTTTATTGCATCAGCTATCAGTGTTTCATGAAATAGGGTGCTGAATTATCAGTTAATCACGTCACCTATCAGTGTTTTATGAAAAAGGGTGCTGAATTATCGGCTAATTACATCAGCTATCAGTGTTTTATGAAATTGGGTGCTGAATTATCAGTTTATTGCATCAGCTATCAGTGTTTTATGAAATAGGGTGCTGAATTATCAGTTAATCACGTCAGCTATCAGTGTTTTATGAAAAAGGGTGCTGAATTATCAGTTAATTACATCAGCTATCAGTGTTTCATGAAACAGGGTGATGAATTATCAGTTGATTACATCAGCAATCAGTGTTTCATGAAATAGGGTGATGAATTATCAGTTAATCACGTCAGCTATCAGTGTTTTATGAAATAGGGCGATGAATTATCAGTTAATCACGTCAGCTATCAGTGTTTCATGAAATAGGGTGCTGAATTATCAGTTGATTACATCAGCTATCAGTGTTTCATGACATAGGGTGATGAATTATCAGTTGATTACATCAGCTATCAGTGTTTTATGAAATAGGGTGATGAATTATCAGTTAATTACATCAGCTATCAGTGTTTTATGAAATAGGGTGCTGAATTATTAGTTAATTGCGTCAGCTATCAGTGTTTTATGAAATATGGTGCTGAATTATCAGTTGATTACATCAGCTATCAGTGTTTTATGAAATAGGGTGCTGAATTATCAGTTTATTACGTCAGCTATCAGTGTTTCATGAAAAAGGGTGCTGAATTATCAGTTAATTACATCAGCTATCAGTGTTTTATGAAATAGGGTGCTGAATTATCAGTCTATTAAGTCAGCTATCAGTGTTTTATGAAATAGGGTGCTGAATTATCAGTTTATTACATCAGCTATCAGTGTTTTATGAAAAAGGTGCTGATTTATCGGCTAATTACATCAGCTATCAGTGTTTTATGAAATTGGGTGCTGAATTATCAGTTTATTGCATCAGCTATCAGTGTTTCATGAAATAGGGTGCTGAATTATCAGTTAATTACGTCAGCTATCAGTGTTTCATGAAATGGGGTGCTGAATTATCAGTTAATTACATCAGCTATCAGTGTTTTATGAAATAGGGTGCTGAATTATCAGTTTATTACATCAGCTATCAGTGTTTTATGAAATAGGGTGCTGAATTATCAGTTTATTACGTCAGCTATCAGTGTTTCATGACGTAGGGTGCTGAATTATCAGCTAATTACATCAGCTATCAGTGTTTTATGAAATAGGGTACTGAATTATCAGTTGACTACATCAGCTATCAGTGTTTCATGAAATAGGGTGCTGAATTATCAGTTAATTGCATCAGCTATCAGCGTTTTAAGAAATAGGGTGCTGAATTATCAGTTGATTACATCAGCTATCAGTGTTTCATGAAATAGGGTGCTGAATTATCAGTTGATAACATCAGCTATCTGTGTTTATGAAATAGGGAACTGAATTATCAGTTGATTACATCAGCTATCAGTGTTTCATGAAATAGGGTGCTGAATTATCAGTTAATTGCATCAGCTATCAGTGTTTCATGAAATTGGGTGCTGAATTATCAGTTGATTACATCAGCTATCAGTGTTTCATGAAATAGGGTGCTGAATTATCAGTTAATTGCATCAGCTATCAGTGTTTCATGAAATTGGGTGCTGAATTATCAGTTGATTCCATCAGCTATCAGTGTTTCATGAAATAGGGTGCTGATTTATCAGTCTATTACGTCAGCTCTCAGTGTTTTATGAAATAGGGTGCTGATTCATCAGTTTATTACGTCAGGCATCAGTGTTTTATGAAATAGGGCGCTGATTTATCAGTTAATTACATCAGCTATCAGTGTTTTATGAAATGCGGTACTGAATTATCAGTTAATTACATCAGCTATCAGTGTTTTTTGAATTAGGGTGCTGAATTATCAGTTTGTTACGTCGGCTATCAGTGTTTCATGAAATATGGTGCTAAATTATCAGTTTGTTACGTCAGCTATCAGTGTTTTATGAAATAGGGTGCTGAATTATCAGTTGATTACATCAGCTATCTGTGTTTTATGAAATAGGGTGCTGAATTATCAGTTTATTGCATCAGCTATCAGTGTTTTATGAAATAGGGTGCTGAATTATCAGTTAATCACGTCAGCTATCAGTGTTTTATGAAAAAGGGTGCTGAATTATCGGCTAATTACATCAGCTATCAGTGTTTTATGAAATAGGGTGCTGAATTATCAGTTGATTACATCAGCTATCAGTGTTTCATGAAATAGGGTGCTGAATTATCAGTTGATTGCATCAGCTATCAGTGTTTTATGAAATTGGGTGCTGAATTATCAGTTGATTACATCAGCTATCAGTGTTTCATGAAATAGGGTACTGAATTATCAGTTGACTACATCAGCTATCAGTGTTTCATGAAGTAGGGTGATGAATTATCAGTTTATTACATCAGCTATCAGTGTTTCATGAAATAGGGTGCTGAATTATCAGTTAATTGCATCAGCTATCAGTGTTTCATGAAATTGGGTGCTGAATTATCAGTTGATTACATCAGCTATCAGTGTTTCATGAAACAGGGTGATGAATTATCAGTTGATTGCATCAGCTATCAGTGTTCCATGAAATAGGGTGCTGAATTATCAGTTGATTACATCAGCTATCTGTGTTTATGAAATAGGGAACTGATTCATCAGTTGATTACATCAGCTATCAGTGTTTTATGAAATAGGGTGCTGAATTATCACTTAATCACGTCAGCTATCAGTGTTTTATGAAATAGGGTGCTGAATTATCAGTTAATTACATCAGCTATTAGTATTTCATGAAATAGGGTGCTGAATTATCAGTTTGTTACGTCAGCTATCAGTGTTTTATGAAATAGGGTGCTGAATTATCAGTTGATTACATCAGTTATCAATGTTTTATGAAATAGGGAGCTGAATTATCAGGTAATTACATCAGCTATCATTCTTTATGAAATAGGGTGCTGAATAATCAGTTAATTACATCAGCTATCAGTGTTTTATGAAATAGGGTGCTGAATTATCAGTTAATTACGTCAGCTATCAGTGTTTTATGAAATAGGGTGCTGAATTATCAGTTTATTACGTCAGCTATCAGTGTTTCATGAAATAGGGTGCTGAATTATCAGTTAATCACGTCAGCTATCAGTGTTTTATGAAATAGGGTGCTGAATTATCACTTAATCACGTCAGCTATCAGTGTTTTATGAAATAGGGTGATGAATTATCAGTTAATTACATCAGCTATCAGTGTTTTATGAAATTGGGTGCTGAATTATTAGCTAATTGCGTCAGCTATCAGTGTTTCATGAAATAGGGTGATGAATTATCAGTTAATTACATCAGCTATCAGTGTTTTATGAAATAGGGTGCTGAATTATTAGTTAATTGCGTCAGCTATCAGTGTTTTATGAAATATGGTGCTGAATTATCAGTTGATTACATCAGCTATCAGTGTTTTATGAAATTGGGTGCTGAATTATCAGTTGATTGCATCAGCTATCTGTGTTTCATGAAATAGGGTGATGAATTATCAGTTAATCACGTCAGCTATCAGTGTTTTTTGAAATAGGGTGCTGAATTATCACTTAATCACGTCAGCTATCAGTGTTTTATGAAATAGGGTGCTGAATTATCAGTTGATTACATCAGCTATCAGTGTTTCATGAAAAAGGGTGATGAATTATCAGTTAATTACATCAGCTATCAGTGTTTTATGAAATAGGGTGCTGAATTATCAGTTTGTTACGTCAGCTATCAGTGTTTTATGAAATAGGGTGCTGAATTATCAGTTAATTACGTCAGCTATCAGTGTTTCATGAAATGGGGTGCTGAATTATCAGTTAATTACATCAGCTATCAGTGTTTCATGAAATAGGGTGCTGAATTATCAGTTAATTACATCAGCTATCAGTGTTTTATGAAATAGGGTGCTGATTTATCAGTCTATTACGTCAGCTATCAGTGTTTCATGAAAAAGGGTGCTGAATTATCAGTTAATTACATCAGCTATCAGTGTTTTATGAAATAGGGTGCTGAATTATCAGTTAATTACATCAGCTATCAGTGTCTTAGGAAATAGGGTGCTGAATTATCAGTTTGTTACGTCAGCTATCAGTGTTTTATGAAATAGGGTGCTGAATTATCACTTAATCACGTCAGCTATCAGTGTTTTATGAAATAGGGTGCTGAATTATCAGTTGATTACATCAGCTATCTGTGTTTTATGAAATAGGGTGCTGAATTATCAGTTAATCACGTCAGCTATCAGTGTTTTATGAAATAGGGTGCTGAATTATCAGTTGATTACATCAGCTGTCAGTGTTTCATGAAATAGGGTGCTGAATTATTAGTTTATTACGTCAGCTATCAGAGTTTTATGAAATAGGGTGCTGAATTATCAGTTAATTACATCAGCTATCAGTGTTTCATGAAATAGGGTGCTGAATTATCAGTTAATTACGTCAGCTATCAGTGTTTCATGAAATAGGGTGCTGAATTATCAGTTGATTGCATCAGCTATCAGTGTTTTATGAAATAGGGTGCTGAATTATCAGTTGATTGCATCAGCTATCAGTGTTCCATGAAATAGGGTGCTGAATTATCAGTTAATCACGTCAGCTATCAGTTTTTTATGAAATAGGGTGCTGAATTATCACTTAATCACGTCAGCTATCAGTGTTTTATGAAATAGGGTGCTGAATTATCAGTTTATTACATCAGCTATCAGTGTTTTATGAAAAAGGTGCTGATTTATCGGCTAATTACATCAGCTATCAGTGTTTTATGAAATAAGGTGCTGAACTATCAGTTAATTACATCAGCTATCAGTGTTTCATGAAATGGGGTAATAAATTATCAGTTTGCTACGTCAGCTATCAGTGTTTAATGAAATTGGGTGCTGAATTATCAGTTAATTACATCAGTTATCAGTGCTTTATGAAATAGGGTGCTGAATTATCAGTTTATTACATCAGCCATCAGTGTTTTATGAAATTGGGTGCTGAATTATCAGTTGATTGCGTCTGCTATCAGTGTTTTATGAAATAGGGTGCTCAATTATCGGCTAATTACATCAGCTATCAGTGTTTCATGAAACAGGGTGATGAATTATCAGTTGATTACATCAGCAATCAGTGTTTCATGAAATAGGATGCTAAATTATCAGTTAATTACATCAGCTATCAGTGTTTCATGAAATAGGGTGCTGAATTATCAGTTTGTTACGTCAGCTATCAGTGTTTAATCAAATAGGGTGCTGAATTATCAGTTAATTGCATCAGCTATCAGTGTTTCATGAAATAGGGTGCTGAATTATCAGTTAATTACGTCAGCTATCAGTGTTTCATGAAATGGGGTGCTGAATTATCAGTTAATTACATAAGCTATCAGTGTTTCATGAAATAGGGTGCTGAATTATCAGTTGATTACATCAGCTATCAGTGTTTCATGAAATAGGGTGATGAATTATCAGTTAATCACGTCAGCTATCAGTGTTTTATGAAATAGGGTGCTGAATTATCAGTTGATTACATCAGCTATCAGTGTTTCATGAAATAGGGTGCTGAATTATCAGTTGATTGCATCAGCTATCAGTGTTTTATGAAATTGGGTGCTGAATTATCAGTTGATTACATCAGCTATCAGTGTTTCATGAAATAGGGTGCTGAATTATCAGTTTGTTACGTCAGCTATCAGTGTTTTATGAAATAGGGTGCTGATTTATCAGTTTATTACATCAGTTATCAGTGTTTCATGAAATGGGGTAATAAATTATCAGTTAATTACATCAGCTATCAGTGTTTCATGAAATAGGGTGCTGAATTATCAGTTAATTACATCAGCTATCAGTGTTTCATGAAATAGGGTGCTGAACTATCAGTTAATTTCATCAGCTATCAGTGTTTTATGAAATAGGGTGCTGAATTATCAGTTAATTACATCAGCTATCAGTGTTTTATGAAATAGGGTGCTGAATTATCAGTTAATTACATCAGCTATCAGTGTTTTATGAAATAGGGTGCTGAATTATCACTTTATTACGTCACCTATCAGTGTTTCATGAAATAGGGTGCTGAATTATCAGGTAATTACATCAGCTATCATTGTTTATGAAATAGGGTGCTGAATTATCAGTTAATTACATCAGCTATCAGTATTTCATGAAATGGGGTGCTGAATTATCAGTTAATTACATCAGCTATCAGTGCTTTATGAAATAGGGTGCTGAATGATCAGTTAATTACATCAGCTATCAGTGTTTCATGAAATAGGGTGCTGAACTATCAGTTTATCACATCAGCTATCAGTGTTTTATGAAATAGGGTGCTGAATTATCAGTTGATTACATCAGCTATCAGTGTTTCATGAAATAGGGTGCTGAATTATCAGTTGATTGCATCAGCTATCAGTGTTTTATGAAATTGGGTGCTGAATTATCAGTTGATTACATCAGCTATCAGTGTTTCATGAAACAGGGTGATGAATTATCAGTTGATTGCATCAGCTGTCAGTGTTTTATGAAATATGGTGCTGAATTATCAGTTGATTACATCAGCTATCTGTGTTTATGAAATAGGGTGCTGAATTATCAGTTGATTACATCAGCTATCTGTGTTTCATGAAATAGGGTGCTGAATTATCAGTTTATTGCATCAGCTATCAGTGTTTTATGAAATAGGGTGCTGATTCATCAGTTTATTACGTCAGCTATCAGTGTTTTATGAAATAGGGTGCTGAATTATCAGTTAATTACATCAGCTATCAGTGTTTCATGAAATAGGGTGCTGAATTATCAGTTTATTGCATCAGCTATCAGTGTTTTATGAAATAGGGTGCTGAATTATCAGTTAATCACGTCAGCTATCAGTGTTTCATGAAATAGGGTGATGAATTATCAGTTAATTCCATCAGCTATCAGTGTTTTATGAAATAGGGTGCTGAATTATCAGTTAATTGCGTCAGCTATCTGTGTTTCATGAAATAGGGTGCTGAATTATCAGTTTATTACGTCAGCTATCAGTGTTTTATGAAATAGGGTGCTGAATTATCAGTTAATTACGTCAGCTATCAGTGTTTTATGAAATAGGGTGCTGAATTATCAATTTATTTCGTAAGCTATCAGAGTTTCATAAAATAGGGTGCTGAATTATCAGTTTATTACGTCAGCTATCAGTGTTTCATTAAATAGGGTGCTGAATTATCAGTTAATTACATCAGCTATCAGTGTTTCATGAAATAGGGTGCTGAATTATCAGTTGATTACATCAGCTATCAGTGTTTTATGAAATAGGGTGATGAATTATCAGTTAATTACATCAGCTATCAGTGTTTTATGAAATAGGGTGCTGAATTATTAGTTAATTGCGTCAGCTATCAGTGTTTTATGAAATATGGTGCTGAATTATCAGTTTATTACGTCAGCCGTCACTGTTTTATGAAATAGGGTGCTGAATTATCACTTTATTACGTCACCTATCAGTGTTTCATGAAATAGGGTGCTGAATTATCAGTTTATTACGTCAGCTATCAGTGTTTCATGAAATAGGGTGCTGAATTATCAGTCTATTACGTCAGCTATCAGTGTTTTATGAAATGGGGTACTGAATTATCAGTTAATTACATCAGCTATCAGTGTTTTATGAAATAGGGTGCTGAATTATCAGTTAATTACATCAGCTATCAGTGCTTTATGAAATAGGGTGCTGAATTATCAGTTAATTACATCAGCTATCAGTGTTTCATGAAATGGGGTAATAAATTATCAGTTTGCTACGTCAGCTATCAGTGTTTTATGAAATAAGGTGCTGAACTATCAGTTAATTACATCAGCTATCAGTGTTTCATGAAATGGGGTGCTGAATTATCAGTTAATTACATCAGCTATCAGTGTTTCATGAAATAGGGTGCTGAATTATTAGTTAATTGCGTCATCTATCAGTGTTTCATGAAATAGGGTGCTGAATTATCGGCTAATTACATCAGCTATCAGTGTTTCATGAAACAGGGTGATGAATTATCAGTTGATTACATCAGCAATCAGTGTTTCATGAAATAGGGTGATGAATTATCAGTTAATCACGTCAGCTATCAGTGTTTTATGAAATAGGGTGCTGAATTATCAGTTAATTACGTCAGCTATCAGTGTTTCATGAAATGGGGTGCTGAATTATCAATTGATTGCATCAGCTATCAGTGTTTCATCAAGAAGGGTGCTGAATTATCAGCTAATAGAGTCAGCTATCAGTGTTTCATGAAATAGGGTGCTGAATTATCAGTTAATTACGTCAGCTATCAGTGTTTCATGAAATAGGGTGCTGAATTATCAGTTGATTACATCAGCTATCAGTGTTTTATGAAATAGGGTGCTGAATTATCACTTAATCACGTCAGCTATCAGTGTTTTATGAAATAGGGTGCTGAATTATCAGTTGATTACATCAGCTATCAGTGTTTCATGAAATAGGGTGCTGAATTATCAGTTGATTGCATCAGCTATCAGTGTTTTATGAAATTGGGTGCTGAATTATCAGTTGATTACATCAGCTATCAGTGTTTCATGAAATAGGGTGCTGAATTATCAGTTGATTGCATCAGCTATCTGTGTTTATGAAATAGGGAACTGAATTATCAGTTGATTCCATCAGCTATCAGTGTTTCATGAAATAGGGTGCTGAATTATCAGTTAATTGCATCAGCTATCAGTGTTTCATGAAATTGGGTGCTGAATTATCAGTTGATTACATCAGCTATCAGTGTTTCATGAAACAGGGTGATGAATTATCAGTTGATTGCATCAGCTATCAGTGTTCCATGAAATAGGGTGCTGAATTATCAGTTGATTACATCAGCTATCTGTGTTTATGAAATAGGGAACTGATTTATCAGTTGATTACATCAGCTATCAGTGTTTCATGAAATAGGGTGCTGAATTATCAGTTGATTGCATCAGCTATCAGTGTTTTATGAAATTGGGTGCTGAATTATCAGTTGATTACATCAGCTATCAGTGTTTCATGAAATAGGGTGCTGAATTATCAGTTGATTACATCAGCTATCAGTGTTTTATGAAATAGGGTGCTGAATTATCAGTTGATTGCATCAGCTATCAGTGTTTTATGAAATTGGGTGCTGAATTATCAGTTGATTACATCAGCTATCAGTGTTTCATGAAACAGGGTGATGAATTATCAGTTAATTACATCAGCTATCAGTGTTTTATGAAATAGGGTGATGAATTATTAGTTAATTGCGTCAGCTATCAGTGTTTCATGAAATAGGGTGCTGAATTATCAGTTGATTGCATCAGCTATCAGTGTTTCATGAAATAGGGTGATGAATTATCAGTTAATTACATCAGCTATCAGTGTTTTATGAAATAGGGTGCTGAATTATCAGTTAATTACATCAGCTATCAGTGTTTTATGAAATAGGGTGCTGAATTATCAGTTTATTACATCAGCTATCAGTGTTTTATGAAATAGGGTGCTGAATTATCAGTTAATTACATCAGCTATCAGTGTTTCATGAAATAGGGTGCTGAATTATCAGTTAATTACATCAGCTATCAGTGTTTTATGAAATAGGGTGCTGAATTATCAGTTAATTACATCAGCTATCAGTGTTTTATGAAATAGGGTGCTGAATTATCAGTTAATTACATCAGCTATCAGTGTTTCATGAAATAGGGTGCTGAATTATCAGTTAATTACATCAGCTATCAGTGTTTCATGAAATAGGGTGCTGAATTATCAGTTAATTACATCAGCTATCAGTGTTTTATGAAATAGGGTGCTGAATTATCAGTTAATTACGTCAGCTATCAGTGTTTCATGAAATGGGGTGCTGAATTATCAGTTAATTACATAAGCTATCAGTGTTTCATGAAATAGGGTGCTGAATTATCAGTTAATTACATCAGCTATCAGTGTTTTATGAAATAGGGTGCTGATTCATCAGTTTATTACGTCAGGCATCAGTGTTTTATGAAATAGGGCGCTGATTTATCAGTTAATTACATCAGCTATCAGTGTTTTAAGAAATAGGGTGCTGAATTATCAGTTGATTACATCAGCTATCTGTGTTTTATGAAATAGGGTGCTGAATTATCAGTTAATCACGTCAGCTATCAGTGTTTTATGAAATAGGGTGCTGAATTATCAGTTGATTACATCAGCTATCTGTGTTTCATGACATAGGGTGATGAATTATCAGTTTATTGCATCAGCTATCAGTGTTTTATGAAATAGGGTGCTGAATTATCAGTTAATCACGTCAGCTATCAGTGTTTCATGAAATAGGGTGCTGAATTATCAGTTAATTACGTCAGCTATCAGTGTTTCATGAAATGGGGTGCTGAATTATCAGTTAATTACATAAGCTATCAGTGTTTTATGAAATAGGGTGCTGATTTATCAGTTAATTACATCAGGTATCAGTGTTTCATGAAATAGGGTGCTGATTTATCAGTCTATTACGTCAGCTATCAGTGTTTCATGAAAAAGGGTGCTGAATTATCAGTTAATTACATCAGCTATCAGTGTTTTATGAAATAGGGTGCTGAATTATCAGTTAATTACATCAGCTATCAGTGTTTCATGAAATAGGGTGCTGAATTATCAGTTAATTACATCAGCTATCAGTGTTTTATGAAATAGGGTGCTGATTCATCAGTTTATTACGTCAGCTACCAGTGTTTTATGAAATAGGGTGCTGTATTATCAGTTAATTACATCAGCTATCAGTGTTTCATGAAATAGGGCGCTGAATTATCAGTTGATTACATCAGCTATCAGTGTTTCATGAAATAGGGTGCTGAATTATCAGTTAATCACGTCAGCTATCAGTGTTTTATGAAATAGGGTGCTGAATTATCAGTTAATTACATCAGCTATCAGTGTTTTATGAAATAGGGTGCTGAATTATCAGTTAATTACATCAGCTATCAGTGTTTTATGAAATAGGGTGCTGAATTATCAGTTTATTACGTCAGCTATCAGTGTTTTATGAAATAGGGTGCTGAATTATCAGTTAATTACATCAGCTATCAGTGTTTTATGAAATAGGGTGCTGAATTATCAGTTAATTACATCAGCTATCAGTGTTTCATGAAATAGGGTGCTGAATTATCAGTTAATTACATCAGCTATCAGTGTTTTATGAAATAGGGTGCTGATTTATCAGTTTATTACATCAGTTATCAGTGTTTCATGAAATGGGGTAATAAATTATCAGTTAATTACATCAGCTATCAGTGTTTCATGAAATAGGGTGCTGAATTATCAGTTGATTACATCAGCCGTCAGTGTTTCATGAAATAGGGTGACGAATTATCAGTTTATTACGTCAGCTATCAGTATTTCATGAAATAGGGTGCTGAATTATCAGTTAATTACATCAGCTATCAGTGTTTTATGAAATAGGGTGCTGAATTATCAGTTGATTACATCAGCTATCAGTGTTTCATGAAATAGGGTGCTGAATTATCAGTTAATTACATCAGCTATCAGTGTTTTATGAAATAGGGTGATGAATTATCAGTTAATTACATCAGCTATCAGTGTTTTATGAAATAGGGTGCTGAATTATCAGTTTATTGCATCAGCTATCAGTGTTTCATGAAATAGGGTGCTGAATTATCAGTTTATTGCATCAGCTATCAGTGTTTTATGAAATAGGGTGCTGAATTATCAGTTAATCACGTCAGCTATCAGTGTTTTATGAAAAAGGGTGCTGAATTATCGGCTAATTACATCAGCTATCAGTGTTTCATGAAACAGGGTGATGAATTATCAGTTGATTACATCAGCAATCAGTGTTTCATGAAATAGGGTGATGAATTATCAGTTAATCACGTCAGCTATCAGTGTTTTATGAAATAGGGTGCTGAATTATCAGTTGATTACATCAGCTATCAGTGTTTCATGAAATAGGGTGATGAATTATCAGTTAATTACATCAGCTATCAGTGTTTTATGAAATAGGGTGCTGAATTATTAGTTAATTGCGTCAGCTATCAGTGTTTCATGAAATAGGGTGCTGAATTATCAGTTGATTACATCAGCTATCAGTGTTTTATGAAATAGGGTGCTGAATTATCACTTAATCACGTCAGCTATCAGTGTTTTATGAAATAGGGTGCTGAATTATCAGTTGATTACATCAGCTATCAGTGTTTCATGAAATAGGGTGCTGAATTATCAGTTGATTGCATCAGCTATCAATGTTTTATGAAATAGGGTGCTGAATTATCAGTTTATTACGTCAGCTATCAGTGTTTGTGAAATAGGATGCTGAATTATCAGTTAATCACGTCAGCTATCAGTGTTTTATGAAATAGGGCGATGAATTATCAGTTAACACTAGAAAGACCAAAAATTTTTTAACCATTAAGGACCGTTGGGTCAATTGACCCACAACAAAAAAAAATACATAATGTCGGTGAACAATTTTTATTGAAATATGTAATAACAAAAGCTGAAAGTGTTGAGATAAGAATTCTCTCTCATCTGACTGTCTAAGAGGAACTGCACGAATTGCACAGGGGAGAGGAACACTTGCCACAAACAAACTTGTGACAGGAGCAGCATGTTACCTTTGTCTTATTGGACTTGCACGTTTGACATCTCGTCCGTTCTTCAGATGATCCACTCTGCAGGGCTTGAGAACGAAGTGTAGAAATATTGAAATGAGGTGGACGCTTTCGGGACGGTGCCTTGCTGCAGAACAACTTTCCGATGTGTAACAAAAATTCTCTGCGTGTTCTTGCACTTCTCATGTTCATTTCCTTCGCCAAGATCCACGAATTGAGGCATAAGATGTCCAAAAGGTTGAAGAAAACCGCAAGCGGCCATCGTCTTGATGCGCACTTTGTAGAATACAACCTCAACATTTGGTCGGAAATGTCAACGCCGTATTTCGTGTTGTTGTATTTCGTGATAATTTCCGGTTTTTTCTTTGGATGGTTCTCATCGACTTTCGCGGATCTGTGCTCAGTTGATAAAACCAGCACAGTTTTGGTTGTTTTGACTTTGTAAGCCGCAAGCATTTGGTTTTCAGACTTGAAGAATGCAGATGAGTGAACCGGAATATGCTTTGAAGCAAGGCACTGTGCAACTTCCCTTGGAATTTCACGTCTATTTTGTCGAATCGTTCCCAACAGAGTTATGTTCCTCTGAGAAAGATTTTTGGCCAAGGAGCTGGAGGTGAAAAAGTTATCAGTCGTCACTGAAATGCCACTGTTGGTGTAAGCCTTGGTCAAGTTCATGACAACTGATTCAGGAACAGAAACGCGTGGATCACGTTGTTCATCCTTCCCTGTGTAAGGAACCGCGTTCAAAACATACTTGCTATCAACATCGCAAATGAACCAAAATTTGATTCCAAACTTATCGGGTTTTGCGCTAATATATTGCAAGAAAGGGCACCGACACTTGCAGGGGAATAGCTGTTCATCGACAGTTGTGTGTTGTCCAGGAAAAAAAGCATCACCGCACCTTTTCATTGCTGATTCCCATAGCTCTTGAATTGCTGCAAACTTGTTGGCTTCTCTTCTTTCTGACCTGGTTGTTTTATCATCAAAGCGTATATAGCGTTTTATGTCCTTGAATCGATTTCTGCTCATTGTCTCCTTGAACACATTTATTCCAAATTCTTGACTCCAGAATGATGATAGCGGCTCGTTCTTCCCTTGTAGAACGCCTCTAATTATGCACAGTCCGAAGAAGGCGAACAAATCGTTTTCAGAAATTTCAAACTCATGATTTCCTTGTCGGTTTGCTTCAGCTCTAGTGAAGTCAAGGATTCGAAGAATGCTGTCATGACCAAGAAGTTCGATAAAAATATCTTCTTCGTTATCAACTCTGTTCAAAATGAAACGAGTTGCACCAGGTCTTTGTCGTATAATGTTTCGTGCCGGTGCTCTTCCTCTGTCAGTGACGCTTCCAATATCCACCCGAGTCCAATGAGTTCCATCAGAGGATGTAAACTGCATTTCTCTCGCTTCAGCACTTCTTCTGACGCTTTCTCTTTCAATAGGGTCTTCACTTTCGTCAGTACTTTCCTCTTCATCGCTCACTGCAGGAGATGGATCGTAGGCAAGTCCATTTTCAGTTTCATCGTCACTTCCACTCTCGTCGGAATCCACATTAGCTATAAGCAGTTGCGCGATTTCAGCTGCCGTGCGCCGTGATCGTGCAGCCATCCTGACAGAAAATGAACATTGACACTTCCTCCGATAGCAGTGAACGCTACTCCACACTCCGTTCACGAAAATAGCCAATCAATAATGTCACCTTCAATATCATAGAGCAAGAAAGTATGGAGTGCTGACCCATTGTTCATTGACTGTAACAAAAAGCGCGTGCACGACCAGTGAATGAACGCCCAGGCGTGGCTTCGTTAGAGTGCAGGCGCATTGTTCATTGACTGTAACAAAAAGCGCATGCACGACCAGTGAATGAACGCCCAGGCATGGCTTCGTTAGAGTGTAGGAATGAAGTGGGTCAATTGACCCAACGGTCTTTCATGCATAATTGGTAATAGAAATCGAAACTAACAAATCCGTGAAATTTATTTTATGCTTATATTCAACACATTACAGTTTTAGGAAAAGTCGAGGGAGATAAGTCAACTACTGCAAATTTTTAGAGGTGTACGGATTCAAATATTATCATTTCTGGGTCAATTGACCCAACGGTCTTTCTGGTGTTAATCACGTCAGCTATCAGTGTTTTATGAAATAGGGTGCTGAATTAGTAGCTGAAAACAGACGAATCGCAATATCTGTGTCGTAAAAAGTATCATAGCATTAATGTACAGGCAATTTGTGATCGAAACTGTAATATCATTCATGTCTCCGCTAAGTTTCCTGGATCATCACACGATTCGTTTATTTTAAGAGACAGTGATGTTTGGAATGTCTTTGAAAATGGTGGTATCAGAGGCATTATTTTGGGATAATCCGTGTATCCTATCCACAAATGGTCAATGACACCATTCCGCGAAACACACGGTGATAATTCGAAGAAAGCATACAACACGAGTTGATGCAAAACGCGTGTTTTTATGGAACAGGCTTTTGGCAGACTGAAACGAAGATGGGGTATCCTACATCAGGAGGTCCGTATCGAAACGAAGAGAGTGCCTAAACTTATAGTGGCTTGCATGGTTCTGCATAACATAGCTATCGATATGAATATGCCAGATTTCAGCGACATATCTGATGAAGTACCTTCGAATGTCAATGAGAACGGTGATTCCAATAGTCATTACAGTGGACGTGAAAATGCAATCTCATACCGCAATTACATTGTTGTGACTTATTTCAGACGTACTTGAGTTAGTGTTCTGTCTCCATGTTAAAGTCTAATAATAGTGAAACCCTTATGTGTTGTGCACTTGTGGTTTTCACTATATAATTACTTTGAAATTCATTTTGATAATAACTTAAGATATTTTAAATATTGTAATTACATGTAAATTGTAATTAACCGGTTGGTATATCAAAAGCGAGTGTTGTATTTCCAAGAATTATTTTATTCTGCTGTTTAACTCAAAAGTTCACGTTACTACTTAGAAATCTATAGATCGGCTGCTCATTGTCCGAAAAATTGTTTGATTCACTGATGTCATCTGAAAACTTTTGAAGCGTCTTTGAACTCTCGATGACTGCTATGAACGCATCAGCAGCAGCCATTTGCTTATCGATTAGCTGATTCTGCTTGACCCGTAGGATGGCTGCTTCTTCAAAATCTTTCAGCTGTGCGTTTAGAACCTGGAAAAGGTAAAAAATTTGATAAGATAGCTAAATTTTGGTATTCAATCTGACTGAAAGCATTTCTTATAGTTGCTTGCATTAATAAAAAAAAATGCTAGTGTTATTTCTAGAATATCGAAAACATTTTCACTTACATGTGTCATACACAATAGAATTAGGATATAAAATAGATCAACATCTACTGATTAGCCAAGTACAAGTGTTTGCTGTACTTTAGATGTGTCGAACTTAAAAGAGTCAATTTCCCCTACATATGTACCTACATCAGCTATGCGTTGCTTATTCACTAAGTCACACACTACATTCGAATTAGAATATAATTTCAAAAGCAGAATGGTGATCACGCATAAGACTATTAAGAGAATTAAATATTAACGGATTGTAATTTATTATCTAACTAAATAACTGAATTATTAAAACTAAAACTGAATTACGGCATCCGCGGTTCTAGTGTTAATTGCGTTGAAGCATTAGAGTCTGAATCATTTCTTGAATGTCCATGCAGACATGCAGTTAGGGACCTGCGCATCACATAGACCTAGATAACAAATGTGCAACAACAAACACTTACACAAAAACGTGCCTCCATTTGCTTTTGTAGGAGATCATCGTCGCTGATTTTTCTCGTCTTCTTGAATTCTGTTGCTGAGGTGGACCAGGTTGGTGAAGTTGCTGGCGGTGTTGGCTGTACGTTCATTGGCGGCATTTCTTCATCGTGAGAGAAACTTGTGTCCACAGCGGCCATACCAGCTTTAGCTGTTATTACCTGAGTCTCAATCCCTCCGTCGCAACCTTTAAAGCTAGCGGTCTCCCCCAACAGCTCGATGACTTGATTGGTGGCATCCGAAAATGGTTTCTCTCCCAGGCATTTTTCCGTTTCTTGTTCAAGTGGGATGAATTGCCCTTGCATTCAATATCATCTATGTTATCTCTATAAAGTTCAACTAAACGACCATCCTTTTCATTGTCAAACTTCGATGCCGATTCCATTTTTCGTTGCGAACGTATGTAGTGTATGCTGATGTAAACCTCTCACGTACAAGATCGTGAAGAATTAGACACATAAACAAAACAAGCGGATTGGTCGCTTCAAGAAAAGAAAGGACAATGAAAACCCTCTATGATGAGAACGCACGCGCTCTAGACTCACATTAGATGTTATTTTTAGTTTTTCCGACAAATCTATTGTGATTCCCCCTGACAACGCCGTCAATCAGTCACGCCTAATCATAGATATATGACGCTTCACATAAAGGTCGCGCTGTATAGTCTGCTGACTACTTTTAGCATGACTTCTAGCGTGATCTCTGCATGCACATTAGTCAGACTACAAAGTTCAATCTACTTCTAGTCTGACTATCATGCAGTAGCACGACTTTCAGCATGACTTCTAGCTCAATCTACTTGCAAGATCTCTGCATACGGCCCCTGATCTCAATGGTGTTCGGAAGTGCCACACATGGTTCAAGAAATGTCACTGTCCTTCTTTGAATAGAACATTCAACAATACCCTGTCAGATACTATCAGTAATAGTTACGCTGTTCCTTATGACAAATGTCTCAAGATAGATATCTTTCTTATGATATTTTCTCTTCAAAAGGTCCTGCTCTCTTACTGATTTGATTCAAGGAGTTCTGCTTTATTTGTCTAAGATTATCTACAACATTTTGTTCAATGTATCATATCGATGTCATATTCCTGTCTGCAATTTCATTACTACTTTTTATTTCCTTTAACCATTTTTGAATTCTGTTTATGTTTCACCGATCCTTCATTTTCCAGACAATACAACGCGTTTCATCATAAGAAACTACATTAAAGATTTCAACAGCGAAAACGATTTTAAGTTTGATGAGAAACTATCAAATAAACCGACTGTTTTGGAAGTTAAGAGAGTTGTGGCAAGGAAAATGAGAAAGGAACCCGAAACGATATCCTTCAGACGAGACATAGGGTCATTTGAGCAGAAAGATGTCTACGAGACTCGAAATGGTTACGCAGACGTTGATGGGAACGAATACCACTCTCACCAAGTGAAAAATCAAAGAACCACAACTCTCACCTGCGACGGAGATGGCTTTCCAATTGTAAAGAATCATCCGATCATGATATCTGTAGCTGTCAAAGAATGTCGTGAGTTTTTCATGTTTTCTTTTTTTGTATATTAACTAGCGTACATTACAACCATTGAAATTTGCATTCATGGCATCATTCCTACAACCGATAATGTCGTGAGTTTTTCATGTTTTCTTTTTTTGTATATTAACTAGCGTACATTACAACCATTGAAATTTGCATTCATGGCATCATTCCTGCAACTGATGCATAGTTTTGTATCTTGCTATCAGGAAATTCAATTCATTTTTAACCGGAGTCCTCAGGTGGGGTCCAGTGGACCCCGAAGCAATATTTTTCTATTTCATTTTGTCTACTGATCAACCTTTCGACCCATGTAAAATCATCATTTCTGACAGTGATTCCGCCGCATGTTGTGTTTTATTTCAATTGAATCAGTAGAAGTATGGTAGACAGGCTAAAGGGTCTATTAGACGTACTCAGATCTCAGATGATGTGAAAATGTCCAAGTCTCTGGAAGTCAGTAGATGACTGCTGTTCTTGTTCTCATTGACATGATCCTTTTGGGAATATTCACTTACCATTGAAATATAAGATATTAACATGTCAATTGATCTCCAAAGGAATTAAAACTCTCACGGCGAAAAAATGGAGGTATTACTTTCAAAAGCATCGATAGTCATTGGAAGCCGCAAATCCTTAGGAACAGAATATCGTGACAACGGCGCAATTTGGTTCCACACATGCTGTGGCATTCAATGGCTATATTATCATAAAGACCTAAATAAAATAAGTATGCAAAGTAGCTTTACCCTTCCCGAAATGATAATCAAAATATACATGTACATGCACGCACATAACAGTTAACTATAAAACTTCAGTATAGGTCAACTGACCCAGTGTTGATTTTTGATTAAATTTTTTTCATGAAATTTTGTTTCTGAGATAGTGACGTCTATTGACTTAGGTTGTTTTATCATTTTCTCTGAAACTTCATGTAACCAGTGTTTCCTGACCTATAGTTTCGGTTTTACAGCATGTTATATCTAGAACTGCTGAATGGGTCAATTGACCTATGCATAGAGAAACTCATGAACAATATCAATTACTATGAAAGCATGTTTGTTCTACATCACGTAAGCAAAAAATAAAAGCATTTCACAACTAGCATTAATTTTGTAAGTATTAAGATAAAATCGTATCATAAGTAATATTCAAGTCTTAGACAGATGCCTAAGATTTTGCCGATAAAAGATTAAAAAAGTAAATAGTTCTGTGTTTAATGTGATAAAAGTTACAGGATTTTCAAAAGGGGTGAAGCTTCTCTAGCTTACAAGTCAGAAATGTGATCAGTTATCAGAAATATTGGAATATACAGTCTGATGTTATATATGTGACAATAGAACTTCTATAGCTAATCAATAGTTGATAATACAAATATTTGAAAATCTAGCAAAATTTGGATGTCAAAATATATAAGAACATTCAAATCCGTTTTCCATTTGCATGCTCCTTTAAATAGATAAACCGCAACGATTCAAATCAAACTTCCAGATATATCTTTTGATACCGACGTCGGATTACATTTTCACCAATTTATTACATGTCAGTCTCCTATCCAAATTAACATTGACAATCACAATTTTTATGAATCGGCTGCATCGTGTTGAATGAGAACTTCAGTGAAACTGCACCTTTCAGTGATTTTAGCACTCCATGGCTACTATACTAGCACAATAAATTTGGTCACAAATGTGCTTAAAGCAAGAGCCAGCCACAAACGAGCTTTTTGCCAGTTTTTAGACAAGATTCTCGTCATGTTGTAATGGCAAAGGTAATACTTCTTCTAAATGCCAGGCAGAGCTGCATCTCCCAGTAAGGATGGGGTTTCAAATAGAAACACGTTTTTCTTACACTACAGTGACGTTCTTGTTTACAAATGCTTTCACCGATTTGAATTAGAAAATTTCAATTTTCCTTCCCCGCCAGCTGAATGTCGTGACGTTTGAGATAACTGGCCAAGCAATGCTCTATACGCTACGTAGAGCACACCGCACACCTATAGTGCATCATTACATGTACTCTATTTGCAGTATTTTATCTGCCATTTCCACTTCCTTTCTCTGACTTGGCCTTGTATTCGTAAAAGAAGGCCTTTGAAAGCGAAAAAACGTATCGCAGACAGCCACTATTTATCATCAAAGGATTTGATAATTTGAGAAATTTCATGACGATTGCCACAAAGTGTACCGACCGACCACAAGTAAATGGTCGCTTGTTTTCATGGAAACGAAGAAATATATAGTTATCAAATTAGATAATATGGCGACTTTCATTTTTTAAAATAAGTTGTATTCTTGCCGGCACCTCCCACTGCAGGTGTTGTATTCTTGACAGCACTTCACATGCAGGTGTTGTATTCTTGCCAACACTTCGCAATGCAAGCATTGTATTCTTGCCAGCACTTCACATGTAGGTGTTGTATTCTTGCCAACACTTCGCAATGCAAGCATTGTATTCTTGCCAGCACCTCCCACTGCAGGTGTTGTATTCTTGCCAACACTTCACATGCAGGTATTGTATTCTTGACAGCACTTCACATGTAGGTGTTGTATTCTTGCCAACACCTCCCACTGCAGGTGTTGCATTCTTGCCAACATTTCGCAATGCAAGCATTGTATTCTTGCCAGCACCTCCCACTGCAGGTGTTGTATTCTTGACAGCACTTCACATGCAGGTGTTGTATTCTTGCCAACACTTCGCAATGCAAGCATTGTATTCTTGACAGCACTTCACATGTAGGTGTTGTATTCTTGCCAGCACCTCCCACTGCAGGTAGGTATTGCAGGTATGGTTTTTCATAGTTTAGGCAATGCAGTCTTGCCAACATAGGTCTTGTCTTCTCACCAGTAATGCGCATATCAGAAAATGCGTCGGTCTACTTTTTTTATAAGAAGCTCATGTGAATTTGTAATTTGAATCCAGTCTCGTTCCTACATTTGCATTGATATGCAATTCTGTATTTTGTATTCCACAGTAACCTCCTTTGGAATCACAAACTATTGCGACGATTTTAATAATGGACAAGATTTCGATTTCATTATCAAAGAATCAACCAAGATGGAGTTTAACGAAGTGCGAAGAATTGTTGCCGAAAAGATGAGAAAGAATCCGAAGAGCATTTCTATTCGAAGAGAAGTTGGAAAAGTTGGGGAGAAGGATGTCTACCGACTTCAAAGTACTTTTTCTGATGCTGATGGTCATATCCATGATCCAAGTGAAGTAAAGGAGAGAAGGTTCGCAATTTATTGTAGTGATTCGGAGATTTTTCCTATAATAAGAAATCACACAAACACAATCATTGTCGCTGCAGAGGACTGTCGTGAGTGTTTTCTAGTCATGATTCTCAGTAAACTGCAGACCATTTTAAATCAGTTGTCTACATGTAGATTTCCTGCAACATAAAATTGATGAAGCGTTTACGATTGACGTCGTGAAAGTTTTAATCAATTAACCAGCGCTCCACTGGAGAAAGCGTTTTTCATCCCCCTGGCGAATTTTTTGAATATCTTTTAAACCAAGCAAGCTGTGGACCCCAGATTTCTAATAGCTCACTTTCTACGTATCACACAACATTTGACTGGAGGATGATAAATTTGGCACAATACTTTTGGCGTGAGAGCTATTTTAAAATTTGAATGTTTGGGAATATTCTGACTGATTTCGGTACATATTCACCTATAATTTATATTGCGGTATCAATTCCTGATGAGATAAGTTGAATTATATAAACAATTCTTCCTATTATAATAGAGATATTCAGCAAACTTTTTGAATATGAAATTATCTGCTTATTGTATTCATGTTTGAAATTCAAATTTCAAATATGATATTTCATTATTTTTGCACTTTTCAGTTCTGCATCTGATCACCAACTATTGAAACTTTTAAGAATCATGTTGCTTTTAGCCTCAGTGTCTCGATTAAAGTCACGGAATTAGGCTGTTTCTTCTCCTGCAGAAACTAAATACTAAAATGTACGATTTCAATGCTACTTGAGTTGAACTAAAAGTTTGAATTATCTGATCTTTGACTTCATCTAATACAATGATGTAATCTCTGAGCTACTGATAATCATCGCTTTATTGACCACCTTGACCAGATCTTTCGATCAGTGCATGTTTTATTAGTTTTTGTTGTCATTTCCCATTTCAAATAGTGATCTGATGGAAATGTGTTGAAAATTGGTGGTTTTTGACCTTTGACCTTCACCTCAGCCCAGAGATGACCTTAGAAATAGAACTGGTGGCGTCTTTCTGAATTATGAAGATTTAAACTGAATCAACTTTTCACAACCCCACCGAAATATGACAATCAAATGAGGATATCTGAATTCTAATTGAAGAAGTCTGAATATCAAATGGAAATATCTGGACATGAATTGCAATATCTGAATATCAGTTGCAAAAGTCTGAATTTAATCCGAAAAAGTTTGATTATCTGAGTTAGCAAACTTGAAAGTTGTGCCAAGAAACAGAATAAGATCTCAGCTTTTGTATCAAGACCTGCATTATGATGTGGTTCATGAATTTCCTTGATAATCAGCCTAATTTCTGTTTTAAAATGATACTTGTGAGTAAACTTTCATTCTTTTTGATATCTAATAAGTCTCATACTACTATACATAGACTAAATTCCGCAGATCCAAATCGCTGTAAAGTTTAACTGCAAAAATTTAACTTTTTATCAATTGATCAACTACTTTTTTGGACCGCAGAAACGTGGCGTACGCAAAAAACTGAATTTTTTGATATAAGCATTTTTACTGTATGTTGACATTTTTTGAGTCGACGCTTTGTGCTTATTCTATAGGACAGCTACTGAATCCGTTCTCCATTCGAAGACATAGTAATCGGCTCCACCTCGTGATATATTTTGGGATGTCTTCGGGATGTCGTGGCCACATAAATATGTTCAAATGCATTCCTGAGATTTCATTAAGATGCATCTGAAGGTGTTAGGGTTTGAACCACACTGTAAATCGCTCAATACCAATCACATACGAAGGATGCATACCAAGATATTTTTTTGGTATATTTCTGTATGATCTTGGTATATATTTGTATGCTTTTCGCATGTTATTTCAAGTGTGGTATGCTTTACATACTAAAGCCATACCAGCACAATGTTAAAAGAAAGCATCAATCATGTCCAAAGTATGTTGATTTAAGGCTTTTTGTCAATAAAGATCACACTAATGCTACTACTGCTTTGTAAGTAGTAAGATAATGACATTTTATAGTCAAACTAACAATACTGAATTCGATTTTAATACATGTAAGTCTAAGGCATTTCATGAATAATCAATAAGTATTCAACCATCAACAATTATATATCATGTAATTTTGGAACTAAGCATATTATCAATACAAAATAAAGACACATTATAATTCATGAACGCAAAAATAGTTATGTTTGTGATATATAAGTCAACATGGTTGCTGAAAAGTCATCGTTTTAGTGAAATGATGTTTATCAATTTAATTCAAGGAAATGAGCTAATTATGAGTCTTGTGAATGCTATAAGACAAGTTGCAAAGATGACATGCGGCTTTAATTCCACAAGAAATCTAATCTAGTTAAATACCACACTTTCACAAAGAAATATTCACGGCTGGTATTACTGGAAAATAGTTATTTGTAAGTAGTATGTAGTATAACATATTTTTTGCCATATGACATAAAGCTATTCATACGAAAGACATACGAAACACATACCTATTTGCATCGGGTCTCGTATATAAAACATACCAAGAATTCGTATTTCAACGCAAAACAGCCAATCACAGTTAGCATAGTTCGTATCGTTTACATACCAATCACATACGAAAGTAAATGGCCATTCGTTTGAAAAACATACCAGATTTCTTTATATATACCAGAATCTCGTATCAAATGTTGGTTTCAAATTGTATGTAAACTTGGTATGTGTTTGTATGTAATTTTCGTATCCAGAGATTTACAGTGCGGTGGCGGTTTAGCAATCATGCATGCCCTTCATGCTCAGCATGACAAGATATTTTGTCTCATTTTTCTCATCACTAAAGTGACGCTACCAACCATTAGAAAGTTAGAGCTTTGTAACAAGAAAAAACTCTCAACAACATTGTCAAACTTTCTCAACATTCAATTACGATTCTCAGATCATATTACTATGGTATTAAGCTCATACTCAATTAGGATTTATTAAGTAGCTAACTTATTCAAAAACATTTTAAAGGAAAGCAAACCAATTCGAGCATGTCTCAGTCGTCATTGGCCAATGCATGATCAAACAAGAACAATGGCTAAAACTGCAGATGACGAATTTCATGCTCCATCTCATGTCATGGACGAGAAGCACGAGTTGCACGTATAACTCCTCTCAACCAACTA
Source organism: Prostheceraeus crozeri (assembly GCA_907163375.1). Lineage (NCBI taxonomy): Eukaryota > Metazoa > Platyhelminthes > Polycladida > Euryleptidae > Prostheceraeus > Prostheceraeus crozeri. Next base: position 69,158 of record CAJQUW010009755.1, on the reverse strand, counting down.
ACGGTAGCTGATTGGACGGCAATCTGTTGATTGTCGGTGTAGTGAAATGTCTCCATTCTAGATAGAGTCTCTTAGGCATGAATCTCTTTTCTTTTTATCAATGGGATTTCCTCTACCATCTGATGCGATCACCAAAATATTCATATGAAGATTTTTTTGATATAAGTCGGCTCCAAAATGAATTGAAATTCGTTTACGATGGTGACTTTAAAAGCCATTGAAGTTCTTTTTTTCTGAGGATTTACAAAAAGAGATTGCCCGAAGTTGTGAAACTTCGAAAAAACTGTGTTTGAGCATTCCTATTTCATCAGGCAGTACAGAAAGGTTTTCCTCGGTATTAAAAATATTTAAGACCTCAGCGTAATACAATTGGCTAGGAGCATTTTACCTCATTAGAAAGAATTTTTATCGAGAGGGAGTTTCTGGAAAGTTTACAAGAGTAAACTTTTTGATTTGACAATTGAAAAATTTGCGCTTCTGAAACCCCATCGAACCGAATTCCTTTAGGCCTATAAGTAATTTATTTTGAAACTACTGATACAGTTTGCAATCCTGTGCGATTGACGTGTTTCACTCTTAGTCCGGCAGCCAGAACGAGTTCCTGCAGGGAACGAGGCCGAAAGTGAGACTTTCACAGAATGATGTACACCCTATGCCTACTACGAATAGGCACGTCTGCCGAGTTCTAGTGAGTTCCCCTTCTAGTCAGACAAGATCAAAGAAAAGCACATGTAAATCCAATGGGACGCAGATTGCAGTTTTTTGTTAAAATGAATTTTTCTATGTTTTCTATGATTAAACGAAAAGTACCAAGCCCAGAGTCATAATTTTTCGCATGAAATGTCTTCAGGTCATTTCCTTTCATTTTCATGCACCCCTGTCTATATAGTTGAACGCATTTAGATTTGGCGAGCCTCTTAATGTCGGCAACACAAACATTTTCAGCTACTTTATCCACATTTAACCACATTCTCACATACATTGCCGATTAGATGCATGATAAAAGCACATGCACATGATAGGAAATGACCTGAAGACATTCCATGCGAAAAATTATGACTCTGGGCTTGGTACTTTTCCTTTAATCGGAGAAAACATAGAAAAATTCATTTTAACAAAAAACTGCAATCTGCGTCCCATTGGATTTACATGTGCTTTTCTTTGATCTTGTCTGACAAGAAGGGGATCTCACTAGAACTCGGCAGACGTGCCTATTCGAAGTAGGCATAGGGTGTACATCATTCTGTGAAAGTCTCACTTTCGGCCTCGTTCCCTGCAGGAACTCGTTCTGGCTGCTGGATTATCTCTTATGCATGCATCCGGCAACATGAATATTGTTTAATGAAGAATCCGCTAATTAATGTACACCGTGGTCTTGCTTGTATGTATAGAGATGTCTAGATATGTACGTACATGCATCCTTTTATCATCGGGTGTAAGTAGTATCATCGGGTTTAAGTAGCCTACAAATTGCGTTCACTTGGGAATTTAGTTTTGTCATAGACCGGGGTCTAACATACATTTGAATCATTTCAATCACATCTATGCCTACACCATATTCACTTGATTAGCTCATGTCACATCAGCAAACGGCCTATATATTAGGGTACCAATGTCCTTCCGCCTCCGTGTGGTGGTACCCGCCTCGTTCCTCGGATTGGGTCGAAATGGGGGACACTTTCCGGAGTGGCCGTCTGTCGGTGCACTGCCTCCTTCAGGTTTTGCCAAGCTATTTCTCCGTTGGTCGTGGAGAAATAGTCGTCTTCTTCTGTGCATATCTCTACACTGTAAATTGAAAGGGTCCAACACAGTCTAAGTGTGGGTCTAATGATATACTTAATCCTGTTTTTAAAGGAGCATAGGCCCCCAATGCTATTTTTCCAGTCATCATACAACAGGCAGCAACTATGATTGCTATGTCTGATGCATAGATATCTAAAATAATAAAGTTAATTTCTGATTTAGACCGACATTTACACCCTGTTAGACCTTTTCAATTTACAGTGTACGGCCACTTTCTTTCATCTGCTCTCCTTCGTTTACTCATTCTTCTCCTGCTCGTCATCGCAGGAATCCATCCCAATCCTGGTCCTTCAACTCGCCACCCTCTTAGGTACCCATGCGGAGTCTGACAGAGAAGCGTTGGTTACACCGGCCGTTTTGCTCAGTGCTCGGCATGTAAACTTTATATTCATCTTCGCTGTTCCTCTATTACCTCCCGTGCCTTCAACGCCCTCCACAGGCATCACCACAGGATCACAGGATTGGCAGGTCCACTTCTCCTGACTGCCCTGTTTGTGGTGTAAACCACGATGTACCCCGCTTACTGTGCTCTTGTCCCTCCCTCTCTTCTTCGGGTCCTCGGGCTCTGCATTTGATCTCTGGCATCGCCCGTGGGGTGTTGTCCGCCTTCTCGGCCTCCATGGAGTCCCACCACGCCCCTATCCGCGGGACGGGGTCGGGTCATCCAGCTAGCCAGCCAGCCTATATACAAGGTGTTTCAAAAGTAGGCTAACAGTAGAAATTGGCCTTGAAAAGCTATGTCTTAATGCTATAGATTAATAAGCTATGTCATAATAATCTTTTTCACGATGCCACAGATAGCTAATATGCCTTGTATTCGTAAGGGGCAAAAATTCAATACTCTTTGACATCGCGTAAATCATATTAAAATATCTCATGATCTCTAGTGTTTTCATGCCTACATATTTTTGAACACTTTTGAATATTCAGCCTACTTTTGAAACACCTTGTATTATGCATGTTTGAATCATGAGACAGAGCAAATATAAATAGGAATGAGCTGGAACTTTGTTCGTTGAATTAGTAGCTGTTTAATTAGAAGCTGTTGTAGAATTAGAAGCCGGAGGCATTGAATCATTAGAGCTGTTTAACCCCTTAAGGACTATGCCCGAGTATACTCGAAGCGATGCTACATAGTGCAGTCCGGCTAAGATCTCAATAGGTAGACAGCTTAGGGCTATGCCAGAGTTAACTCGTATCGATTGTGGTTTATGTAAAGACGGAAAACAGACTCAAGAGCCTGATACCCAGGACTAAGCCCGAGTATATTCGAATCGCATTAATTCCCACAAATACAACCGTTGCAAAATACCAGGAAGATGGATGCAAAAGAGTATGGAATTTCTTGAAGCAACGCCCTACACAAAGAGCTACATTACATGACGAGCAAAAATACCAAGTTTCGCGTCTTCTGCTTCTTCCAGAACACACTGCACATTGCCTGGTGGGATTCTGTCGGTTTGCTGTTGGTAGGATAATATCAGGAAAATGCCTCTCCACAAGTCGTAACAAGTCGGTCTGCCGTCTGCTGATCTCAGCACATTGATTTGCAGCAATCCCGTGACGCAGAATGATCTCATCAATTAAATTCAACAGCACATTGAGAAATGGTTCAGATTTTCCGGTGACTTGAGTTTTCAAAACTGACGAGTTCAACGCCATTATCTCACAAAACATTTCAAAGACTTTGCGGAACCATTTTTTCCCTTTCTGGTGACCTTGTATGGATGCAACAGAACCCATGTTCTTACAATAGTCAATCACCATCGATGGTTTCATAATAGGCTGATTGCTTCTGCTCAACTTGCCAGTATCGACGATAGAACAGTCATGTAGAGTAGAGAGCGTTGAAGCAATCTTTGTCTTCTTCTGAGGGTTACACCACTTCATATAAACTATTCCATTATTTTGGAATCCGTGGCAAGAACCTTTGGCAGGATTTCCAAGTAAAGGAAGTAGCTTTCTGTTGGTTCTCACAGTTCCACACGCGTGTGTCTTGTAGCGAAGAAGAATTGAAAACAGTTCCGGTGAAGAGAAGAAGTTATCAATCACAACATGGTAGCCCTTCTGCAGCTGAAGTTCAATCAGATGTAAAACAATTTTGGTACCACTGGCAAGCGAATTGTAAGGTTTATCCAAACCTGAAACATTTTCACAAGAATAGTTCGTGCCATCCCCGACATATCTCTAAGTTGAAAACGTAGTTTTTTGAGTCGGTAGCAACATAGACTTTCATGCCAAATCGCTCACGCTTCGAAGGATTGTAATCGGTGTAGCAGCATCGTTGTATTTCCATATTTTACTTCCACTTTTTCCCATTTTTATCCATCGGTTTCCTGTTGTTTTATAATATCCATTTTTAATTTCCTTAACCTATGGTGACCATTGTCTTATTCTATTTCGACTTCCAGCTTGTAGTCGGTACAGTATATTAGACGTCTGTTTTGAGCGTGTATACGTCAGTGTTTGGAATCTATGGTATTAGTATATTAACAGCAAGAATGAGTAGTATTACAGTACAAGTCTTAAGATTTCTATTTTTACCAGATATTGGGCCAAAGCTGATCAATTTTAATTCGTTGCCACGAGAAAGCTCCATTGAGTTCTTTTAAGAACTGATTAATCCAATGGTTACAGTAGCATTGCCTTTGTACAGTTGCGGATTGGAGAACGCCATCAGTCCTCATTAGGACTACTAATAATTTAAATTAGTAAGCATTATATTCTATTATAAATGGCTACTGGGATGACTTTCATCATCGTATGAGAATTGCTTCCAACCTAGTCTCCCTTTGAACAATTCCAATATTTCATCCACCACCGAATTCTTTTGAGGAGTGTAGACTTCTTGCATCCTTGCTCTTAGAGCATCAAGTAAAGGTCGGATCTTGAAAAGCTTGTCACTCTCGTCTAGCAATTCGTTGTTGTTAAAATGAAGAACTCGACGAATTTGCAAAAATCTGTCTCTGCTCATTAATCGCGAGAAAATCGGTGTTGACAATTTCAAATCAGTACTCCAATACGATTTCAATGATGGTTTGTGTGTAATATCCATCAAAAACCCCACAGCAATATAAATAAATAGTTCATCTCTGGTCAGTTCCTTCCATTTTTTTAGTGTAAAAGAATTCTCATACGATGATGAAAGTCATCCCAGTAGCCATTTATAATAGGATATAATGCTTACTAATTAAAATTATTAGTTAAAGTAGTCCTAATGAGGACTGATGGCGTTCTCCAATCCGCAAGTGTACCGAGGCAATGCTACCGTAACCATTGGATTAATCAGTTCTTAAAAGAACTCAATGGAGCTTTCTCGTGGCAACGAATTCAACGACCCCTAACCTGAACACTCAAACCCAGACGAGCGGGGTCCCACACATAGTGGCTGACAAAATACTGAATAGGTAATGATATGTCTTGAAAGATATGTTACAAAGATAAATCAGACATCATTCAATTGCTGCGTTTCCCACATGTAAACTGATCCTGTCATTAAATTCATCCCATCAGTAAATACAGTATGCTTTTTTTGATCCGCACATGTAAACAAATCCTGTACATCAATCTTTGCCTTTTCGATTGCCACAAGTAAACAGATCCTGTTCATCCTCGAATCCCATAAAGATGTAATCGCTGTGTGATAAATATGTAATCCGCCTTTACACAAACTTCGCCTCATACATCAAGACTTAACAATGGGAGCTCTCTCATCTCCCGTAAGCCACGCTAAGCGCTCTGTATTCACTCTTCACCGCCCCCCATATGATGGCTACAAGTCATTGCTAGTCGTTTATTCACCTATGCAGCAAGGCATTAAGGAAAATGTGAGTCGTTTGTTGGTCGCGTGCCTCATTGAAATTCACAGAGTGAAGTGAATTGGCGAGCAGAGAAAAGACCATATTTGTGAAGCGATTCATGATGCCTTGTGAGAGCCGTTTCTGTGTAACTCATCAAGTCATGCTGAGAATAACCTCCAGATTTCATGATATTTAGTGTCTTGTTAGTTTTGTGTACAGCGTCTTGTAACTTCGAGCATATTCTACAATATCTGACTACTTGCGGCGCGAATACATGAAGGGCCATCTGTAATGGGATCATGCTCTCCGGAAAAGTCAGTTGCACCACAGAGAAAGAGAAGTCATCTACCTTGTGATGTACTGAAGTTCTCAAGCTGTTCTGTGAGATTTGTATTTTCACATCAAGGTAAACTACCTCTTTATTGTTATCACCATTTCTCTCCGCCAACAAGTCAGGTGGATAAATTCTTTGAATCAACGAATTAAAGTGTTTATAATTGACAACACATATATCGTCTATATATCTTGATGTAGGTGATAACAAGCGTGCTAAATGATATTTCTTAGTTTTTATCAAATTTTGCATAAAAACATATTTACATATTACATATTTACATTTTGCATAAAAACATATATATTTGCATTAAAAACATATATAAAATGCAAAAGAAGGCATTTCTCGATTTGGATGCATATCTTTGAGTTGCTGAGCGTAGATATTAGTTTGATTCAATATATTGTCGATAGATGGATCAGTGTCATTCATGTCAACTTTTAACCAGGATTGGCTAAGAAAGGAAAATTTCGCTTTGTGTTGAAATCATTATCACTGTCTATAGGCTGCCAATTTTGCAATAAAATATCACTGTTTTCATCGTTGCTAACATTCAGTTCATCATCTGATTGCTCTGACTCAAAACCATCACTATCGCTTCCATTGTCAACACCACCGTCATCTCAAAAACTTCTGCTATAACTTGGTCGATTGACAGGGGCCTCGGCATCTCAGCTCGATCGATAGAGATTTCTGATTTTGATATATCTGTGCATCATGTTTTGCACGTGAGATTTTCTTGATCGTGAGAATTTCTATCAGATATCTATCTTCATCCAAAACAAATTAGTATGCTTCAATGTAATGGACACTCTGTAATCGATCTCGATAATATTTGAAATTTTCTCACATCAGTCAAGCTCCAGGGAGCAGTGTATTATCATGCTATTGTACATCACACATTGCCATAGATTGCTATAGCCGCCGCTGGCTAAGATATCTACACTGCCTGGGAATTCGTCATCAGTTTGATAAAAACATTGCAGTGATTCTCTAGAAACATGCTCAATTTGAACGAATATGGTCAAATTATGCATCATCGAATATAAAACGAATATACTCGGGCTTAGGAGTAATTGCATAGTCTTCCAATCCGAATAAACTCGTGCTTAGGACTGTTATTAAGGGAGATGTGAAGTGGCGCAGGATTTATTTTACCTCTCTCGATACGAGTTAACTCGCGCTTAGGACTATGGCAACATCTGTTGCCAAATACACCGGAATTTGATAGTGACATCTGCATACGAGTATATTCGGGCTTAGTCCTTCAGCAAACACACTCTTGCATAGACGCCGGCTGCACTTCCCTAATGATCGGTGCGAGTTAACTCGTGCTTAGTCCTTTCAGTTAGTCCAATGCGTAGTATGCCGTCCTTAAAGGGTTAACATTAAGTTGCATGATCATCTGCGCGTCCTGATAGCATTTGTATGGTTAAAAATCCTCATATAGCTTTTAGTTCTGGGAATTTCCTCTTCATACGAAAAAAAGTTGAGCATGACCTAATAGCAAAGCATGGAGCCGCCACGGTTTGAACATGATAATTGTAATGTATTAAATACTATCGTTAATACGATATTATGATATTCTATGAATTACTTCTCCAAAGATACAATTTATTCACATTAGTTGTCATCTATCTCTTCAGCAACCTTCCTTGGAATCGCCAATTTTCGAAAGGATTATAATGATGGATCAGATTTCAATTTTTTCACGAAATTATCAGCTTCTCCAACAGTCGGAGAATTAAGAAAGATAATATCTTCCAAAATTGGAAAAGATGAAAAGACGATTTCTCTGAAAAGAAATATTGGAAAATTCAAAGAGAAAACGGTGTACTTCGTAGGCTTTGGCTATTCTGACCTTGATGGGATAATATGCGAAGATGTAACCGATCTCAGCACCGTTTATCTGATGGATGATGATGATGAGTTTCCGGTGATCAAGAATCAAAAAAACATCATCAGTGTTGGTACCATTAGTTCAAGTGAGTTTAAATATTACACATTTTTTCGTTACCAAACATCCCAATGCAGTGTATTTGTTTGCAAATTCAGACAGAAATTAGATTGTATATTGTATAAAAATATATGGTATAATTGTATATGCATGAAAAAGTTGAATACGTTTTATGTCCATCACTTGCTGGCTTTCTCCAATGGATTTTCTGGCAGCATCACTTTTGTTTGGCAGCTTTACTCTCTTTCAGGCCAAGTTACTTGCAATCAGCAAGCATCGGTTCGCTTCACGTCTTGTTAGGACGGCCTCTCAACGTTGGTCAGCGGAGATCTATGCCTGCGCTTCCTTGACCAACCCACTTATCTTCTGGCTTGCGGATGACATGCCCAAACCATCTAAGACGATTCCTTTTCAAGACTGTCTTCATTTCTTCCATGTCAAGTGGCTGGAGAAGCATGGAGTATGCGAAACCATCCCTCTAAGATACACACATCATGCGACGGATCATTCTGTGCTCTGTTGTCATTATCTTCTGCTGATCTTTGACTTTCATTGTTCATGTTTCACTGCTGTATATCATGCACCTTCTCACACGGGTCATACACTTGCTCTTTGATCCACAAGTGAGTCGCCTTCACGGAGCTTTCGCCTACCAGATAGAACTCGTGCCGACAATGTAGGCCCTGAACCACCACAAAGTCCTGCAATGATAGACAGACATATTGCTTGCCTACCGAAATGACCGCATCGTCAAGTGTTTTAGTTCGAGCAAAGTTGTGCACGGTAATATCTAATGGTACCACTTCCCATGCTGGCCATTTCATTCGCATAATTTTCAATGTGAGTCGGAAAATAGTATATTGATGCAATTACATCTATTCCAACTCCTGAAATATGCGCCCAAGGTAGCACCGTGATTTGTTCTATCTACGCTTAGTAAGAAAATACGAAATCTAAGGTCATTACCTCAACAATGCAGTCAAAATGTCAAAGTTTGGCTGGTCCACCTCTGGCGTTCAGGACAGCTTCTATGCGTCGCTGCATGGATTCAATCAGCTTCTTCTTGCAATACTCTTCGCTAGTTTCAGTGGTACAGCGCATGATTCAGGCACAGGATAGTGTGATCCAACCAGACGACACGAGTCTAGAAATCAAAAGTTATGAAATCTACCAGTAGAACGCGAACATCGAATAATGCTATCAGATTCTGGTATCGAAGTTCTGGAACCATTGGCCGACAGTTCTCCAGATTTGAACCCTATTGAGAACTGATGTGCTGTGATACGAGTTGCTCAGCGGAAACCCACTTCTCTCAATGATCTCAAGAACACGGTCATGGAAGCATGGACCACTGAAACTAGCGAAGAGAATTACAAGAAGCTGATTGAATCCATGTAGCGACGCATAGAAGCTGTCCTGAAGGCCAGAGGTGGACCAGCCAAACTTTGACATTTTGACTGCATTGTTGAGGTAATGACCTTAGATTTCGTATTTTCTTACTAAGCGTAGATAGAACAAATCACGGTATTACCTTGGGCGCATATTTCAGGAGTTGGAATAGATGTAATTGCATCAATATACCATTTTCCGACTCAGATTGAAAATTATGCGAATGAAATGGCCAGCATGGTATACGACAGTAAATGCAGTCACATTCTACAAATCTGTAGCGCCATTGTATGTCACTCTCCATATCCTGCGACTTTGTTCAGTTGAGAGAAAAGTAAAGTGTCTGCATTACCGGAATTACAACCTCGTAGAGATTGTGTCGTGTCATTTCTTTCCACAGATCTTTCCCCTCACATTGTCAAAGGCTTTTTTGCAGTCAAAGAATTTGTAGTTGATGGGTTGCTGATACTGAATGTGCTCTTCGGCTTCGTGAGTCTAGTGAGAGACATCGCGCTCTGCATCAGCACTCCTGGTATTGATCTCGATTTCAGTTCTTCATTTACACTACCGGGATTATTAACTGCACACTGCTGCAGTCACTCGGTTGAGTGGTATATTCGCAGCGGGTCCACAAACAAAATAAAAATGGCACTATTCTGCAATGGAAAAAAATCCGTTTAGCAAGAATCGTCATGAAACATCATTGGCATGCAATGACTGTTTTATTCTGCGACTAAATGTTCCGCATTCACCTTGGTGATATTTACGTAGAACAGCAGAGTTATTTACTCCTTGTTTCAAGGTAGGAAATAGAAGTGATGCTGTTGTTACCAGGACACACATTACAAAAAGAAACTATGCAACAACATGAGCTCAAAATTTGAAAAGGTGAAGATTCAAAAAGATATTTGTAGCACTGGGCTGTGTCTTTGGGAAATCATAGTTATGCGATTATACGGCAATAGCATGTGAGTGTTTCTAAAACTAAAAATAAAAAGATATAGGATCGGATTTACCGCCGATCACGGTCATGAAACCGATAGAACTAATTTAATTCATCATTACCAACTTTTTACCACTTAGTGAAGACGCGCAAAAGTCGTCCAACACTGAAAATTTGTCCAATCGTAGCAAACCGATGCGAACCAACTAAAAAGATATCTTGGCTCCTTGCACAGCTCCTCTCTCCTTTACTTAAGCAAGTTCCATTCCATTTAGAAAATAGTCTGACTCTTATTAGAGCTATTGAAAGCATTGATACCACAGATGAATCAAATCTTCCATGCAGTTTAGAAGTCTGTGCCATGTCCACAGCTATTCCGATAATTGATGCCATCGATAATGTGATTCTCTTCTTGGAGAGCAATAACATCCACTGCTTAAAAGGACTCCATCTTAATCAAATTCGAAACTTACTCGTTGTTTTATTGGATAATACTTATTTTTGCTTTGAAGACAAAACATTTCAACAAATTCTTGGCCTTCTAATGAGATCCTCTTTCTCAGAGATAATGGCGATATTCTTCATGGATCACTTGAAAGACTCGCTCTGGCCACAATAACATTGCTCCCTATTTTCAGAAGATATGTAGATGACTGCTTTTTCTTAGCCAAGAATGAGGACGAAGCCCTCACTATTTCAAATATTCAACTCACACAGCGAACACATACAATTGAAAATCGAATTCCCAAATGATAAAAACTACCTAAACCTTCTGGATTTCAAAGTAGCAATGAGTGCTGCAGAAAGACCAATCTTTGAATTGTACAAAAAGAGTGCTAAGAAAGACATTTGTTAATTATCAATCTCATTTATCTCTTGCATCTAAAATGAATTTCATGAAAAATGAAAGATCTCGAATCAAAGAAAGATTCACAAGCGATGAAATATTCCATCAACACGACCTGCATTTTGATAGAATACTTCGTATAAATGGACATCCTTATGAAATTATCCAGAAAACATTAAGAACTACGAAAAATAAATCACAAATGCAAGATAGTAATCAAATATTTTACTTTAATATGAACTACATTTCGGATGACATGTCAAACAGAATCGGAGGAGTATTTGCCAAAGAAGGAATAAATGTACGATTATCTCACAAATCATTCTCAATGCGAAACTTCCTGACTACGTATTCCTAAAGAACATCGTATACCAATTATAGTGTAATTCGTGTCAGCACATCTACATCGGCAGCACTGCGAGAACTTTGCATATTACAGGGCTGCCACTCTTCCGGTTTTAACCGGATTTCCGGTTTTTTTAGAATAAAACTAAGCAATGAGAAATGTTTGGCCAAAGAACAAATAATTTGGGTTTTGAATTATTTTGGACTTTGAAGGGCCTCTTATGATATTGCGAGTGGGTCCTTTAAGATTGTGAAAGGTCCTTTTAAGATCGTGAGCGGACCCTTTTGAGATTGTGAACAGGTCCTATTGAGAATGTGAGCGGCCCCTTTAAGATCTTGAGGGGCCTTCTTGAGACTGCTAAGGAGCCCTTTTAAGATCGTGAAGGGCCCTCTTGAGACTGCGAAGAAGCCCCTTTAAGATCGTGAAGGGCCCTTTTGAGACTGCGAAGGAGCCCCTTTAAGATCGTGAAGGGCCCTTTTGAGACTGCGAAGGAGCCCCTTTAAGATCGTGAAGGGCCCTTTTGAGACTGCTAAGGAGCCCCTTTAAGATCATGAAGGGCCCCTTTTAAGACTGCTAAGGAGCCCCTTTGAGATCATGAAGGGCCCCTTTAAGATCGTGAAGGGGCCCTTTTGAGACTGCGAAGGGTCCCCTTTAGGATCTTGAGGGGCCCTTTTGAGACTGCGAAGGGGCCCCTTTAAGATCGTGAAGGGGCCCTTTTGAGATTGTGAACAGGTCCTATTGAGAATGTGAACCTGACCCTTTAAGTGAAGGGTCGTATTTTGTGAAGCAGCCCTTTGAGATTATGAACAGCCACTGTTTTATTTTTTGAAGAGCTGTTTTTAGATGTGAATGGACCTCTTGAGATTGTAAAGGGCCTATAGGATTGAGACCGGTACCCTTATAGATAAGAATATGTGGGCCTTTTTAGATTATGTAGGACTTTTTTGAATTGTGAACGGGGCTATGCAGATTGTTAGGGGACCTTAAAGATACTGCAAATTATATGGATCATCAAATTCAAAGCAGGTGCTTTCTAAAAATCCGCTTCACTCTTGAGCAGAAGATTTTTCTACAAGGAAGTCACTGTTCCTTTCGTTAATTCCAAAGAAACTGGACGAAACGCAAGTAATCAAGGTTTTGAAATAAGAGATAAATTTAGATGGGAATGCTTTACGATAAACTTGCAATACGTAATTATAGAGTCTATTATGAATTGAGCTCTGATCGCTTTGATGCTCTATAAAACGTAACTTTCAAGAAGCGTCTGTCAGAAAAACGTGTAAGACAAATCTACTAAAAAGTTTGGGGAATACAAGGGAGTGACGAAAGAATATTCTGTACGATCAGTTGCTGCAAAAGTCACTAAATTTCGGCGAAGACACCAGCAAAAATTGAAATCTCGCAAACAACTGCAGAAGTGATAAGGATTTCTTTTCGTGTTGATTTTGCGTTTACTTATACCATGTCGGCTCAACATTTATCAAACAGCAATCATAATCTTGTTTGAAACTCAGAAGTTGTTCTTAGATGTAATTGTTGCAATGTTGTAAATGTATTTATTATGTTTGAAGTGCAAGAGATGAGAGCAAGGTTCGATTTGAATCATGGCCGGGGCTACAAGTACTGATGAAGTCTCTTCAGGCTGAACTGCAAGCCTTTTTGACTTTTTAGCTGCCATCAGTGCAGTAAATCAGCAACTCACTCCACAGACCATCGGGAGGTGGATGTGCTTGGAAATCCGGCAGCTCACCTTCGTGCATGAAGTGCAAACACGAATTAGCAACTTGTATTAGTGTTTGCAAATTTCAAATTTTAGAAACGAATTCTACAGAATGAGATTTGAACTGCATTTGTTTCATTAATCGTAGATGTCTGTATTTCGGATGATTCGGAACGCGAGTACAACTATAGCATTTATTTTCTACTTGCTCACCATTTGCCCGAACGCAATCTAATCATTCGGTCAACATCGCAAGAGCGTATCTCTACGCAATCGCTCGTCGATCTGCAGAAAACTGTGCAAAGCTTTGTATTCCAGTTCATCCAAATGCATAGGATGACTCTGATGCACCATTTCTTAGACGTGCCCTAAAGAAAAAAGTCAAAGAGCATTGAATCTGGTGGTATTGGAAGCCATTCCAAAGGCTACCATGACGGTCAATCCAAGATGTAGGAAAATTGCTGTTTAAATAATTTACGATGGGTCTGTAATAGTGCGCTGACATTCCATCCTGTATGAAGACGCTCCTATCCTTCATGACATTCGGTATATTTCATACAGCATAGAAAGGAAGGCTTTACCACACATTCTCGATTTCTCGAAAGAATTATGGCTCTCCCAAAGAAAATGGCGTACAGAAACCATTCGCTGACCATGGAATATGTATGAAGATATTTGCTGTGACCAGACCCCTCTGCTGAAGCAGTCTTCCAAACGTCGAACAGCTGGACAACAATTTTCTAGTGGTTTCATGAAAATTCTTCACAATAAAGACGGGATCTTGCACCGTTTGACGTCATGGCACGATTATTAGAAAATGACAAAGCTGCACGAGAATAGTGCATTATAAATTTGAATGTAATATTTTTGAACGAAATGAAGCAGTTGTTTTTGAAACAGTTAAGTAAAATCATCCATAGGCCTACATGTAGACGTCGATAATCTGCAGTCTTCATATCGAGCTGAAATAGTCAATTGTTCAATAACTTCATGCTGACTTTGCATTGGGGGCAGGTAGAGGGATCTTTGTAGTATACTCTGTCTAACCTTCGAAAACGGTTCTCCTGAAATAGTAGCTGTTCGAGTCATGTATTCTAGTGCACCTTGTTGAAACTGATGATTGAATAAGCATCAGTAATCATTTTATACATTTACTTGCTAACTGTGAGGATTCAGAAGCATCTTTATTAGAACAGACCCAACTGCTGCTTGAACGCTTTCAAAACTTACCAGGTAGTGTGATATCAAATGATCGTAAGTTTCTTATTTTGAAGGGGCCCACGACTACGTAATTTAGGGGGCCCATTCCGATTTGACTTTCCGGTTTATATTTTTGATAAGAGTGGCAGCCCTGTTCAATCCTGTTCGTGATTGGACTAATGTTCACGGCTCGGACATGCTCAGTTTGAACTATACTAATCCCTCTCGTTGGGCATTCACATTCAATCTACATGTTTTGAATACACTACGACGGCTTGCAAAACAAAGTACTAACGCACGCGGCACCATCTACGAACGGTCTGTTGGAGCGACCCGGAAGATATTTGTGCAACACTCGTATAAGTGGAGCTTTCTGACTGATGCCGAGCACGTCATCTTTAAGAAAATAGCGCCTTGTTGCACATTCTATCATCTGAATCCAGCTGATTATTACATCTATCTGAGAGCATCACCACGCGCATGCCACGAGCGTGTCCTGCAGCGGAAGTCTGCACATGAGCTGCAATCAAATGAATTTACTTTAGAATGGATTGAGTCCTTACATGACCTACATGAGGCCTGGCTGGCCACCAATGATTTTTCTTGCATCATTGACGGAAACAAAGATCTGGACCAAGTTGTGGAGACTGCAACAGACTTGATTGAAACCCTTGTTAATGAATAAAAAGACTAGTGTGTTTGTGGCTCTAAATGAAATATAACTCATTCTTTTGCATCTCCGTTACGACTTTTCAAGTTATAAAGTTGACCCCGGAAAGGGCATGCTTGGTTTGTGGGTGAAAAGCAAATTTTCTTCTAAGTTATTTAACATCATGAAAACCGGTACATAGTTTACGCACTCGAGAAATTTTCTAGGCTAGTTCCTGTGGAAAATGAATGTACGGGTCATGAAAGTTACCTATCATCCATACGAAATAAAACTTTTTCACTGTCACCAACCAGTTTCGGTTTCCTAGTTAAAGTAGAAAGAAAAATAACAAATGTTAATTATCATCCGAATACATTGCCAGAAATTAATATGAAATGTTTTGACCGTTAGTAGATATAATGGGGCCGTGATTGTTCCGCCCGTTCAATTAGTGGCTGCTGTTCCAACGCCAGGCCACTAGGGCGTTTCTTGCTCTTGATGGACTGCAGCCCCACCACTATTCACAGGACCCGGCACCTCTTGTAGCACTGAAAATGCTGAATTCGGCAGGTCAAATTCAATTTCTTTAAACAAAGACAGTTCTGTTGACACCAACTGCACTTCCGCATCCATAGGGGAGAAGGAGGAGGACTCGAAGGGAGAAATAAACACATCTCCTGAGACGGTGGCAGTTTAGTGTACATTATTTAGGTAGTGGCAAGTTGAAGCGAGGCAAACTTGTCCACTTTCTCACTATGTGACCCAAAGTACATGTACATGCCGCGAACCAAGATAAGGCATGCGTCACGACCATGCCCCCAGTCGTCAACAGTTAACGGGTTGCTCTAGATCAAAAATGAGCATCATCCGTCATCTTCACAAACAGCCGGCCCCGCGTATTCAAAAACAAAAGAAATTCACCATTCCCGTTTTTATCATGCCAAAACTTTGGTGTGTCAGCGGGTAGCTGAAATGACTGCTCGGCGAAAGCTTCCACAGCAAAAATCTCCTGGAGAGCAGTTTTGGTAATTAATAAGGAACGCGAATTATTAAAGATCGCGTCGGTGGGCTAGTTGTAAAGTCCGGTGTCTGTACCGCAAATCGTTCTCCATTGAGCGAAATATAACGATACCAGAAGTTTCCAACTTGTTTAATCGGTGAAATAGTCAGACCTTTAGCGGACACGGATTTCGTCACAGAATACATTACAGTTTGTAAGTTAGTTATACAGACAGACAGACGAGTGAGGGAGAGATTGAAACAGGGCGAAAAATGTCGCTTATTATATATGCTTCAAAACGGGAGAAGCGCATCACGAAACGGTGTTGGACGAAACCCATCCTCCAATGAGAATCGTGCGCGATTATCGGACACATGACATGTTTCTAAGTTATTTTGCCACACAAAGTGAAAATTTTTAAACTGTGGCAAACACTTGGAAAACATTTTTCTGAATACATAACCCCCCCCCTCCACTCGGATACGACCAATGTTAATTAGAGCTGTGCTCTACCAGCTGAGCTACGAGCCACTTATGCGACTGTGTCAATTGGCAGGATCAAACCCTCATCACCACACATCAGTTGTCATACCAGCTATAATCAATGAATGAATAACTCGTCACACTTGTCAAGGGCACGGAAGACAACATGGCACAGGTTAACCGGGCTGAAAGAGCTCAGTATAGACCGAAGAGCATCTATGTCCCTAATCCGCTGAAGTCATAGAGATTGTAGACTTCCAGTTCGTATGGCCATAGAAAAGAAACATGTCCTCAGACTTGAACAGTTTTGGCACAAAAAAGCTTCGGCAGCCGAAGATTTTTGCATCTTCACCTTTTCACATTTTGATCTCATGTTTTTGAATAGTTTCTTTATATAATATGTGCCCTGATGATAACGACACTTAGTCGCTTAATTATATATTGTCGTATGAAAAAATAGCAGCAACATTACTTCAATTTCCCACCTTGAAATATGAATTTTTATGAAAGCCCTTTTGTCTATTTACTCCTTGCTCTCCACAGATGTTCTATTTGGAATAGCAAATTTTTGCAAGGAGTACAAGGGAGGAAGTGATTTTAACTTCAATACCAAGGTTCCTGAGCGACCAACTGTTGCAGATATACGGCAATTCGTCGCGCGAAAGATGAAAAGAGATCCGAAGGAAATCTCTCTACGAAGATCAGTTGGAAAAGTTAAAGGAAAACAAGTCTACGGAGCCGGAGCCTTCTTTTACAGTGATGCTAGCGGAGAACTCCACTTTTCTAATGAAGTAGAAGAGAAACAGACAATCGCTCTGAATGACGATGAGGAGTTTCCAATAATTAATGATAAGATGAACGTCATCATTGTTGCTG
Organism: Prostheceraeus crozeri; assembly: GCA_907163375.1. Lineage (NCBI taxonomy): Eukaryota > Metazoa > Platyhelminthes > Polycladida > Euryleptidae > Prostheceraeus > Prostheceraeus crozeri. Next base: position 51,811 of record CAJQUW010009755.1, on the reverse strand, counting down.
ATATGGATTGTCGTGAGTTTTGATGAATTTCAACAACTACTACTTACATACATGTTTTCATTATAATGCCGGCATATGCCGAATTATAAAAATACCATGTCATTTTCTAATGATCCACTGAAACCGTGAAACTGTATTGATAATCATGATTGCAATTGTAAAAGGCATAACATTAATAAATAAGATAATTATATCTTATATTTATTATATCCATTTATAAATATTAAAGAAACATTTTCAGGCGACTACGCGCCCTCAAATGTCCTACATTATTGCAGTCAATATATTGAATGGTAAGATTATTATGTTGAGGTGCAGAGATGTCGAACTGCCCCTATTCATAATCTTGTTGGACTGCAGCATGCCTCTCATTGCATGCAGTTCAAAAACTGATATCCACAAACATTTGGGATTGATGGAGCTTGAGATTTCGCTATTATAAATGATGACTTGGTATGGCTTGCTGGACCTAAAGCAAAACACTTAACTGAGTGGTCAGCGGCTAGACTTCATGGCTAGTATAATGTGTGATTGACTTCATGTTAAGCTCATTCTATAATGTTTCCTATGATCAAGGTCCGTGATGAAGAATCCCTGAACGTGAGGACATTATACCAGAAGGAGATTTGCCTTTAGATTTAATAGAAACAATGAATGAGCTTGAAATGTCAATGAAATCTAATTAACCTCGTGCGCAAATGAACGGGCATATTGAGCGTTTCAAGAGCTTTCTGCAATCGAAAATGTTTTGAAAAATTTTGAGTGTGGTGCAACATTTACCACTTCGGAAATCGCGGACATGAGGCGCTCTGGTCTTTTGACAAAATTTCACGTGTTTTAAACGACGGTAATCCGCGACTTTAATCGTCACTTTTGCGAAGTATTGGACCAAACTATGCCCATACATTTTCGTATTGCGGAGGCTGCACATATTTCTATGAAGTTGAACCGCGATGAATAACTCACGGTGGGTCCATGTTAAATTCTTGCGCAATTCTGATCTACATTGGTTACTGATTGCATCGACACCAATTTTAAAAAAATCGACAGCTGTCCAACTGATTTACAGGCCAAAACGCATATCATACTACTTATAAAATTGATGTTGCAATATTGAAGAGAACAGCAGTTCTCCAATATAATTTTGAGCTGGAATGTATTTCTTGGCTTCTGCAAATAATATCTACTGTTTGACAATTGTGTCCTACAGTTGTCTTTGATATATGTTTTAATAAGACTACCTAGAAAGTAATCAATTTTCTAACATTTTCTCACTTCATCCGTCTTCCTGAGTATTCAGATGAAAGTCATCAGCAACATCTGGATTATTACAGTCCGTTTCACAAAAAGTGGATCATCCTAAAATTTGACTAAATAAAACATAAGTATGATACAGAAAGCATTTTTCATGTTATTTCATGTCCCTAATATATTTAAATGTCCTTATATAATCTGATAAGCTATGATACAGTAACGGTTCTTAAGAAGCTAATATTTTGTGGCCCCACCCTTATTGTCAATGACATTACCAATTCGTCAAGGCATTGATTCGATGATATCGTTGATTTTTGACTGATCTAACTTTCTCCACTCTCTTTTTAACAGTGGCGTAAGTTGTGATACGCCATCTGTAGGTAGCAGTGAACGACGAACGTTGCGTTTTAGAATACTCCATACATTTTCTATGGGATTCAGATCAGGAGAACGAGCTGGCCAAGATAATGTCCTAAGCCCCAATTGAGACTTGCATAAGTTGACTCTACTACTCCTGTGACACGTAGCATTATCATCCATAAATAACCAAGTCGATGGATCACCAAGTTGATCTGTCATTTGGCCAATGTTCATTCGTAAAACATTCGCATAGCGTTCAGAATTCATGGTTCCTTGCTGTATGTGAAGTTCAGAGCGGCCATTGGTCCAAATGCCAGCCCAAATCAGTAGAGTCGACTCAATAAGTCTTCTACGAATAGTGGACTTAGAAATAGACGAGTCTAGTGCAACCATCTCAGTTAACAAGAGACTTGGATCAACTTTAACAAATCACAAAATTAGGCGGTCTCAACGTTTGGATGTTTTGTGTGGACGGCCAGAGCCCTCTTTACGATAGAGTCGAAAATCATCATTATGCCATCGATGCACATTTGTGTAAGGGACATTTAGTGGCTTGCTTGTAGCTCGCAAAGAAAAACCTAGTTCTAGCAAGGCTGACACTTTGCCTTTTGTGAATGCGATCTCGTTATTGTTCATTTGTGCTTTGTATTGTTTTCAACCGGTAAGAGATAGATTTCTAGCTGAAAGCAATCAGGAGTGCTGCCAACACCACCGCAACGAAGTCAGGAAGCTATGGAACATGAAGTCCAGTCAATCACATGTAGCAGTTACATTATTGTTGATGAAAAATGGTGCTATACTGGCTCTGATTGACCGATTTTCTATATTTTTGTTTTGCTTGATAGCTTTTGGCTTGTAGAACAACATATTACATAACAAAGGAAACAAATGTAATTTTATAAGAGTGAGGTATGATTTTGTGTAACATTGCTAAATGAAGATCAAATTATCTACTACTTTTTAATCAATAACAGGAAAACAACTCAATATTCATGCTTGAATTTTCCAACAATGATATTAGTAAGCACAACTGACATATCTTCCAAATTTCAGTGAAATTCGTTCAAATTTGGCGGAGTTAGACAAAGTTGAAGTCAAGGCGATGTTTAAGGGTGATCCATTTTTTATGAAACAATCTGTAGTTTCAGATATCTATCTTAATTAATCGTTTGGCTTCGTATCACGGTTGCTGTCGGCAAAGTGCGCCAGCCACAGAATTAGATTTTTTAACTGCATCACTTTGCTAGAAGTGCAAACTGAATCAAAATAATGGCACACGCAGGAACGTACTAAGTGGGCAAAAAGAAATGTTTGATACCTTGCAGAGATAGGAAAAGTGGTCGTGCGTCGCCTGCGGATTGTTGTGGATTCCTTCAAAATGCTCGGATCGCGGCGATTTCTTCAGATTCGAAGAATTCAGATCATTGCGCAAAAGTTTTCTCGATCATGTTGGCCCTTCCGACCATTTTTAAAAAAGTTAGCAGGCGGACGAAAAAACGTTCACAAACTTCTCTGTAGAACTTGACATCGAATGTGTCTCTTTGCTGTGTGATCCGGTTGATAGCAGTCACTGAAACTTAACACAATTTGGCGTGCTTAATGTTGAATTGGCTGCTCATTGTTCGATTGCTATGGTATTATGTCAGCAGATTGTGCCATTTCATCAACGTTGAATGTTCCAATGTTTCCTTTCTAGTCAAACAGAAGAAGAGACGACCTGTCTAATTCTGTGGTGCCAGCAGTCCTAAATTGAATTGTATCAGTCTATCACGCATTTCTGTCAAATCAAGACAAGATATCTATCAGATCAAATATGTCTATGGAATCAGTTGCACTAATAGAAATATGTTTGAATGCCTTCATCAAAGATAGATAGCTATTGATGTTATTATTAATCTATGACTCATTCGCTACATTATTCACACACTTGAGGCGTGTTATTGCGTGCGAGTTGAAGAAGAAATTGAAGAAGACTGTAATTCCAAATGTTACCTACGCTCTCGATCTTAAGATGATCAACATTATGTTGGGACTAAATGCCCATTCTTCTTGCCATCCTTGTGCATGGTGCGACGTTGAGAAAGGTAAACTTTCTTGTAGGGGACAATTGAGAACTCTGAGAACCATTTCAGAAAGTTTCTGGAGCTGGCATCGCGAGGGTGCTGATCCGAAACTAGCAAGGAATTATTCTAACTGTGTTCATTTGCTGATAATAAAGGATGACGACGAAAATGCGATAGTCAATTTCATACCTCCCCCAGAGCTTCATCTCATGATGGGTGCTGTAAATTCGATTTATGACCACATGTTGAAAGAATGGTCCGAGGCTACTAAATGGCCCGATCCCTGTCATCTGATTAGGTCAACTATTCGTGGTGGCACATTTGACGGCAACTCATGTCGAAAACTTCTTAAGAATGTTGATTTGCTTCGTCTAATATGCCCAGTTCATATTTTAAAGTATGTTCAAGTGTTGTCTGACTTGCGAAAGGTTGTCGACAGCTGCTTTGGTAGCCGACTGAGTCCAAAGCATGTTCAAAACATACACAATTTTCAAACAAGCTACTTGAGTCTTGAAAAACCTGTAACTCCAAAAATACATGCTATCATCTTTCATGTGATTGATTTTTGTGAGAGAAAATGTCTTCCACTAGGGCCCTATTCCGAGCAGACATCTGAGTCCCTACATTCTAATTTCAAACCATTTTGGTTGAAATACCAGGTGCCTCTCAATCATCCCTCATTTTCTCAAAGACTTCTCCAAGCAGTGCTTGAATGTAATAGTCGACATAATTGAGTTATCTGCGGGAAAAATGACAATTAATTCATTCTAACTTGTTTTTTTTTGCATGTTGCAGTTGCAGTTGAGCGCGAATTTTGTATTTTTGTGCTTGTGTTTTTACTAACAATAGATCAATCATGCCATGATGTCTTTTATGAAGTTTTGAAAAAGTTGGACTCTATGACGGCTCAATTATAACACCTAGTACATGAAGTGATTACAAATAGGACCGCTGTGCACCGGTGACAACTCTAGAACATAGTTGCTGGTCAGTAGTCATTATTTTCCGTAGTCAAGAAATACATTCCAGCTCAAAATTATATTGGACGACTGCTGTTCTCTTCAATAATGCATCATCAATTTTGTAAGTAGTATGATAAGCGTTTTTTGCCTGTAAATCAGTTGGACAGCTGTCGATTTTTTTAAAATTGGTGTCGATGCAATCAGTAGCCACTGTAGATCAAAATTGCGCAAGAATTTAATTAACATGGACAACTTTTCGAGGGTAAAAAAGCTTTAAACCTACCGTGAACTGCGTCCATCAATGGCAATTAGACATCTCGAACCAGGTTTTGCGTGGTCTTCCTCTGGGACGTGTTCCACTCACGTTCAGCCGTAGAACAGAGCTGAGAGCACTTCCTTCACTTCTGCGTTATACATGTCTGAACCACCTCAGTCGACGGCCAACCAACAGGTCCTCCAGTGGTCTGAGATCACACCTTCTAGTGACTTCGGTGCTTGGGATGTTATCTTTCAAGGAAATGCAATTCTTCGGTCACAAGAACAATTCATTGAGTCATGTTCTGAGTTAAACTCCAGGACACGATTCGGTGAAGGAGTACGGATCTGATATAGGCGTTATAGATGTTTGATCGCCAATTCAAAGGAATGTGTACATTTTTGAGGAAGCTTGCTGCTAACTGTCTCCTCTTATTCCACGCCATTAGCATTCTAGCTCGGACTGCGCGTTCAGAGCCTGCCTCGCTCGTAATAAAGTCGCCGAGGTAGCAGAAGTTGCTAACTTCCTCGATTACTCCACCATCTACCTTGATGCCGGTTGACTGGTCTGAGGTGTTACTGGTCACTTGCTGTCTTGCACACGAAGGGAAGTGGAGATTGATCACATTCCTGAGGCCTCGGAGACCGCTACAGCGTCTGTAACACCACTTGGAGCAGGTAACACGCAGAATAGAATTGAATCCGACGCCTCTGCCACATACACCGCAAGGATAGCTTCCAGTCGGTCTGCGTTCGTTGTTCTCACTCCCACTCACCATGATCTTAGTCTTTTCGATAATGACCTTCAAGCCTCTTCACTTTACAAACATCTAGGTGACCTCTTCTTTGCTATCAATCAGCTGTGAGAATCATGTCATCTGCATACAGAAAGTTCCAGATTCCCTCAGTTCTGCAGGTTTTCGTTGCTTCTTTCATTACCACTCCGAATAGGATTGGGCTTACTGAGGAGCCTGGGTGTAAACCAACGTTTATATCAAACTCATCCGATGTGTCACCAGCGACGTTTACCCTTGATTTTGAATCAATATATAGAGAGTTGATGACGTCAATCAACCTTTCCGGCACTTGTTGTCAAAAGCTTTCTGAATGTCGACGAAAATATGGAAGAGCGCTTTCTTCTTTTCGAGATATTTTTCTTGAAGTCTTCTTACAGTGAAGATTGAGGCTGATTGTTATTACTAACTGTTACTACAAGATGATCTGAATTAACAGACAGCACAAGGAGCAGCACATTTTCATACTCTATAATGCACCAATATTGTTCTTTAAAGCAGAAACAAGCTGTAAAAATTCAAAATGAGCACTTGTTTCTCGAGCATATTTATGATGAAACATTGGAATTATGTTGCTTGACGGATCAATTTGGAAAAAACGTTGCTCATCACAAACAAGATGCTTCATGATTCCGTAGGGAATTATTAACAATTCGTTCGAACAATTTGCTTACAACAGGCAAAATCGAAATAGGTCGATACGATTCCACATCATTCTGATCGCCTTTACAGTTGTTTATTGGCACAATGTTATTATATTTCAAAGCAGATGGATATTCTCCACATTTCACAGACATATCAAAAAATCGCAGTCAAATGATGACACATCTGACCAACACAGCGAATGAGGACAAAAGCAGACACGTTATCATAATCACTGGCAGAGTTTGGCTTTGAAGTTTCATTTCAATTCGCTTTCATTTCATCAGAAGAAACAAAGGGTAGCTCAAAGCATTGGACTCTACGGAAATTGCTGTCCGGTATGGCCGGGCTCTGATGAACACTGAAAACGGTTTCAAAATATCTACAGAATGCTTTCGCAATCTCTAGTTTACTTGTGTGTTGCTCTTTCTTATACCTAATTACACTCGGTAAGGAAAATGAATCTTTTTGAGATGTCACAAAGGACCAAAACCTTTTAGGGTTGCTCTTTATATCTTCCTCAACCTTTGAACATACTCAGCATAACTCGACGTCTGTATGGTTTTCACTTCAGATCGTAGACAGCAGAAATTTTGGTAAGAATAAAAGTTTTTATCACGACCATTTTTGATATAATGCTTGTTAGCCCTTTCCTTTTCTTTTACCAGTTTCATCATTTCATATTCATACCAATGTGAAATTTTGGTCGAATTGAACTTCACACGGTTCACAGCAAAAATGATGTCATAAAGATATGCTAGAGATTCATTGACACTATTAAATGTCAGCAAAGATCTCCAACACACAAAAGGCAGAAGTCGCTGGATAGCATCAAAGTCATCTTTTTTGAAGCTTTTTTGAGAGCAGTATACAGTCTAGTAGAAAAGGGAAGCCATACTTCAACATTCAAGGCTTGATGTGAAAGAGCAAGGATTGTTCCAAGGTCAACGATCACGTTCATATTGTTGCTGAACACAAGATCAAGAGATCTATTATTGCAAGTATGAAGCACATTATGTTGTCGAAGCTCACAACTGCTGATAACATCCAGATATAATGAAGACTTATGGGATACATCAGAAAAATTGGTACAAGTCGCATAGTCGCTGTTTGGTTTCATGTTCTAAATGGCATCCCGGATGTTAAAGTCAACAAGAAGTATTATTGAATCATGCTGTTTCGCACCCCAACTCTTTCCAGGGACTGTTCAAGCTTGAGAACGGACATTGATTTTGCATCTGGTAGAAGATACACAGTTCCAATAAATGCACTGAGAGAAGCAACTGTCTTCATTTCGATCCAGAGGACCTGAATATCCGATTCGAAGTCTTGTCGACGAAGAGCAGAGTCGACAGCTGTGAGAACTCTTCCACCATCTTTCTTAGCGCTCGCTAATTGATCGCGAATCTAAAAAGTCATCATAGCACGATATCTATTCCAACTGTGAAGCATGAGAACAAAGTAAAAATCGCTTTGTTGAATGATAATATCAACGCATTCCCATTCCTTTATATTTCTCAAACATAGCTGTTTTTGATTTTATGAATTATTATTATTGCGTATTATCGATAATGTTTCGGATTATAAGCTTAATTTCAAAATTACATAATGCATACTGCTCATAGTTGGGTACTCATTGATTATTTTTAAAATCATTTAGATTTCGAATGCAAAATGCAGAACAAGGAGGACTATATTCATTCAAGGTGGACATTGCATGTCTTTATTCTTGTTTTCTGACATAGGCGTCTGATTGATCAGACGAAAGGTGCCTCGCGAAAATTGTGGTTTCAATTTCTTGGGTGGTACTGTCCGATAATAAGAATAAAGTAGGACTATGTCGCTGTTAGTTGTCAACCGAAATACAATGACTGGGCAGCAACAATGCGTTCTTTTACATAACAAAGAAATTTGACTTTGTAGTTGCATCGAGTTGGTAGTATATCCTAGTTCAACATTCCGTCGTGTGCAACCTTCACTTCCATGAATCTGACTTCAATGACTTCAACTTAACACTAGAAGCACCGCTGAGTCAATTTTGACTCATGAGGCTAATTTCGCAATTCGGAATTGTTGTTATTCAAATTAGCATGTGTTTTCACATTTAGCATATCTCTATTCGCAAATTCTTAGATATCGATGAACTATGAACAAAGCATGAATGACTCACGCGCTGTCACAGTTATCTTTCTGCATTGCAAAGCGTTATTTTGATCTAGACATCTTTCTGCATAGTGCAACTGCAAGCTAGTGTCACAGCTAGCAAAATGAATCGTCCAAAGCGTTATTCGGCGCAGCAAGCATTGATTGTGATGCAATCCATGGATCCTTTTGAATCTGGTGATGATGAACCAGAAGTAGCCGATAGTAATGGAATTCAAGACATTTGCGAAAGTGATTCATCTGATTCATCAGAAATGAGCGACGATTTATCAAGTCCTACTCCACCTCCTTTAGCTGAGCGCATGGGACTATGTCTAAATAATTCAAACGACGACGAGTGTGTTTCTACTTTCGCTTTGACTTCATCAACTGCTTGCCACGGACAAGACCATACACAATGGACTGAGATAACTCAGTCAAGACAAATGGGAAGAAAAGCAGAAGAGTGAATCACGCAAGCGCACACCTCATCCAGAAATGTACAAATATGTCATCAACCAAATGTTTGAAGTGTTCAAAGCATGTCTGTGGGAAGCACTCCGATTGTTCGAAGATGTGTTTTACCATTTGCAGCATATGCGAAAAATATTTGAACTTTGCTCTCAGTAGAACTTTTGCGGCGATATGTTGTTATGTACATGTAAGTAAATAGGCCTACTTTTAGAAAGTAGACCGCTGACTTGTTTATGTCCTATTGAATACATGTATATTGATATGTTAAAACTTGCCGTTTAGCCTAGGATTAAATGGTTGAGATAAGTACATTAAATGATATTTCTTCATGTTGATTGTTCTGTCTTAATTCTACATATGAAATTATAGATAGGCCATTATAATCCCCTCCTGCAATGTAAAAAAATCGCAGCTTTTTGTAAAACTGCTTAGCAACACTCTTTATTACGAGAAATTTCAATGAATATCAATATAAAAGCATTTCACTTGGATAAAAACCGCAAAATACCAGAAAAATAGATGTGAGTCATTTTTGACTCATTGGTGCTTAAAGGTGTGACAAAATTTTGGTGCTTCTAGTGTTAAATAGGACTTTCTGATTTACAGTGCATATATGATTAGTTTCATTTCTCTCTGGCATCATCAGATGTTTTCAAATAACAATAAGGGACCGTCAATTCTTTTAGATGATGAAAATACATTTTTTGCATTTTTCTATTTGCAGCTACAATATTAATGATCAAAAACAATTTCAAACATTATGAAAATGGAAAAGATTTTATCCACACTACCAATGTGTCACCCAATGCAACCGTTGGTGAAATAAAAGCGATATTAGCAAGCAAAATGGCTGTGGATCCAGAGAGAATTCTTCTGAGAAGAAAAATGGGAAAGATTGGAGATGCCGACGTCTATTGGGTTGGAAATGGATTTGCTGTGGAAAATGGAAAAATCTATCCACCAGAAGAAGTGAAATTCCAGAAGATAGCATCTTTGAATTCTGATGATGAACCATTTCCTATCATACCGTACGACGACAATTTCATCATCATTGCTGATGTGGATTACGGTAATATTTCACTCTCCCGCTTATGCCTGTCTCTTACACTTATTTCAAATCTGAATCTGTCAAAGTAATCCCAAATCTAATTGCCAATGCTTAATTCTGTGATCTTCAGCGTAGCTGAAACCCTATTTCCTTGAGCAAAATCATTTACTATACATCTGGGCCTATATTTAGGCCTGTATGATAACCTATTCACAGATTCAGTACCCATTATAGGCCGATATTTAGTCTTGTATGATAACCTATTCACAGATTCAGTACCCATTATAAGCCTATATTTAGGCTTGTATGAAAACCTATTCACAGATTCAGTACTCATGATAGGCTTGCAAGTTTTAGGTGCGATCTATTGTGATAGTCTGGCGTTCGGCTAGTAATTTTAATGCAAGTCTATAAGCGCTAAACCCGGATGCTTAGACTGAATAGACCTAAGGCCTGAAAATGTAGTTTGTACTCCGTAGGGCCGTGTAGCTACTTGTTTTGGCTATAACTCATGCACTCATGAAGCATGCAGGTTGTCAATTATTGGCTAGGCCTAGAGTCGGCGATTTAGAAATTATGATATAAATCATAACCGTATATCATCTTTCAGTTTTGCTATTTGAGCACTACCGGATCTATTATATGTTGATAGTAATGAGATTTCTCATGTGTTAACTCGACTGTCTCAGCACCTGGTGCCTGATACGGTTCACTTACTGCGTCCAGTAACACGCTGAAGGAGATCCAATTCTAACGCTAGTTCTTTTTGAGAAAATGAAATTAGTCAGTGACATGCACTTACCTGCGATGGTCTCTACGCCGTTGAGCAGATGGCCATTTCAGTTCGTGTAACAGGACTGATATGAGCAAAGTGAGGGAGATTGGATACCACTCGTGCGCTAGTTGCATTGATCATATCTCTTTAAGCCTTATAGGGACAACATTTTCAAAAACCAACCCTTTTTTCAAATCTATTTCAATTGTGTCAATCATGGTGTAAATGAGCGCGAAACATAGTCAAATCACACCGCTCATACATCACATACAGATGCAGCGGCGCACTAGCGAGTAATTCTTCAGTGGCAGTTCGTACGCATGAGATAACCACGTTTTTACTTAACCGAAGACCTTTGGTTACCCTGGCTCCGCAAACTTGAATTAATGATGATGCAGGGTTTATTCAGACAGTGGCAGTTCTCATCACACTCATCCCGTTTTACGGCCGTTTTCCCCGCTTGCGCAGGGGTTGGCCGGTCACTCCAGTCGATCACGAACTCGATCTTTGGCATCCGCCCGCGTCAATCCAACTTCTCGCATGTCCTTCTCCACGACTTGGCTCCATGTTGTTCTTGGCCTTCCTCTCTCTCTTCTCCCAGGAACTTCGATCTCCATGCACTTCTTCACCCAATCAGCATCATCTTTCCGTAAAACATGTCCCATCCATCTTGGTCGACCTCTTCGTACCACTTCTCTCACCGAAACCAGACCCATTCGTCTCAACAGCTCATCACTCGGTGCTCGGTCTCTCAGGCTTACTCCACACATCCATCGCACCATCTTCCGTTCAGTCCGCTCTAGTCTCACCATCTGCTCTTCTGTCATTCCCCACGTTTCACTTCCATAAACCATCACACTTCGAACACAGGCAGCATAGATATTTCCTTTCACACGCAGCGGTATGTCCCTCTTTCCCAACAGACCCAACAGCTATCTGAATTTGCGCCACGCACAGCGGGTCCTTGCAATTACAGTGGCAGTTACTGAATAATTTTGGCTGGCGAGAAGTCATGTTGGGCTTACATCCCATGAGGTACTTATTGTTTCTCAATTGACGTTCCAAATCATTAGAATTGCCTCACAAGTGGAGAAGTTAATAGCACTTCAGTGAATCACTTTAAATCAGGTTTGCACGTCGCAGACAAAACATTTCGTAACATCAGCACAGTCAGTGATCAAATTGTTCATCTCAGAACTTTTATCTCTTGAAAGACTTTTACTATATTGGAACTTAGACTTTGTTTACCGCTTAAAGATTTCTTGTGGAGGAGGGATATAGATATACGCATCAATGCCCATGCGGGTCATTATTTTCATCACCTCTTTTCAACTTGCCTGTGTTTAATTGACTTTTAAAATGCAGTTAACATTATCATAAATTACATAGTTGCCCTGCAAATCATTAAACTAGTAAATATTACGCGTAGGCCCTATTACTGCTCATCGCACAAAACATGACACCAAAATGCGAATAATTGCATTGTATAATATTGTATTGAAATAGGCAATTCTCGCTTATACGGAGTACCGCTAAGCCTACCTTCCATGCATTTCATGGATGCTCTGTGGAAATTGAATAATAATACAAATTAGCATAAGCTGAATAAATAATGTCTGACGATCAAACCATTAACCAACCGCGGTAAAGAGACGCTAGCCACCGTCCTATCCCCGACCGGCCGGTTCCAACACTGTTGTGCAGTAATGATGATTTGACCAATTTCTTTTGCACATGTACACTCTAAACCAGCACCTCATAAATCACACACTAAAGCAAGACACTATTCGTAACTAATAAAAAAATCCTAAAGCAGAGCGTTTTAGGAGGCTAGCGCACTAGGGTTATTGTTCTCTTTAGTATGTCAACATTCTATTTCACGCAACCTCCTAAAATTCTAGTGTGTGGCGCTTTAGGATGCTTGTTTCTTCGATTTTAGGAGGTGCTGGTTTACAGTGTAGGCATTTTTCTACATTATTATCTTTCGACGATCTCATGCTTCAGATACTGGATAGTATGTATGAATTATGTAACACCATTCAAACAGAAATCATCCAATAATTATATAAATTCAGTCAAAACTCACATAGCAATTTCTTATGTTGTAAATGATTAAGTTGAAAGTGACAACGCTATCAAGAAACGTTCAAATTTTAAATTTGAATTAGAAGATATTTGTTTCAAAATTACAGTAAAGTTGCAAAGTTCTCTGTGGTTACTTTCTTGCAGCAAAAAGCCCCCTACAATTCCAAGGTCTGCGGCCATTGCAGGCAGAAATACCACAAGACATTAGACGTATGCAAAACAGTGGCAACATGTACATGTAGTAAAATCAAATTCAGCATCAACAACTGACAAAGTGTATACCGATTTCTTCCGCATTTACCTATACGCCAGTCTCCTGACCTGTGTCAAAATTATTATTACCGAGAAAAAAATTATTATTTACTTTTGAAATTTTCATAAAATACATTACCTTCGTGACAATTTTCAATGCTTTGTCATGATTTACATGGTGATTTTCAAAGTTTGCATTGGAATGATTTATGGTATGTTTCAAATTTAGACTTTATTTTCTAGCAACATTTTTAAGTTATTTTCATGGCAATTCAACAGCCGTGCATCCAAAGACTTTTAAAGTTTTAAGTTCTTCATGCTACAAAGTCGTTCATATTTTTGAAGCCACCTCTCTGTTACTTCTTGAATGATGTACATGACAATACGAAGCATTCATTGCGAATTATTTGAGGTACTTTTTGTAGGTTATTGACATCTTCATTCTATGAATTATATATCATTCCGTAAATGTGACAGTCTCAAAAATGATGTTTCCTAGCCGCATGGGCCTTATATCATAGTCTAATAAGCATTTCAAAATGAAAGGGAAGTTGTGCAATAATTTTGTGAATATATGAGTGGTCACTCAATAAAAGCCTTTTATGAAATAGCGTGAATGAGGAAAGCTTGATTGTTCTAAAAATATCGCACAAATTATATTGTATGCCTACAGAATTGTAAGTTTATTTTTCTGCGGTTAATCTATTCTGACATCATATTTTACAGATCAACTCCCATGCATGGCAAGCTTTTAAGGGGAATTTGTAATATTTTTTGTAATTTCATCGAAAAGGCTGACTTCTACTTGTATGCTATTATTCACAAACAGAATGAAAATGGGGCAGCAAACTGATATTTTAACTATTATTTAGTTGAAATCAACTGATATTGAATTATTGATGAATAAGTAAATTTTCAGAGGTGCTATAATAATTTGAAGCAGACTGTTTATTTGTGGCCATCCAAAGAATCACAAAATCTTTGCATTATGAAAAAGATGTCGGGAAGATCACACTGTCAGCCAAAATTCACCAAGATTTTCCATCGTATCTATCTTGAAACTCTTCATCAGAGATCGCGTTCAATTGTTTCCGTGAGGACTACTGGTCAATACTTGCACCACTTAGGAAAGTGACATGTATGCCAATTTAATCTATGAAACATCTGGTTTCTCATGGTAAAATGTTCATAGAAATTGAATTTCAACTTCAGCGTGAATTTGTAGGGATTTAACCCTAGAATGTACAAAAATAAAATAAACATCTGTGTACAACGAGGTCACAAAGCATCTTTATCGTAATTGGCTTTTGGTTTGGTAGAATAACTTAGATTTTTATGAAGGACATTGAAGTTGATTATATTTATTGATATCAAATAGACCTAACATAGATATAAAATCAATAAAATCGATAAGATATTATGAATTCATAATGTATCGGTCGAAATAAGTTTAATGCAAGTTGTATAATAAGCTGTATATCTCAACGCTGATTTCACTCGTTTATTTCAATTAGTCTTATGATAATACTGTAGTTTAGCCTGATTAGTAAAGTTTTCTTATTTTTTATTGTAGCTGAATTATTCATGTTGTCACAATTCTCTTTACATAAATCAAATAAACATTCCGTATTTTGAGTATTAGGCGTATAATATAAGCACACTATATCATTATAAATAATACTATTACTACTAATGTACTATCATGACAATTTTTATACTTCAGATAAAAAATAATCACGACAGTCGGTATATTCCTACATCCATTGCTTTGTAAAGTAATATTTTGCGTTATATTTAGTAATGCATTTTTGAACATTATGTTTTACGTACAAGGAAAATCACTGTTTTCCAAAATATTTTCTCTTCAAAATGAACGTCGTTTTCATCACAAAAACTAGTCATTATTTTGTATGGAGCAGCTGATGCACAACCTCAAATCAGCAGTATGAGTACCACAAACCCACTTGGTGCACTTCGAGCATTTCAATTTCGTCTTATTGCGCTTAGAAGTATCACAAAATTGACAATTGCTTCTTTTGTTCGCGATGTCTGAAGCAGGATGACGTATTATTCCTGACATTTGCAATGCCCTTTCGGTTGTGGGATGAAGGATAGTCCCGCTAGCTCTTTGGCGTTGAAAATCAGAAATCAATGCCATTGAACGATCATAGATGAAAGAAAATCTGGATAACGCTGGTTGGTTTGAAATATCCTTCCAAAGAATGTAAGCATTCAGAGCCGAAATATCAAGCACATTGCAAAATACACCAAGGGGACATCGGCGTGTACCAATCCTTGTTGTACAGTTACGCAGCATCTGATCTATTGCATCCAATCCTGCTTTCAATTCATTGTACTCAAGTAAACACAGTCTTCGTCACTTTCCAATATTACGGCAGCAGCCCGTTCAGCAGTGAAAGTACGTTTCATTGTCAGAATCGAATGAGTGAATGACTTCGGTATGGAATAGTATAGATGAGGAATAGAACAATATCATTCTCTGTCTTCGCTTAGTCATAATTGTGTCTAATAGAATCACATGATCAGTCAAGATCACGTGCAGTAGAAACGGCATCTGACGTTCATAAGCTGCAGAGTGCTGACATCACAGTGTTCTTGATACGCTTTTATGCTATGTTGAGGTTTTAATCATGAGGTTTTTTATCAGCAAGGCAACGACATTTTAGACAGATGAATTGAAAACAATTGCAGGATGCAGCCAATCTTCATTGCTTCTATAGTGCGTCATATTTATCGTTGACACTTCATTCCATTATATTAAATTTCCAATTGCGCGCAGTAAGTCTTCAAGACTACACTTCCAAAATTACACTTTCATAGCACTTCAATGCTAATTTTCTAATGAGGTCAATTGACCTCATTGTACCTAAAGGTAGTTATCCTATTATCACAACAACTGAAAATCAGTTTCTCGCAAATTCTATCAAAGTCAAGGAGTCTGGGATAAATCCTGTGTTTATCAAGTTCAATGCTAACGATTGAAAATTGAAATGAGGTCAATTGACCTCATTGTACGTTCTAGGGTTAAGGCATTTTGTCAATACACATCATTCTTACGTTGCATGGTACTCATTACTGTGTTATAAGTAGTAACCTATTAACATTCAAGTGTCAAACTTGTAATATCGAATTCGATCATATTACACGGACGTCTGAAAGATTTTACAAATAATCAAGAAATTTACAACTACGAAAAATATGCATCATATAACTTCAAATTAAGATAACAATCAATCCGAAATGATGATACTTTTATATTTCATAGAATAAAAATGCAATTATGTTTCAGAAATGAATGTGGTTGCAGGGAAGTTATCGTTTAAGATCCAGCAAACTTTAAGACCATGGTTACCGGATGATCTAATAACGAACTATCATTGCTGCGAAATGAAAACTAATGAAGTAAGATAGTAACCAATAAAAGTCAAGGTGATTCGGCAGCCGCATTAAGGTTTGGCAGCAAATTAGCTACCAGACCGTCGGATTTTGCCCGGGCGGCCGCTACCAGATGAACCTGGTCTGGTAGCCAAGAAAGCCAAGCCATCTTCAGTTGGAAAGAAATGTTAGTTTTTTTGATGACTTGGTTTCGCAGCGAAATTCATTTCATTTGGTAGCTGACGGATTGCAGTGTATATGAAAAAATTGCATGCATTTCGATTGCCGCTATTATATCTTAGACTTTTCACTTTTGCAGCCACAACCCTGGGTATAGGAAACCTTTGTAAAGATTACAATGATGGTATGAACTTTAACATTACCACAAAATTGTCTGAGAATCCAACAGTTTTGGAGATGCGGACTATAGTGGCGGAGAGAATGGAAAAGAAACCACAGGAAATCATTCTGAGAAGGCAGATTGGGAGAGTTGGAGGCACCGATGTATACTGGGCTGGAAACGGATATTGTGATGTTGATGGAAAAGGATATGGCCGTAAAGTGGAAAACCAGAAGACAGTGATTCTGCGTAATGATGACGACCGCTTCCCAATTATACCAAATGAAACAAACTGCATCATTGTCGCAAATGTTGGAGGTGAGCTCTGTGGCCGCAAATAATTATTTATCTAAGGGCTATGTGTTTACTGACGGTGAGTTCTGATGCTCTTTGTTCACACTCAGTAATGACTGAAAAGGTGACGTCACGTATGAGGACATGCTAGTGACACGCGGAACACCTTGGTCGAACCGAAAAGTTCCACAGGGCTCATGATATTATTACCATCATATTTCTGAATGTTTTGGTAATAAGAATGTCAGTCGCTAATAATGGTGTAAGTATTTGGCATCCATACATGAGGCTTTTCCGGCCATCAGACGGAATTTTGGTCACCTCTCGGGATTCGTGTAAAAATGCAATAAAAATTTAGGGGGTGGGGGTCTACGGTAGTGAAAAATCAGTCAACGAAATTTTTGATGTCATGTCTTTCGCATTTCCACGTTAATGCACATGCACGCAGCGTGATGCAGTCATTTCGAAATTGAGTTGTACATATACAAGCTGCACGTTTTTCTTTGTATTTTGTACTTGCTCAGCTCGGTTATTCTTTCCTGATTAATATCTATTACGGTTGATATAATTTTATTTTCAGTTATTGCGAATCGGGAAGTATGCGGCAAATCGCTGGTGGTCTCACAATCGCACATTAACCATCCATAAAAGAAATGGTAAATGTAGTTAGGAGAAGCACTTGTATGCGATTGTATGATCAACATAGAAGATCAATAGATTCCGATCGATGCTTTGACGGCAAATTCAGATGCAATATTTGACTGTCTCACTTAAGGATTTCAACAGATAGGGACTTAGATTGAATTGCGAGACTATCCAAATACTGCTATTTCATCACTTTATTGATGTGGCTCCGTTGGAATAACAGACAATGTACTTAATTTCTGCATGTTTATTTTTGTCTTTAACACTGCAGAAATTGCATCTTTCGCGTGTCCGTTTCGTGCGTGTCTTGCATTTTGATTTTATGTACTTCAAGGAGAGATATGAAGACAGCTCATTTCTACGCGAACCATGGAGTAAGATTTGCATTTATTTGATTCATTCATGTATTTGTCCAGTTGGTGATGTATGAGTTTCATATGCGCTATGTAAAATTCTGCGTTTGTATGTTGTTGTAAGTTGAATTTCTACTAGTGATTGGTTTACGACCGCAAATGTCAATGTTTATTTCTAACTATCTCTAATTGTTTAATTCTGGATTAATATTTTGCTATAAAATAGAAAGTTTGATGAAAAATCACCACATTTTTAGCATTCTCGTTAATTTGTTTTTAGTTGATTTTGTGTGACATAACTAATTTCCATTCATTTTACGAATTTAATGATAGAGCAATTCCTAGTATCGTGTGATTAGATTTTTTGATGTTTCACTTCCATTGGTCAATTTTTTACCATTTTCAACCAACCGATGAGAAATTCTTCACGAGTAGCCTCACATTTGTGTCACAAAGGTAAAATGCAACGGTAGTGAACAATGCATATTTTTCATCAGACCGATGTAGTAGACTTCTTGCGCATTATCGTGGAATTAGTATGGAATTATCTTGGAATCACTTTTGCAATCAGAATTTTCTGCGAATTGTTTTAACCAAATTAGAATAGGTTCCTAGTATACGAAATACATGTACCTAAAATTGCAATATCCTAAATGCACCACTAAAAAAATAAAATATTGCTTACTTTAAGGAGATATTTGAAAAAAATTGAAGTATCGCGGAATTACAATAAGGAATTTAAAGTAAAATATTATAATAACGTTGCAAAATAGCCTGTCTAACCACAGCATTTTATTTGTAGGCTGGTCTTTCAAGGTTATGATTATTGTCCAATTGTTAGGGCAGAGCATTTATTAATTCTCCTTTTATGAAAATAGAACGAAAGTTAATTCACGAAACAGTCAAAAACTCGTGTTTTGACAGTACTGATTTCTTGCGTATGTGCTAGGGGTCGCATTACCGGTATTACCGAAACCGGTAATACCGGTAATTGTGATTTTTTTCATTACCGAATTGCCGGTTTTTTTCAAATGAAATTACCGGTTTTCGAAGGTGTAATTCAAACCATTCATCCTACTTATTCATTGCAGCCAAAGGTGATATGGAAGGCGATCAGAGTACAATAATGCAGATCATCTGAGTTGTTCGATTAGGGAAGACACACACACACACACCACTGCGCGCTACACACAACTTGCTTGATGGCATTCCCTTCAGTGTGTTCGCAACATCAAAGGATTTACGTCGTGCTCTTTTGTGCCTTTATAAGGACTTACCAACGTCTGCGAATGGTGTGAAGCTCCGTGTCTACGTTTATGCTACTGAACTTAGACAGACTATCACGACGCAAATTGACGAGGATTTACGAGCTGGAAAACGGTTCAGTCTCACATTCGACGAATGGAATTCGATTCGGAACGTTAGATACCTACATTCGACCACTTCTTCGCGATTGGTGTATAATCTCGGACTGGTGAGAATAATGGGAACGTTTTCTGCTGAACAATGCCAGTCGGCATTACGCGTCAAACTGCAAGAATTCCATCTCAATCTGGATACCGACGCTGTTTGTGAGACGACAGATGGATGCAGCATGATGATCAAACTCGGTAGACTGCTTTCATGTCCTCAGCAACTGTGCTACAATCATGGAATACAACTTGCTGTTCTAGACGTTCTGTACCGAGAGAAAGCTGCTCAAGATTGTGATGCAGATGACTTTCAACCTGTTGAGGACTTTGAATCTGACTCTGACTCAGACGTAGATGATTCCTCAAGTAATCTTGTCTTAGAAGAATCCTACACTGATGTTCCACTTCCATTCAAGGACGATACTATTGAAGAAGCCATCGATAAAGTTCGTTCAATCGTCAAGACGTTCCGCAAATCTCCCAAGAACAAATTTTCGATGCATTGAAACCGGTGAAGTTGGATGTTACTTCCCTCTCTCGTCGAGATGCAAACCTTCTTACTGCTGAAGGCGTCGTCAAGTTTGTATTCAATGCATTCGACAGTGAAGGAAGCACATTGGCCAAACAAATGAAATAGGCTATTGAAGAGCGTGTTGCACAAGATCGATACACCAAAGAATCTGTCATATTGCAATACCTTCACAATCCTCAAGCCAAATTACAAAAGAAGGCGGCTGTAAAAGCGTACTGCTGTGAACTTTTGAAGAGGATGAATTCGCCGAAAATGGATGTACGAGCACCTGAGCATAGCAATTGGAACGACATACAGGAGTCCTCTGAAGAGCCAAATTTTTCCCTACAAGAAAATCTTGAACGGGCGATCGCAGACTCACTGAAGAAGACTGTTACAGATTCGTCAATCACCGGCGACAGTGATTTCAGTGCAGTCATTGCACCTGAGCTCACATCTGCTGAGCAAAGCGGCAAACTTGGAGTCTATCTTCAGCGGGTCTATGACCATTTGCTCACCATACCACCCACATCAGTTGAGTCTGAGAGAGCATTTTCTACAGCCGGATACTTCCGTAATAAACTGCGCAGTCGCCTTTCCGACAAAACGTTGGACGTGCTATGCTTTCTTCGTGCGAATTTGCTTTTGAAGGAATGTTGTAAGTGACTGCCAGTGATGCTTGATGCTTGTTGTCGTTTTGTTTGATGCACCGATATTTTGTTCTCATAATTAGACTTTTCTGAAACGCATTCGCAAAAAGCTTTTCCTTGTGTTACTCGGTCGATGATCCGTGATATGAGGCAAGCAATGAAATAAGTCTTCTGTAGATTGTAATAATTTAAATCAGTGTCTGTTTCGAAAAATAGGTTTTTTCCACGTACTGTATGTAAGGCCTTCTAACGTACATGTACATGTAATTAGTATTTTCTCTGCCTTGTTAGATACAATATTAATTATCAGAAAACCGATAATTACCGGTATTACCGGTTTTGTAGCAACTGGATTACCGAATTACCGGTTTTCCAAAAATACCCCGCTAATGCGACCCTTAGTATGGGCCTAATTAAGATCCGACTCGTTCATATGCATATAGACTCAGCCGCAGCGTGTTCATAGTAACGGCAACCTAGTCAGTCAACCTTGTTTTCATATCAACGGCAATGTTAGATGTGACACGTACCTTTATTGAAAGAATGTTTACTGGCATGAGAGACAGCATGTGACTTCTATATAGTTAGGCACTATATCGTAACTTTCCTCCCATATGCAACTCCACGATAACATCGTGGAATTACAAAATTGCGAGCGGTCTGACAAAGCGTTCAGAGTAATTTTGTGGGTGCTGTGTGTATGAATCAATTGCTATTTTACCGTAGAAAAAAAACAAAACGATTATTCAATAATCAAAGTAATTTTTCCTCTATGATAAAATTGCGTGTTTTTTCAACGGAGAATTGCATAAAAATTCCCATGATTGGAAAAGCCTATTATTATTGTTATACAAAAAATTACAAATTCTTATTCAAATGATTAGACTTTCCAGTTATGCTTTCAAATCAAGATATCACATGTTGTAAATCATACTTGACCCATTACATGTATTCACCACAAACTATCCATTTTTGAGTAATACGGCAAAAAATGAGCAACATCCTGTAAAAAGTATTGGGGCTCATTTAAAATGCACAAAATTAAGCACAGACAAATTTGCTTGAATAGAAGCATATATTTCATAGATTCTGGATATTTCGTTAGAAATTAAAGAATCATATAATTGAATAGACTAACGAGATTAATAGTTCATAGTATGACCCATATGAATATATACTTCGTAGTGTACTGTGTACTTGAATAGCGTAATGAATGAGTGTTGTCTGATGGAAGATACATGTATTATCGCATAATTGTCTCTATGAATTGCCGTTTGAGCATGTGTGAAATGAGTCTCTCTTATTTCAGATGATATATGAAGTTCATCACCGATTCCGTTCTGACTGTTGCCGAGGATAAAAACACAGCAGATTTTGAAATTCGCAGATACATTGGTTTGTCTGTAGTTGAGAGGGTAGATACGTTTTGGTACATGGTCTGTTGTGGAAAAGAGGAGAAGCTAACTTTTCTTTGGAAGGTTTTCAAGTCTTGTTTAACATGTTTCCACGGTACAGTTGTAGAGGGTTCATTCAACATGTGTGGCCAATTAATTCGGTATGATCGCCAAAGGCTTGACGTTAGAAATCTTTCAGCGCAACTGACGATCCGATATTACCTGTTGGCCAAGAACGAGAATGGCCCAAAGTTGTTTAGGCGTTCAGACCCGTTGAAGACTCCAGTCAACTCAAGACTATTAAAAAAACATGCTACAAGCAAGACAAAATGTCAATGACTCACGGGATTCTTCCGAACGAGGACCCGTTGTTGGTTGGAGAAAGCGCCAAAGGAAAAAAGAAGAACGCGAAGAAGCGCTAAAAGCTCTTGTTGAGAAGCGAAATTTTGCGAAGCTTAGCAAGCACAATGCTTTCAGGTGTAGAAGGAGCTCAACAAAACGACCTGGACCAAAAGACTACAAGCTGACTGACCCACGCGATCTCAGTGACTCAAAGAGATCTGGCCAAACCAATCTCACCAAATCGAGTGTTTCCAAACCATCTGATCCAACCAGCCGAACAGAACCCAGTGTTTCCAAGCCGTTTGACCCAACCAACCGAACCGCAGCGAGTGTTTCCCAGCCGTTTGACCCAACCAACCGAACCGCAGCGAGTGTTTCCAAACCGTCTGACCCAACCAGCCGAACCGAACCGAGTGTTTCCAAACCGTCTGACCCAACCAACCGAACCGAACCGAGTGTTTCCAAACCGTTAGTCGCAACCAACCGAACCGCAGCGAGTGTTTCCAAGCCGTTTGACCCAACCAACCGAACCGAACTGAGTGTTTCCAAACCGTCTGACCCAACCAACCGAACCGAACCGAGTGTTTCCAAACCGTTTCACCCAACCAGCCGAACCGAACCGAGTGTTTCCAAACCGTCTGACTCAACCAACGGAACCGAGTGTCTACAAACCGTCTGACCCAACCAGCCGAACCGAACCGAGTGTTTCCAAACCGTTTGACCCAACCAGCCGAACCGAACCGAGTGTTTCCAAACCGTTTCACCCAACCAGCCGAACCGAACCGAGTGTTTCCAAACCGTCTGACCCAACCAGCCGAACCGAACCGAGTGTTTCCAAACCGTCTGACCCAACCAACCGAACCGCAGCGAATGTTTCCGAAAAATCTGATCCAACCAGCCGAACCGAACTGAATGTTTCCAAGCCGCTTGACCCAACCAGCCGAACCGAACCGAGTGTCTCCAAACCATCTGATCCAACCAGCCGAACCGAACCGAGTGTTTCCAAACCGTCTGACCCAACCAACCAACCGAACCGAGTGTTTCCAAACCGTCTGACCCAACCAGCCGAACCGAACCGAGCGTTTCAAAATCGTCTGACCCAACCAGCCGAACCGAGTGTTTCCAAACCGTCTGATCGAACCAACCGAACCACAGCGAGTGTTTCCAAACCGTCTGACCCAATCAGCCGAACCGCACCGAGTGTTTCCAAACCGTCTGACCCAACCAGCCGAACCGAACCGAGCGTTTCCAAATCGTCTGACCCAACCAACCGAACCGAGTGTTTCCAAACCGTCTGACCCAACCAACTGAACCGAACCGAGTGTTTCCAAACCGTCTGATCGAACCAACCCAACCGCAGCGAGTGTTTCCAAACCGTCTGACCCAACCAACCAGCCGAACCGAACCGAGCGTTTCAAAACCGTCTGACCCAACCAACCAGCCGAACCGCAGCGAGTGTTTCCAAACCGTCTGACCCAACCAGCCGAACCGAACCGAGCGTTTCCAAATCGTCTGACCCAACCAACCGAACCGAGTGTCTCCAAACCGTCTGACCCAACCAACCGAACCGAACCGAGTGTTTCCAAACCGTCTGATCGAACCAACCGAACCGAACCGAGTGTTTCCAAACCGTCTGACCCAACCAACCAGCCGAACCGCAGCGAGTGTTTCCAAACCGTCTGACCACACCAGCCGAACCGCAGCGAGTGTTTCCAAACCGTCTGACCCAACCAACCAGCCGAACCGCAGCGAGTGTTTCCAAACCGTCTGACCCAACCAGCCGAACCGAACC
This sequence comes from Prostheceraeus crozeri, assembly GCA_907163375.1. NCBI lineage: Eukaryota > Metazoa > Platyhelminthes > Polycladida > Euryleptidae > Prostheceraeus > Prostheceraeus crozeri. Next base: position 27,576 of record CAJQUW010009755.1, on the reverse strand, counting down.
GAGTGTTTCAAAACCTTCTGACCCAACCAGCCGAACCGAACCGAGTATTTCCAAACCATCTGACCCAACCAACCGAACCGAACCGAGTGTTTCAAAACCTTCTGACCCAACCAGCCGAACCGAACCGAGTATTTCCAAACCGTCTGACCCAACCAACCGAACCGAACCGAGTGTTTCAAAACCTTCTGACCCAACCAGACGAACCGAACCGAGTATTTCCAAACCGTCTGACCCAACCAACCGAACCGAACCGAGTGTTTCAAAACCTTCTGACCCAACCAGCCGAACCGAACCGAGTATTTCCAAACCGTCTGACCCAGCCAACCGAACCGAACCGAGTGTTTCCAAACCGTCTGACCCAACATGCCGAACCGAACCGAGTGTTTCCAAACCGTCCGACCCAACCAACCAACCGAACCGAGTGTTTCAAAACCTTCTGACCCAACCAGCCGAACCGAACCGAGTATTTCCAAACCGTCTGACCCAACCAACCGAACCGAACCGAGTGTTTCCAAACCGTCTGACCCAACCAACCGAACCGCAGCGAGTGTTTCCAAACCGTCTGACCCAACCAACCGAACCGAACCGAGTGTTTTTAAGCAGTCTGACCCAACCATCCGAACCGCAGCGAGTGTTTCCAAACCGTCTGACCCAACCAACCGAACCGAACCGAGTGTTTCCAAACCGTCCGACCCAGCCAACCGAACCGAACCGAGTGTTTCCAAACCGTCTGACCCAACCAGCCAAACCGAACCGAGTGTTTCCAAACCGTCTGACCCAACCAACCGAACCGCACCGAGTGTTTCCAAACCATCTGATCCAACCAGCCGAACCGAACCGAGTATGTCCAAACCGTCTGACCCAACCAACCGAACCGAACCGAGTGTTTCAAAACCTTCTGACCCAACCAGCCGAACCGAACCGAGTATTTCCAAACCGTCTGACCCAACCAACCGAACCGAACCGAGTGTTTCCAAACCGTCTGACCCAATCAGCCGAACCGCACCGAGTATTTCCAAACCGTCTGACCCAACCGGCCAAACCGAACCGAGCGTTTCCAAACCATCTGACCCAACCAACCGAACCGAACGGAGTGTTTCCAAACCGTCTGACCCAACTAACCGAACCGAACCGAGTGTTTCCAAACCGTCCGACCCAGCCAACCAACCGAACCGAGTGTTTCAAAACCTTCTGACCCAACCAGCCGAACCGAACCGAGTATTTCCAAACCGTCTGACCCAACCAAACAACCGAACCGAGTGTTTCCAAACCGTCTGACCCAACCAACCGAACCGCAGCGACTGTTTCCAAGCCGTCTGACCCAACCAGCCGAAGCACAGCGACTGTTTCCAAACCATCTGATCCAACCAGTTGAACCGAACCGAGTGTTTCCAAACCGTCTGACCCAACCAACCGAACCGAACCGAGTGTTTCCAAGCCGTCTGACCCAACCAGCCGAACCGCAGCGAGTGTTTCCAAACCGTCCGACCCAGCCAACCGAACCGAACCGAGTGTTTCCAAATCATCTGATCCAACCAGCCGAACCACACCGAGTGTTTCCAAACCGTCTGACCCAACCAACCGAACCGAACCGAGTGTTTCCAAGCCGTCTGACCCAACAAGCCGAACCGAACCGAGTGTTTCCAAACCGTCCGACCCAGCCAACCGAACCGAACCGAGTGTTTCCAAACCATCTGATCCAACCAGCCGAACCGAACCGAGTATGTCCAAACCGTCTGACCCAACCAACCGAACCGAACCGAGTGTTTCAAAACCTTCTGACCCAACCAGCCGAACCGAACCGAGTATTTCCAAACCGTCTGACCCAACCAACCGAACCGAACCGAGTGTTTCCAAACCGTCTGACCCAATCAGCCGAACCGCACCGAGTATTTCCAAACCGTCTGACCCAACCGGCCAAACCGAACCGAGCGTTTCCAAACCATCTGACCCAACCAACCGAACCGAACGGAGTGTTTCCAAACCGTCTGACCCAACTAACCGAACCGAACCGAGTGTTTCCAAACCGTCCGACCCAGCCAACCAACCGAACCGAGTGTTTCAAAACCTTCTGACCCAACCAGCCGAACCGAACCGAGTATTTCCAAACCGTCTGACCCAACCAAACAACCGAACCGAGTGTTTCCAAACCGTCTGACCCAACCAACCGAACCGCAGCGACTGTTTCCAAGCCGTCTGACCCAACCAGCCGAAGCACAGCGACTGTTTCCAAACCATCTGATCCAACCAGTTGAACCGAACCGAGTGTTTCCAAACCGTCTGACCCAACCAACCGAACCGAACCGAGTGTTTCCAAGCCGTCTGACCCAACCAGCCGAACCGCAGCGAGTGTTTCCAAACCGTCCGACCCAGCCAACCGAACCGAACCGAGTGTTTCCAAATCATCTGATCCAACCAGCCGAACCACACCGAGTGTTTCCAAACCGTCTGACCCAACCAACCGAACCGAACCGAGTGTTTCCAAGCCGTCTGACCCAACCAGCCGAACCGAACCGAGTGTTTCCAAACCGTCCGACCCAGCCAACCGAACCGAACCGAGTGTTTCCAAACCATCTGATCCAACCAGCCGAACCGAACCGAGTGTTTCCAAACCATCTGATCCAACCAGCCGAACCGAACCGAGTGTTTCCAAACCGTCTGACACAACCAACCGAACCGAACCGAGTGTTTCCAAGCCGTCTGACCCAACCAGCCGAACCGAACCGAGTGTTTCCAAACCGTCCGACCCAGCCAACCGAACCGAACCGAGTGTTTCCAAACCATCTGATCCAACCAGCCGAACCACACCGAGTGTTTCCAAACCGTCTGACTCAACCAACCGAACCGCAGCGAGTGTTTCCAAACCGTCTGACCCAATCAGCCGAACCGCAGCGAGTGTCTCCAAACCGTCTGACCCAACCAGCCGAACCGCAGCGATCGTTTCCAAACCGTCTGACCCAACCAGCTGAACCGAACCGAGTGTTTCCAAACAAACTGACCCAACCAGCCGAACCGCAGCGAGTGCTTCCAAACCATCTGATCCAACCAGCCGAACCACACCGAGTGTTTCCAAACCATCTGATCCAACCAGCCGAACCGAACCGAGTGTTTCCAAACCGTCTGACCCAACCAACCGAACCGAACCGAGTGTTTCCAAACCATCTGACCCAACCAGCCGAACCGCAGCGAGTGTTTCCAAACCGTCTGACTTAATCAGCCGAACCGCATCGAGTATTTCCAACCATCTGAACCGAACCGAGCGTTTCCAAACCGTCTGATCCAACCAACCGAACAGAATGGAGTGTTCCCAAACCGTCTGACCCAATCAGCCGAACCACCCCGAGTATTTCCAAACCGTCTGACCCAACCAGCCGAACCGAACCCAGCGTTTCCAAGCCGTCTGACCCAACCAACCGAACCGAACCGAGTGTTTCCAAACCGTCTGACCCAACCAACCAACCGAACCTAACCGAGTGTTTCCAAACCGTCTGATCCAACCAACCGAACAGAACCGAGTGTTTCCAAACCGTCTGACCCAATCAGCCGAACCACCCCGAGTGTTTCCAAACCGTCTGACCCAACCAGCCGAACCGACTCCGAGCGTTTCCAAGCCATCTGACCCAACCAGCCGAACCGAACCGAGCGTTTCCAAGCCGTCTGACCCAACCAATCGAACCGAACCGAGTGTTTCCAAGCCGTCTGACCCAACCAATCGAACAGAACCGAGTGTTTCCAAACCGTCTGACCAATCAGCCGAACCACACCGAGTGTTTCCAAACCGTCTGACCCAACCAGCCGAACCGAACCGAGCGCTTCCAAGCCGTCTGACCCAACCAACCGAACCGAACCGAGTGTTTCCAAACCGTCTGACCCAACCAACCAACCGAACCTAACCGAGTGTTTCCAAACCGTCTCACCCAACCAGCCGAACCGAAGCGAGTGTTTCCAAGCCGTTTGACCCAACCAACCGAACCGCAGCGAATGTTTCCAAACCATCTGATCCAACCAGCCGAACCGAACCGAGTGTTTCGAAACCGTCTGACCCAACCAGCTGAACCGCAGCGAGTGTCTCCAAACCGTCTGACCCAACCAACCAACCGAGTGTTTCCAAACCATCTGATCCAACCAGCCGAACCGCACCGAGTGTTTCCAAACCATCTGATCCAACCAGCCGAACCGAACCGAGTGTTTCCAAACCGTCTGATCCAACCAACCGAACAGAACCGAGTGTTTCCAAACCGTCTGACCCAACCAGCCGAACCGAACCGAATGCTTCCAAACCATCTGATCCAACCAGCCGAACCGAAGCGAGTGTTTCCAAACCGTCTGACCAAACCAGCCGAACCGAACCGAGTGTTTCCAAACCGTCTGACCCAACCAACCGAACCGCAGCGAGTGTTTCTAAACCGTTTGACCCAACCAACCGAACCGAACCGAGTGTTTCCAAACCGTCTGTCCCAACCAACCGAATCGAACCGAGCGTTTCCAAGCCGTCTGACCCAACCAACCGAACCGAGTGTATCCAAACCGTCTGATCCAACCAACCGAACCGAACGGAGTGTTTCCAAACCGTCCGACCCAGCCAACCGAACCGCAGCGAGTGTTTCCAAACCGTTTGACCCAACCAACCGAACCGCAGCGAATGTTTCCAAGCGGTTTGACCCAACCGACCGAACCGAACCGAGTGTTTCCAAACCGTTTGACCCAACCAACCGAACCGAACCGAGTGTTTCCAAACCATCCGACCCAACCAACCGTACCAAACGGAGTGTTTCCAAACCGTCTGACCCAATCAGCCGAACCGCACCGAGTGTTTCCAAACCGTCTGACCCAACCGGCCAAACCGAACCGAGCGTTTCCAAACCATCTGACCCAACCAACCGAACCGAACGGAGTGTTTCCAAACCGTCCGAAACAGCCAACCGAACCGCAGCGAGTGTTTCCAAACCGTTTGACCCGACCAGCAGAGCCGAACCGAGTGTTTCCAAGCGGTTTGACCCAACCAACCGAACCGAACCGAGTGTTTCCAAACCGTTTGACCCAACCAACCGAACCGAACCGAGTGTTTCCAAACCATCCGACCCAACCAACCGTACCAAACGGAGTGTTTCCAAACCGTCTGACCCAATCAGCCGAACCGCACCGAGTGTTTCCAAACCGTCTGACCCAACCGGCCAGACCGAACCGAGCGTTTCCAAGCCGTCTGACCGAACCAACCGAACCGAACCGAGTATTTCCAAACCGTCTGACCCAACCAGCCGAACCGAACCGAGCGTTTCCAAGCCGTCTGACCCAACCAACCGAACCGAACCGAGTGTTTCCAAACCGTCTGACCCAACCAACCGAACCGAACGGAGTGTTTCCAAGCCGTCTGACCCAACCAACCGAACCGCAGCGAATGTGTCCAAGCCGTCTGACTCAACCAACCGAACCGCAGCGAGTGTTTCCAAACCGTCTGACCCAACCAGCCGAACCGAACCGAGTGTTTCCAAACCGTCTGACCCAGCCAACCGAACCGAAGCGAGTGTTTCCAAACCGTCTGTCCCAACCAGCCGAACCGCAGCGAGTGTCTCCAAACCGTCTGACTCAACCAACCGAACCGAACCGAGTGTTTCCAAACCGTCTGACCCAACCAACCAACCGAACCGAGTGTTTCCAAACCGTCTGATCCAACCAGCCGAACCACACCGAGTGTTTCCAAACCATCTGATCCAACCAGCCGAACCGAACCGAGTGTTTCCAAACCGTCTGACCCAACCAACCGAACAGAACCGAGTGTTTCCAAACCGTCTGACCCAACCAGCCGAACCGCAGCGAGTGTTTCCAAACCGTCTGACCCAATCAGCCGAACCACACCGAGTGTTTCCAAACCATCTGATCCAACCAGCTGAACCGAACCGAGTGTTTCCAAACAGTCTGATCCAACCAACCGAACAGAACCGCGTGTTTCCAAACCGTCTGACCCAATCAGCCGAACCACACCGAGTGTTTCCAAACCGTCTGACCCAATCAGCCGAACCGAACCGAGTGTTTCCAAACCGTCTGACCCAACCAACCGAACAGAACCGAGTGTTTCCAAACCGTCTCACCCAATCAACCAACCGAGTGTTTCCAAACCGTCTGACCCAATCAGCCGAACCACACCGAGTGTTTCCAAACCATCTGATCCAACCAGCTGAACCGAACCGAGTGTTTCCAAACCGTCTGATCCAACCAACCGAACAGAACCGCGTGTTTCCAAACCGTCTGACCCAATCAGCCGAACCACACCGAGTGTTTCCAAACCGTCTGACCCAACCAGCCGAACCGAACCGAGCGTTTCCAAGCCGTCTGACCCAATCAGCCGAACCGAACCGAGTGTTTCCAAACCGTCCGACCCAGCCAACCGAACAGAACCGAGTGTTTCCAAACCGTCTGACCAATCAGCCGAACCACACCGAGTGTTTCCAAACCGTCTGAACCAATCAGCCGAACCGAACCGAGCGCTTCCAAGCCGTCTGGCCCAACCAACCGAACCGAACCGAGCGTTTCCAAACCGTCTGACCCAATCAGCCGAACCACACCGAGTGTTTCCAAACCGTCTGATCCAACCAGCCGAACCGAACCGAGCGTTTCCAAGCCGTCTGACCCAACCAACCGATACGAACCGAGTGTTTCTAACCGTCTGACCCAACCAACCGAACCGCAGCGAATGTTTCCAAACCATCTGATCCAATTAGCCGAACCGAACCGAGTGTTTCCAAACCGTCTGATCCAAACAGCCGAACCGAAGCGAGTGTTTCCAAGCCGTTTGACCGAACCAACCGAACCGCAGCGAATGTTTCCAAACCATCTGATCCAACCAGCCGAACCGAACCGAGTGTTTCCAAACCGTCTGACCCAACCAGCTGAACCGCAGCGAGTGTCTCCAAACCGTCTGACCCAACCAACCGAACCGAACCGAGTGTTTCCAAACCGTCTGACCTAACCAACCAACCGAGTGTTTCCAAACCATCTGATCCAACCAGCCGAACCGCAGCGAGTGTTTCCAAACCATCTGATCCAACCAGCCGAACCGAACCGAGTGCTTCCAAACCGTCTGATCCAACCAACCGAACAGAACCGAGTGTTTCCAAACCGTCTGACCCAACCAGCCGAACCGAACCGAGTGCTTCCAAACCATCTGATCCAACCAGCCGAACCGAAGCGAATGTTTCCAAACCGTCTGACCAAACCAACCGAACCGAACCGAGTGTTTCCAAACCGTCTGACCCAACCAACCGAACCGCAGCGAGTGTTTCCAAACCATTTGACCCAACCAACCGAACCGAACCGAGTGTTTCCAAACCGTCTGTCCCAACCAACCGAATCGAACCGAGCGTTTCCAAGCCGTCTGACCCAACCAACCGAACCGAACCGAGTGTTTCCAAACCGTCTGATCCAACCAACCGAACCGAACGGAGTGTTTCCAAACCGTCCGACCCAGCCAACCGAACAGAACCGAGTGTTTCCAAACCGTCTGACCCAACCAACCGAACCGCAGCGAGTGTTTCCAAACCGTCTGACCCAATCAGCCGAACCACACCGAGTGTTTCCAAACCATCTGATCCAACCAGCTGAACCGAACCGAGTGTTTCTAAACAGTCTGATCCAACCAACCGAACAGAACCGCGTGTTTCCAAACCGTCTGACCCAATCAGCCGAACCACACCGAGTGTTTCCAAACCGTCTGACCCAATCAGCCGAACCGAACCGAGTGTTTCCAAACCGTCTGACCCAGTCAGCCGAACCGCACCGAGTGTTTCCAAACCGTCCGACCCAACCGGCCAAACCGAACCGAGCGTTTCCAAACCATCTGACCCAACCAACCGAACCGAACGGAGTGTTTCCAAACCGTCCGAAACAGCCAGCCGAACCGAACCGAGTGTTTCCAAACCGTTTGACCCAACCAGCAGAACCGAACCGAGTGTTTCCAAGCGGTTTGACCAAACCAACCGAACCGAACCGAGTGTTTCCAAACCGTTTGACCCAACCAACCGAACCGAACCGAGTGTTTCCAAACCATCCGACCCAACCAACCGTACCAAACGGAGTGTTTCCAAACCGTCTGACCCAATCAGCCGAACCGCACCGAGTGTTTCCAAACCGTCTGACCCAACCGGCCAAACCGAACCGAGCGTTTCCAAGCCGTCTGACCGAACCAACCGAACCGAACCGAGTATTTCCAAACCGTCTGACCCAACCAGCCGAACCGAACCGAGCGTTTCCAAGCCGTCTGACCCAACCAACCGAACCGAACCGAGTGTTTCCAAACCGTCTGACCCAACCAACCGAACCGAACCGAGTGTTTCCAAACCGTCTGACCCAACCAACTTACCGAACCGAGTGTTTCCAAACCGTCTGACCCAACCAACCGAACCGAACCGAGCGTTTCCAAACCGTCTGACCCAACCAACCGAACCGCAGCGAATGTTTCCAAGCCGCCTGACCCAACCAACCGAACCGAACCGAGTGCTTCCAAACCGTCTGATCCAACCAACCGAACAGAACCGAGTGTTTCCAAACCGTCTGACCCAACCAGCCGAACCGAACCGAGTGCTTCCAAACCATCTGATCCAACCAGCCGAACCGAAGCGAGTGTTTCCAAACCGTCTGACCAAACCAGCCGAACCGAACCGAGTGTTTCCAAACCGTCTGACCCAACCAACCGAACCGCAGCGAGTGTTTCCAAACCGTTTGACCCAACCAACCGAACCGAACCGAGTGTTTCCAAACCGTCTGTCCCAACCAACCGAATCGAACCGAGCGTTACCAAGCCGTCTGACCCAACCAACCGAACCGAACCGAGTGTTTCCAAACCGTCTGATCCAACCAACCGAACCGAACGGAGTGTTTCCAAACCGTCCGACCCAGCCAACCGAACAGAACCGAGTGTTTCCAAACCGTTTGACCCAACCAACCGAACCGCAGCGAATGTTTCCAAGCGGTTTGACCCAACCAACCGAACCGAACCGAGTGTTTCCAAACCGTCTGACCCAACCAACCGAACCGAACCGAGTGTTTCCAAACCATCCGACCCAATCAACCGTACCAAACGGAGTGTTTCCAAACCGTCTGACCCAATCAGCCGAACCTCACCGAGTGTTTCCAAACCGTCCGACCCAACCGGCCAAACCGAACCGAGCGTTTCCAAACCATCTGACCCAACCAACCGAACCGAACGGAGTGTTTCCAAACCCTCCGAAACAGCCAACCGAACCGAGTGTTTCCAAACCGTTTGACCCAACCAGCAGAGCCGAACCGAGTGTTTCCAAGCGGTTTGACCAAACCAACCGAACCGAACCGAGTGTTTCCAAACCGTTTGACCCAACCAACCGAACCGAACCGAGTGTTTCCAAACCGTCTGACCCAACCAACCGTACCAAACGGAGTGTTTCCAAACCGTCTGACCCAATCAGCCGAACCGCACCGAGTGTTTCCAAACCGTCTGACCCAACCGGCCAAACCGAACCGAGCGTTTCCAAGCCGTCTGACCCAACCAACCGAACCGAACCGAGTGTTTCCAAACCGTCTGACCCAAACAACCGAACCGAACCGAGTGTTTCCAAACCGTCTGACCCAACCAACCGAACCGAACCGAGTGTTTCCAAACCGTCTGACCCAACCAACCGAACCGAACCGAGCGTTTCCAAGCCGTCTGACCCAACCAACCGAACCGCAGCGAATGTTTCCAAGCCGTCTGACCCAACCAACCGAACCGAACGGAGTGTTTCCAAATCGTCTGACCCAACCAGCCGAACCGAACCGAGTGTTTCCAAACCGTCCGACCCAGCCAACCGAACCGAAGCGAGTGTTTCCAAACCGTCTGTCCCAACCAGCCGAACCGCAGCGAGTGTCTCCAAACCGTCTGACTCAACCAACCGAACCGAACCGAGTGTTTCCAAACCGTCTGACCCAACCAACCAACCGAACCGAGTTTTTCCAAACCGTCTGATCCAACCAGCCGAACCACACCGAGTGTTTCCAAACCATCTGATCCAACCAGCCGAACCGAACCGAGTGTTTCCAAACCGTTTGACCCAACCAACCGAACAGAACCGAGTGTTTTCAAACCGTCTGACCCAACCAGCCGAACCGCAGCGAGTGTTTCCAAACCGTCTGACCCAATCAGCCGAACCACACCGAGTGTTTCCAAACCATCTGATCCAACCAGCTGAACAGAACCGAGTGTTTCCAAACCGTCTGACCCAATCAGCCGAACCACACCGAGTGTTTCCAAACCGTCTGACCCAATCAGCCGAACCGAACCGAGTGTTTCCAAACCGTCTGACCCAACCAACCGAACAGAACCGAGTGCTTCCAAACCGTCTGACCCAACCAACCAACCGAGTGTTTCCAAACCGTCTGACCCAATCAGCCGAATCACACCGAGTGTTTCCAAACCATCTGACCCAACCAGCTGAACCGAACCGAGTGTTTCCAAACCGTCTGATCCAACCAACCGAACAGAACCGCGTGTTTCCAAACCGTCTGACCCAATCAGCCGAACCACACCGAGTGTTTCCAAACCGTCTGACCCAACCAGCCGAACCGAACCGAGCGTTTCCAAGCCGTCTGACCCAATCAGCCGAACCGAACCGAGTGTTTCCAAACCGTCTGACCCAACCAACCGAACAGAACCGAGTGTTTCCAAACCGTCTGACCAATCAGCCGAACCGCACCGAGTGTTTCCAAACCGTCTGACCCAACAAGCCGAACCGAACCGAGCGCTTCCAAGCCGTCTGACCCAACCAACCGAACCGATTCGAGCGTTTCCAAACCGTCTGACCCAATCAGCCGAACCACACCGAGTGTTTCCAAACCGTCTGATCCAACCAGCCGAACCGAACCGAGCGTTTCCAAGCCGTCTGACCCAACCAACCGATACGAACCGAGTGTTTCTAACCGTCTGACCCAACCAACCGAACCGCAGCGAATGTTTCCAAACCATCTGATCCAATTAGCCGAACCGAACCGAGTGTTTCCAAACCGTCTGATCCAAACAGCCGAACCGAAGCGAGTGTTTCCAAGCCGTTTGACCGAACCAACCGAACCGCAGCGAATGTTTCCAAACCATCTGATCCAACCAGCCGAACCGAACCGAGTGTTTCCAAACCGTCTGACCCAACCAGCTGAACCGCAGCGAGTGTTTCCAAACCGTTTGACCCAACCAACCAACCGAACCTAACCGAGTGTTTCCAAACCGTCTGATCGAACCAACCGAACCACAGCGAGTGTTTCCAAACCATCTGACCCAACCAACCGAACCGAACCGAGTGTTTCCAAACCGTCTGACCCAACCGGCCAAACCGAACCGAGCGTTTTTCTTTTATATCTTTTATTTTTTCCTTATTTTATATTATATTCTTAATCTATTATTCCGTTTTTATTATATTTCTTTGTTTTATTTTTATTATTCCGTTTGTATTTTTTTTTTTTTTTCTTTTTTCTATTTTATTCAAAAACATACTTATTTTTTTTTTTCTCCTTATTTCTTTTATTTCTTTTTTCTATTTATTGTTTAATTTTCTTATTATATTAAATTCTATTTTTATCATTTTTTTTATTTACATTACATTTCATTTTTTTTTTGTTGAAATGTAGTAGAACATAACACCCCAAGCCGTCTGTCCCAACCAACCGAATCGAACCGAGCGTTTCCAAGCCGTCTGACCCAACCAACCGAACCGAGTGTTTCCAAACCGTCTGATCCAACCAGCCGAACCGAACCGAGTGTTTCCAAACCGTCTGATCCAACCAACCGAACCGAACCGAGTGTTTCCAAGCCGTTTGACCCAACCTACCGAACCGAACCGAGTGTTTCCAAACCGTCTGACCCAACCAACCGAACCGAACCGAGTGTTTCCAAACCGTCTGACCCAATCAGCCGAACCTAACCGAGTGTTTCCAAGCCGTCTGACCCAACCGGCCAAACCGAACCGAGCGTTTCCAAGCCGTCTGACCCAACCAACCGAATCGAACCGAGTGTTTACAAACCATCTGATCCAACCAGCCGAACCGCAGCGAGTGTTTCCAAACCATCTGATCCAACCAGCCGAACCACAGCGAGTGTTTCCAAACCATCTGATCCAACCAGCCGAACCGCAGCGAGTGTTTCCAAACCATCTGATCCAACCAACCGAACCGAGTGTTTCCAAGCCGTTTGACCAAACCAACCGAACCGCAGCGAGTGTTTTCAAACCGTCTGACCCAAGGAGCTCGAGCGTCCTGCATCGAGTGACTCCTTTAAGCATGTGGAAAGCAAACGCGTTTGCAAACATCAAAGTGTACAAAAAACTTTGTTTTATTTTTTCAAATAGAAAAGTTGCTGTACCAATGATAGAAATTATCTTTGATTTGCATGTATAAAATAGATTGCATACTTTGGGATGGATAAAAACATATTACAGAGAAGTTACATGTCACGGCCGCTATTTTTTATTATCACTCGCTTATTTGCATTTACAGTACGCCTACTACAGAGGCCATAATCAAGTAAATAATGTGTAAAATGAAATGTTTTTCTATATGGAAATCATGTTTCAAGAATTTTAGTAGTCTTGAATTTCTTAAATTGAAATTTTATTCAATAATACATCATCAAAGTTTCCAACGGAGCCATCTATTTGTCGTAGTATAGAGCTCTAGAATTTATACACATGCATTATTTGTCGGTCGTAAAATTCTCCGATTTATCTGAATCCCAGAGTGATTCAGTCAGATAAGCTTCAAGAACATCCTGACGTGGAATGCCACTGCCGAAGTTCGATATTTCGGCGTTTTCTGGTGGTAGAACGAACATAGGCCCCAACGCCTACATGTTGGTGAGTGGCACTGCGACAAAAAATACGTTTCAATGCATGCCAAGAACCTTGTTTACTTTTATTTACTATTTAGAGACAGCAAATGGAGAAGGTGATCAGTCTCGAAAATAATGCAAAATGTTGATTATTTGGCAGTGCAAATAGCTGATAAACGATTTCGATGGATTTCTTGGTGTGAGGAAGGGCTTGTTCACTTAAATGGAGATAATTGCAATAAATGGCGTGGATATTTCTCCATAAATCCAGTGTCTGGCCAAGACCTGTCCAACCTCTAGCTTTTGCGATATTGTAAGAACGAAAAATGAAAGAAACTTATGCAGTTAGCTTACTTATGATAGGCGAATTAAGCCTACAATGATGATAGATATGAACCATGACAGCAGATGTAAGTTATTAAGGATTTGTTATTGGCATCTAGCGGATGCATGAATGGTGAAGACATTTCAAAGTTCATTTTTATGCTCTTTATTCCCATTTTCCGCACCGCTAATTTTCTGGAGTTCTCCTGCAACATAATTTCGACCCATGACTACATGCAGCATCGATCGGAATCTATGTCAGTTTTCATATGGTATGCATCGATTTGCCGCATAATCATGGCTTCCTTTACAACTATTTGCAGGCCTATATCAGGGATATCTAGACTACGGGATGCGAAGGCTCAATACTGAGTGATCTGAAATCTTACGAGGTGCGGCCTGACATCCAATTGACATTTTCTAATGTATTTGATATCTAGCGTCATACACCGAGCGTGCGAATTATGTGCAACGCCGTCAACTGTCACAGATCTGTGATCAGTCTCAATGTCATGCACTCCAAAACTCAATGGGGAAGTTTCTTAAACAATAAATTAGTAAAATGCGTCATCTCTCGCGCTGACTGGAACGCGTTGTCAGCATCACTGTGATTCACCTCGGAAATGCTGTACACTGCACTGTTGTGTAGACTTTTTCCTGCGCAGCTATCGATTACTACACGAGTTTATTATGTTAGACCAAAACAACATCGCCTCAGATTGAACATATGGGTTGGAAATGCTGTGTGCCTCTGTATCGCTCGGGCTATAAGACCAATATACATGTACAAGAAAAGGTTTCTTTCTATGCTTTTCCGACGGATAATGATCAAAAAATTAAGTGGTTACGTTCAATCAAGCGTGCTGACCTGGATAAATTTGGCATTAAGCATGATTATGTACCAACGGAATCATCTCGTGTCTGCTCTCGTCACTTCTGTTGGAAGGATTTTATTCGCGAAAGCTGTGATACAAACGTCACAAGGTTATCGAAGCGTCATCGATCTGAATTGAAAATTCTTCAGTTTAAACTCGCAATTCCTTCTATTTTTGAAGATTATCCCACTTCATCACAACCAACGACATCTACAGAAAGTGCACAACGGCATGATCCTCCAACAGCATCTTCACGATTTCAGAGACAAATTAAGCTGACCACCTGAAAGATATCGAAGAGAATCTTTCTTGTCTGACCGACTGGATGGGTTTGACAGTCTATGTCAACGACTTCCTAGTATATCCCTGCCATCAGATTTTTCATTTTATCAAAAATCCGATTGTGTACTATTCCTCTATATTCCAGCTGAATCTTTCGACCGCGGAGGTACTCCAGCAGGGATTCAATGTCTTGTGCGGATTTTTAGAGACATGACTTTCGATTGCTTCAATGGTGGCTGCAGATTGAATTCCAGCTTGTTTTCCCATCTTCTCGAAGTCAAAGATATAATTTCTTCAGAAACAGAGATAGCCAACGTACTCGCCACAATAAAATCGTTTTCATCATCGAATAATGATAGTGACGTGAATATTCTTATTGAAATTGCGCGAAATTCATTACAACATGTGTCTGGTACAACTCCAGGACGAAAATCCTGATTTCATTGGATTAAATCCTGATTTCATTCAAAGTCAGTACATGCACGGCGTTACTCACCGAGCCTTATTTTGATTTTTTTTGTGGAGTATGACTATCTTCGTTGTACAAACGGCTGCGTCAATTATTTTGTCTTCCAACTCAAAAGTGGCTTCAAAACATGTCTTCCGGTACTACGTATCTCCATTCCTACTTGATCGAGAATACATCAAATCACGTGTAGCTGCATTTCAAGATGTTGAAAAGGTCGTTCTACTGATGATCGACGAGGTCTACTATGTAGCGAGTCGAGTAGAATTATCAAAAGGTACTGTTTCAAACTACTGTTCTATCGGATCGCGATACTCAAAATGACTTTGAGCACACCTGGCTTGCAGCACGACTCAATTGAGTTTGCATGACGACTCAATTGATGAGGTATCCATTGCACGTCGAAATGTGATTTTCTATGTTGCAGGATACATTGGCAGATCGATTGCATCACTGTGAAGCTTGTAAGTTGCTTCTTCTTGAGCCCTCCCGTAGAATCGACATCTGATAATGAGAGTCATGCAGATAATGAGCTCGAAACTTTTATTTCCTTGGCAGATAGAGGCGGTCTTTCTTACCCATCTGAACTGAATTTTATAATTTGTATGATTTCTTATGTTTTGTACCTCGAGATCATCGAAGACAGGGATATTTTCACAAAATTTCTTTCTTGTGGTGATCAGAAGAATGCGTTTATTCATTCAGTTGCAAACGTCGTGCAACATCATGACATGTTCAATCATTTGTATGATATTTCATGTCCACGAGGACATAAGATTTTTGATGTGATAAACTGTAAACTGTTCAACTGTTTCATGAAAAACCTGATCAAGAAATTGCATCCTGCAAGAGGTGAACCTGTAGTTAATTCATCTCAAACACGGAAGTTAAAGAAATTATCTTCCAATAAAAAGTAATTATGAATGTCTGAAAGATATTTTTCCTAATTTCAGGGATATCTGCCTAATTTATTGGTAAAAACATTAAAAGAATATCGTAGCCGAGCTCAGGCTGCATATCTTAGGCTGTTTTTTTATGGCTTATTTGATAAAAGCAAAATCCGAAATATTGTAGATAAACGCTTTAAAGCCCGTGTAATGTATAGTACGATATTTAATGAAATGCAAATTTTTCGGTTACAGAAGTCTACTTATTAAAGTTAGGCCGCAGGATGTAAGTAGTACTCTTAGCCTTCATATCCCGTACTTTAGATATCCCTGGCCTATATGGGTGGGTTTCAGTGTATTCAATGGGCATGTATTAGCCCCAACATGCGCATCATATGCATATTTTCAGTGATATTTTCCGGCCACGGAAAGTGGTCTGTGTCTCATGCGTGTTGGCATCTATGGCCGCAGGCTTATGGCATTGTATCATTTCAATCCAGCCTTCCATTTCATTCTCAACGTAGTAGGCCTACACTGTAAATCGCTCAATACCAATCACATACGAAGGATATTTCTGTATTCTCTTGGTATATATTTGTATGCTTTTCGTATATTATACATGCTAACTATACTTTACATACTAAAGCCAAACCAGTACAATGTTAAAGGAAAGCATCAATGATTTCTAATTTATGTTGATTTAAGGTCTTTTGTCAATAAAGATCACACTAATGTTACTACTGTTTTGTAAGTAGCAAGGTCACTCAAGAATCATACTTTCAATACTGAATTCGATTTTAATACATATAAGTCTATAGCATTTCATGAATAATCAATAAGTATTCAACCATCAACATTTATGCATTATGTGAGGTTTCGTATGAAAAACATACCAGATATCTGTAAACATATGAGAATCTCGTACCAAATGTTAGTTTCAACTTGCATGTGAATTTGGTATCTTTTTGTATTGGTATATTTTGTATTTGGGTGTATATGTTTGTATGTACTTTTCGTATCCAGCGATTTATTGTGTAGATGACTGATTGATGAGTTTATGTTTTCTTTTGCTCGTACCAAAGCGAGAGTATTTGTAAAGCCTCAGCCCTCCTTTAGTGAATCATGCATGAAGAGAATCTTTCTCTCGACGATTTCGTCACATCATTGCACTCTAACAATATTTTCACCGAACTTCAATGATAATTGTATATCGCACCAAATGAAGATATAGACAAAAAATTTCTCTCGATTGTTTAGGCATCCGTTTCAAAATATCACTAGTAGCTACCGATTAAGGGTCGTAACCCAGAAACTGACTTGCAAAGCTAAAAATCCGTCAAGATTACTTTGACTTCCATCTACATTCTTTACAGCAACAAAATTGGGAATTGCGAACTTTTGCAAAGACTACAAAGGTGAAAAAGATTTTAACATCGAAAGAAAACTTCCGAATCAGCCAACTGTTGGAGTGATTAGAAACATAATTGCTAACAAAATGGATAAGATTCCATCGGAAATTGTTCTGAAAAGGCAGGTTGGAATGGTTGGACAGACTCCTGTCTATTGGGTTGGAAATGGTTTTTCTGATTGTAATGGGGAAGCTTATGGCCGCAGTGTGGAGAAGGAGAAGGTCATGCTATTGCGAAATGATGAGGAACCTTGTCCAATTATTCCTCATGAAAAGAATTGTATCATTGTTGAAAATGCCAACGCAGACAAATGTAAGTTTTGATATACCGCCCATTTGTTTAGAAAGCTCCATAAAGCACTTTTAAAAGTAAATTAAGGAGCCCCCTAAATGTGACTAAATTAATCGAGAATCGAAATTACCCTACAAAGTAAACACACGTCTGGATGAATAGAAAATCAACGAATTACGCTGCAAGTAGTGAAAGATCATCAGTTATAGTACAGGCAAAATTACCTTCCCATTACGTTCCTGATATTACTTGTGTAATTTATTAATGCACTTGCAAATTTTGTAAGGGCCAATATATCGGAAAAACTGCTTGTCCATTTAATTTGCGATGTAACGAACATAAAAACAGTATAAAATATAAAAACAATTCTAGCGCGTTAAGCGATTATTACAATATTTGTAGCAATGCTAATAGTATTGACGATTTTAATGTAGAAATCTTAAAGCGTGTGCATGATTCGGTTGAGGCAAGTTTAGCGGAAGCTCGTTTGATTAATTATCATCAACCTTCGATGAACAGGCGTCACCAGACTGTTGCAACAAGAATCAGAGTTTTGTAAAATCACTCTATTTGTCAGAACTGCCCCCGTACAGAAAAAATGGCATGAATCATACTATGAAACATTCGTATGAGACATAGCATGAAACAGACGTATTTATCTTAGTAGGAAACATGTATGAACATGTAACGCTCTGTCGGACCATACCTTAGCACACATGTGATTCATACTATGACTTAACATAGCATGAAACTTAGGATGAAGCATACCCCAATCATACTCAGCAAAATCATGCTAAGAAACACACTATGAAAAGTCATATATACTCATTGACAAAATTTTTGAAACATTTACTTCTTTAACTTCTTTCATTTTTGACTGGTATATATACATATATGTATGATACCTTGATAATTTAGTCACAATCTCCACCAAGTCGCTAGCACAGAAAAACAACGCATGTAGCAGATTCAACTTTAATAGCGCGTGTACCCCTATCTAGCTCCAATACATTCAGTAATCCGAGATGGCATGGATTCACAAAGTTTCTGAATGAAGGATGTTTCAAGGAGAAGCCACTGCTCTGTCAGTCTTTCAGACAGAATCTTCAGGGACACTGGTGGAAGTGAATAGCGGTCTCTCACTCGCCGCCCAAGCTCGTCCCATACTTGTTCAATGGGTGACAAGTCAGGTAAGCGTGCAGGCCAGTCAAGGGTTTGAATGTTCAATCTCCTAACAGTGGCAATGACAGCCGAGGAGCGATGTGGTCTTGCATTGTCGTCTTGGAAGACGAGATCCTCCACCCTGACCACTGGGGCAACAACAGGAAGCACAATTTCATTGAATTACCTCTCTCCAGTCAACGTACCTTTGATGATGACTGCTGTCGTTCGTCCGCCATGCTAAATGCCACCCCACAGCATAACACTTCCACCACCAGCATATCTGTCGTGTTCTTTAATACAGCATGGGGCAAAGCGTTCGCCTGGAAGACGATGCACTCTGACACGACCGTCATTGAAATCCAGAGTGAATCTCGATTCATATTCCACAAGACTGTCTGCCAGTGATGGTCATTCCATGAGCGATGGGCATCACACCAGGCAACTCGTGTTCTGCGGTGCTCAAAACCCAATGGAATTAGGACAGCTGGTCGTCGCGATTGAATTCCATCTTCTCTCAATCTTCGGTAAGCCGTTCGAACGCTACAGTCTATATTTGAGGCACTCTTCCAGTGTACGACTAGCTTTGGGACTGACACAAATCTATTCCTCTTTGCAGCTAAAACTAGACGTGCATCTGTCCTTCCTGCAGACTTTCTTGGTCGACCAGATCCCTTCTTCTTTTTAACATCTCCTTCTGCTTTCCATCGACACCACCTCCAAACAACGACTCTCGATAATTATGTCTTTATTGCCCCACTGGTATGAATACAATCGGTGAGCGCATACAGAATAAACGGAGGACGACAAAGTTATACGACAGAGAAATAGCAATGGTTACCAACATACATGAAATCACAAAACACAGCAGAGGGCGAAAAAGTATAAAGTACTATTTACAAAATCTTATAAAGGATTGTTTAAAACGCTTGGTTTTTGCCAAAAGGCGCATGCGAGTGGTTCTTAGAGCGAACAGATCTACCTGCAACATATTGAAACATGACACGTAGTGGATACTGTTCATACTTAATTACATCAGACAGCAAATTTTCACAAGTTTTGTGAGCAACATCAAAGAGTGAAGGAAACCCATGGCGAAACCCAATGATACGTAGCACACGTTTCTCAACCTGAACCAGTTTCGAAAGCAGGTACTCAGGAGCATTACATACACATGAATAGCCACAAAAGCAAAACAGATCTTATAAAGCAGTATAAAAACTAAACATAATTTTACAAGAGCAGCCTGACTTACGAAGATTGTACATCAAAAAGATACGTTTGCATGCTTTCTTAACAACATTGTCAATATGCAGGTTCCATCTCAAGTCGTCGTGAAAAATCACTCCCAAAAGGGGCATCCTCGAAACAGTTTGCAAACATCTAGCGTCAAATAAGTAAATATCATTTAACACAAGATTTCTCTTCGTAATGATATTCATAACACAGGATTTCTGAAAATTCAGGGGAAGATTAATTGAACAAGACCAATTAACTGGATTTGACAATTCACTCTGCAGATTATCTGCAGATGCACTGTCACCCTGTTGACCGAATAGAATGTAAAAGGGTAACATCGTCCGCATATTTAATAACCGATGTATTGTTGCATACAGGAAGAAGGCTGTCAGCGAACAGACAAAAAAGAAGCGCACCTAAAATACTTCCCTGAGGAACGCCACTTATTATGCGCGTCCATGGTCCACACGTTGAAATCTCTCAGCTAAAAAACTGGAGATCCATCGAATAATAAAAAATGGAAAATTAAATCGAAAACATGCATTAATGATATGAACATGTAAAAGCTTATCGAAGGCTTTGGAAAAATCAGCAGATATTATGCTCCAGAAGAAGAATCTAAATACTGCAAAATTTTGTGATAGGTCAAAACCAAAGCAGATGTGACCCCAGAACCGGGCCTTTTCAAATAGGCAAATTGGGAGACATTGACCTCCCTCACAGCGATGTTCGCAATAAACTTGTCGCAAACAATTCTTTCAAAAATCTTGGAAAGTACTGGTAACAGTGATATTGGCCGAAATTGACCAACTCCACTAGGCTTATCACAATTAGGCACAGGTATAACATAGGCCTTCTTGAGACAGACCGGAAAAATACCTTCGGCTAGGCTTCGGTTGAATAAATGGGGAACAGTTTCACAGAGAAAAACAGCGCAGTCTCTCATAATCCAGGATGGGATGCCATCAGGTGCAGTGGTCTTATTAGACAAACGTTGCAAATATCCCAGAACTTCGTAGGAGGAGAGAGTAGGAACATCATCTCCAATGGAAAGGTCATGTAATAATGAGTTGACATCTGCTGTTTCCGTCTGAAAATTAGACGCGAAATAAACGTTAAAGTCTTCAGCAGAGACGTCATTGAAATTATTTCCATGTCTGACTATGCGAGCAACACACTTCTTTGCTTTCCACAAGCTGCGCTTATCTCCAGATGCAACGACACCATCAATGTAATTTTTCTTCAAAAGACGTGTATGTTCTATCACCTCTTCACGAAGGCGCTTGTATTTGCTCCACTGTTTATTATGTAACGCGCGATCGCGATCATCGATCAGTTATTTGAGCAACAACTTCATCCATTCGGGATCAGAGGATCTCAACCTGATAGTGCGCTTAGGAAAAAATTGATCACACAAAGTACGCAGGCACTCCATGAAAAGCACTGTGGCCTCATGCAAGCAGGAAATGCTGGATACCAAATTAAACCAATCCACTTTAGACACTTCTTCGTAGAAAGAGGCAGTCCTGGATCTTGTAATTTTGCATATCTTCTTCTTCATAATAGTCGGAGGTTTAACGTGTGGGGCGCCCAAAGCACAACACCATGATCAGATCTGCCAAATGGAGGCAATAATTTTGGTCGAACATCAACACCAAAGTTGGAGAAAATCTGATCTAGACAATTGTCACCTCTAGTCCCAAAGTCCACCAAAGGAGAAAGACGTGTGACATTGGAAATTCTGACATAATGATGTCGAAGACTATTGAAGTCACCACAAAGAATGATGCGTATGGATGAATCAAACTCCAGATATCCAAAATCAATTATTTCAGTTAGACAATTAATAGCATTCTCATCAGCGGCGGCATTTCAGAAAGGATGATAAATACAAGAAACTATCAAGTGTAGTTCCTTGACATAAACAGGAAGGAATTCGGAATCACATCCTGCCGAGATAATATCACTGATATCATAGCGCAAATATGAATATTTAGACCGAATATAGCAAAGTATTCCACCACCTTTTCTATCCTGACGATCACATCGAATGGTGTCGTACTGACAGCAACAGCTACATCAGGAATATTGGAATCAAGCCAAGTCTCAGTGAAAAACAGAGATCAGGATCCTTTGTTGATATACGGTGGGAAACTTCGTCCAACTTGTTGATAATAGACCTTGTATTTGAAAGGATCAACTTTGGGGCCACAAATTGATGTGTGGGACGACGACAACCACCAGCTCGGTCGCTACAAAGTTCCACTTTTACCAAATTAATTGATACAGCACCAGAACCACGTCCACCGTAGGGTACAGGGATCACTTCATGAAGGTGAAAAAGACACCACTAGATTATGATGGACAAATATTCGAAAATACTCAAGTTTCCTTCTCACAGACCTTTCTACACACAAACACTTTTGACGCAGGCGTAAAATATCACAGACAGAATATTGTGTAACCATTGCATTCACCAGAAGAGAGAGACAGGAGAGAGGTAGCGACGATTGAACAGCAATCGCTAGCTATCCGACCAGCACGCTTGACAGCGAGTGAACGAAATAGTTGCAGCTCTTCGGCAACACTTGCACAACTTCTACCACAACGAATCATTCCAATAGCCATACCTCCGGTAAACTGATCGTGTGCCATTTTATTTTACAAAAGCTGGATTTCAGTTCACGTTTATGTTCAATTTGTAAAAGCAATTGTGACAGTTGTATCGGTATCAAAATTTGAAATTTGACAACCATAGATCTTTCTCCATTCTCTAATGTGTTGAATGGTAATACATAGAAAGCGAGATATGCATCATACCTGAAAAAAATGAAACAAACTTCAATTCAAGCCAATCATAGTTTGTTTCATTTATTATGTCAATGAGTATCCCGTACAGAAAAAATTGGTATGAATCATACTATGAAACATTCGTATGAAACATAGTATGAAACATAGTATGAAACATACTATGGACATGTAGCGCTCTGTCGGGCCATACCCTGGCATACGTATGATTCATACTATGATTTAACATAGTATGAAACTTAGTATGAAGCATACCCTAAATCATACTAAGCAAAATCATACTATGAAACATACCATGAAAATCATATTCGTATTCATACCAGACACACTGTGAAAACGTAGTATGAATCATACATAGTATGGAACAGACGTATGAAGCATACTATGAAACATGCTATGAACATGTAACGCTCTGTCGGGCCATACCCTAACATACGTACGATTACTTTACATAGTATGAATCATATTATGAAAATAGTATGCATACTCATATGGCACATGCTGTGAAAACATGATGTGAAACATAGTATGGAACAGACATACGAAACACAGTATGAGACGTACTAAGAGCATGTAACACGTTGTCGTGCATACGCATGAATCATACAAAGAAACATACTATGAAAATAGGTACGTATACTCATCCTTAACACACGTGAGTTTTCAGAGTATGTTCCTGACATAAAAATGCAACATATATGCATACAGCAGTATATCGTACGAAGGAATATCATACATAAGCACATATGTTTTGATGTTGTACATATATTCTTTAACAGCATGAATTCATTATTATATGCACCATTTATCATATGAATAATAACATGCATTCTATATTCAATATGTCGTATTTTAATCTGAAAGGAAACAAAGTCAAAATCACCTTGTCTCTCCGGTAACATGTCAAATGTAGCAAGTCAACTGATTTAGATAGAGAATATATCATGAGGGAGACAGCTACTAGCATCATTTTAAGATCAAAATAATTACAATTTCTCATACGTTAAAATCACATATATGGCATTCATTTGTTATAACACACAAACGACGTACCCATTTGATCAAAGATAAACATTTTTGTATGATTTTTTA
Source organism: Prostheceraeus crozeri (assembly GCA_907163375.1). Taxonomy (NCBI): domain Eukaryota; kingdom Metazoa; phylum Platyhelminthes; order Polycladida; family Euryleptidae; genus Prostheceraeus; species Prostheceraeus crozeri. The sequence goes on along the minus strand of CAJQUW010009755.1, from coordinate 3,925 downwards.
AAATCAAAGTTCGAATGAAGAGGACGGTACCATAAACCCTTAAGCAGAAGATAAAAAAAAGAAAGTGAAGCAACTCGTTAGCATTCAGTAGCATAAACAATCTTAAAAGAATCCGTTACCGTTACCTGTAATGCAAGCAGCTAATAATAATGTTCCCACGTCAAGACAGTGTGAAGTTTATTGTTTTGACGTTCATACAAGTTCATTTATTCTTTCAATGGAAATAAACTAATGCTTATTACTAGAGAAGTGAAAGGAACCAGGAGCCTTCTGAGTTAGACTGGACAACCCTGATGGGCATGATGGAAAACTTCAGATACAATGACACACTAATAAAAGAATTATACACGTTTATGATAAGGTGGCAATTTCTCAAGCAATAATAGGAAAGATAAATAATCAAAATAAATATCAACAATATTTTTCGAAACTAATTGAATTAGCTTTTATTACTTTCATGAATAATGTTTGATAGAATTTATCATCTTAATTGTGTTGGTGTTCAAAATAGCGCTTAATCAATGGCAACTCAAGGAAATTATATTAGTAACACTTTCATATTTAACTTTTAGATTACTCAAAAATGGACTTTCAAATTTTTACTGACATTGTAGAGATCCACAATACACATGAGACTTTTCAAAAGTAAACTCGTTGAATAACTAATTCTTTGAGCAAAAGAAAGCTACAAGACACTTATTATTTCGTTTAAACAAGAATAATACCTGCTCTTATATGCATGCTAATCGTTAATCAAATTCTTATGATATCATCATGTTATGTAAAAAAATGCATGTAGGTCATGCAATTATGAGATGAGAAGGATCCAACTCGATGAATTCTTGGTTAGACTAAATATACATAAATGAATCATTTATGCATTAAAAATAAAACAAAATCGATGTGTTGGGCATCATCAGTAGGTTTTCACTATCATTTTCAAAACACGTTGAAATATTGTGGAGATACTGTGGAAGCTCCATAAATATCATTATTGCATTAATAATCATAGGAAAACAATGAGTAATATTTCAGAATTACATGCATTAAGTACCATACGTGTTTGATAAAATCGTCTCAGATGAAATTTTCAGCTTGTAGCAAAGACGTTTTGCATAAAGTATCTGAAAAGCATGAACAATGTATACATACAAGGTGTTTCAAAAGTAGGCTAACAGTAGAAATTGGCCTTGAAAAGCTATGTCTTAATGCTATAGATTAATAAGCTATGTCATAATAATCTTTTTCACGATGCCACAGATAGCTAATATGCCTTGTATTCGTAAGGGGCAAAAATTCAATACTCTTTGACATCGCGTAAATCATATTAAAATATCTCATGATCTCCAGTGTTTTCATGCCTACATATTTCACTACAACCCAATTTGAATCTATACCGATCATGAGAAGTCGAATAACTATCCAACATCTATCAAAAAAAATTATTAGGAAACCATGTAAACAAGATAGTAGTTGTTTCAGTGTTACTGCGGAGAAGGAAGAACAGCTGACATTCGAATGTCCTCCGCGCCCCTCAGCCTGGTGCACGAAGACGCTGTCGTCAACACAAGACAGGGAGGCGAAGAAGGAAGAACAGCTGACATCCAAATGTCCTTCACCCTTTGTTAATTCCAGCATCCTCTTAGACCATCGTCAGAAGCTTCTGACGATGGCCTAGAGGAGGCTGAAATTAATAAAGGTATTAACATTAAAACAACTACCATTTTGTTTGCTTGGTTTCCTAACAAAAAATGAACAAATGAATAACCAAGGCCTATTCAACATATCAAAAAATTAATCAACTTAAAGTTGCAAAAATTCACGAACGCAAATGCTCAAAATGTCCACCATGGACATCGGCACATTCTTGTAGTCTTTCGGCCACACTGCGGCACACAGTTCTGCATAAGCTCCTGTCATCACTGATCTCTTGACAGGCATCTGTGATGTAGGAGCGGAGTTGAGAAAGTGTGTGAGGTTTTCGTCGTCACACTTTCTCCTTTACAACGCCCCAAAAGAAAAAGTCCATCGGAGTTAGATCGGAGAGAGCGAGGAGGCCAAAGGATGCTACCACATCTCCCGATCCACTTTCCTGGAAAAGTGTCATTCAGATAGCTTCTGACACTCACTGCAAAATGCGCTGGTGCACCATCCTGCTGAAAGTACAGCTCATTGAAGTTGTTCAATGACTGCATCTCAGGAATCGCAAAGGATTGGAGCAGTTGAAGGTACACCTCAGCCGTCACAGTTCTTTCAAAAATACTGGCCCAATCACTCCGTTGCTTGACATACCGGCCCAGACGGTTAAGCCAGGCTGGTTCAGCTCATTTGTTGATACCATGTGCGGATTTTCAGGGAACCAGTAGACACAGTTATGTCTATTTACGTGACCTGATAGTTTGAAACTGGCTTCGTCAGACCAAACTATCTTGTCAAGCAAATCTGGGTTCTCCCGAATTTCCGGACAACATGAGCACAGCAAACTGCAAGCGTCGTTCAGCATCATCCGGTAGAAGGTGCTGCAACAGTTCTGGGTCGGTATGGTTTCAACTCAACTTTCCTCATCAGTCTCCAAGTAGAGCTTAGAGAAATGTCCAACTCCAATGAGGCTCTTCTTGTATGACTTCTTCGGACTTTGAACAAATGTTTGGGCCACTAGGTCCTCGTTTGATGTTATTGAAACTGATCGAGGGCGTCCTGACTTCGGTGCATTCTCTACCGAACCGGTCTTTTCAAATTTATCTCGAATGCGATAAATATCAAATCTTGATGGAGGATTGCTGTGAAAGGCATCTCTCCATTCCATTCGCACCTTTTCAGCATTCTTGTTTTTCCAAAAGGATTTCAAAATCCATTTTCTCTGATCATCGTTTAGATGACCTGACATGACAGAAGCACAAATTCAAAAAAGCTTCAAGCTTGTTTAATTCACTTCAAGTCAAACTAACAGTGTTTGATTCAAATCAAATTAATTGAACATATCCATGTACGTAATGTCAGATTGGTGCTATATCTTGTCCATGATAGATTTCAAAATTCCTTTGCCAATGGAATGCTACTGCATAGACTTCTAAATGATAGTAGCAATTACTTCGAAGTCTATGGCTCATGTTGGACTGATCATGGATATCCATCGACTGATTCAGGTGTAAATCGCCAATAGAACGGTCAACATAGATTTCCTAGGGCAAAATCAACTGTTAGCCTACTTTTGAAACACCTTGTATATATGAAATAATTTCATTATCACAAGAATCAGAACTATTGACGAATTCGTTATCTGCAAATAATGTCATTATATGCTAGCAAAATAGTTATTTAATACTAGACAAAGATAATTAAATGAAAAATAATTATTTCCAATGACCTGAGATAAAAATGGGTACGTCATTCATCAGGAAGTTGAACAGCAACATTATGAACATTATGAAACATATTCAACGAAAGCTATATTTGATATCACTAATTAATTCTGTATAGATGACTAATAATCACCAGCATCATTCAGCATGGGTACAAAATTCGGGTTACGCATCAAACATCATAGTAGAAAAAATTGTCGCTACCCAACATAGATTACTCCTGCACAATAACATGTAGTATGTGTGTATACGGTATGAATTTAAATAATCAATTATGACTATGTTTCATAGTATGTTAATACACACGTATGCGAAATTCATACTTATGCATACTATGTTTCATATTATGATAATGCATACATATGCGTAATACATTTTTATTCATAGTATGTTTTATAGAATGTCAAGACATACGTATGCGCTATTCATAATTATGCATACTATGATTCATACGGACTTATTTCTGTACGGGTATTCATACCAAACACACTGTGAAACCGGAGTGTGAAACATACTATAGAGCAGACATGTGAAGCATAGTATGAAACATACTATGAACAGGT
>CAJQUW010009754.1:0-53601 GCA_907163375.1 Prostheceraeus crozeri | reverse complement strand
TTGCGTCATTTTATAAGACATTATACACCTATTATTGGAAGCGGTGTGGTGTATGGTTTCATGAATATCACACTAAAGCTGATTCAGTTAATGATGAATGGTGGGTGGACATCTATGGTGATCGCATCAAGAAAATTTACCAGTCTTATGAAGAATCTAAAGTTGCTATCAATATAATGCCGCGTCTATATCATACAGTTGAAAGCTTCATTCATGTAGTAAATCCTTATATACAACAGAAGTTGAAACATGTGATGAAAAGTAAATATGATGTAAAGACACACCATATTTCGTTTTCAATTGAAAATCAACGCGTTTTTTTGAAACTGGGTGATGACATTCAATGTCAATTGAGTAAAAATTTGAAAAAACTCTTTGGTTTTTCAATGCTACAAACTGTGTTTGCTGCTGCGCATACGATTGGTATAGAAACACCAATGACACTTGATAAACATGAACAGCACCTTTACATTCAAAGTGATTTGATTTTACCTATTTCTGTTGGTGAGAAAAAAGAATACATTTTACGTGATTTCATTCATGATAAAGACGTTTCATATGGAATAGTCGAGAAGATGTTTGAATCTATTTTCTATCATCCCGTCGTCAAACAAACTATACCCTCTATTACTATCAAAATTACCAATGGTTTACAAGAGTGCATCCATGTGAAAGATACTAAATCCCTCGTAACTTTAGTGTTTCGGAAAACAAAGTGAAGTCATTGTGATATGTTTATTGAAATAAAAATATGTATATGAAAAAGTCTTTTCACAGATTTAGGGGGAATGGGCTGACTGTAGGCATATATTCACAAGGAAGAAACGATCTCATGCGATACATAAAACAACCATGTATATCTACAAAAAGCAACATCAAAATACTGAGTTAAAGTTGATTATGTCAATACATCTCCTGAATGTGGTAGCGTGAGTTTTATTCTTTTGGGTGGAGGTATGTTTGTGTCAGGATGTCCATGTGGAAGAGATGTGTTATGTCCTATCCAACACCTCTTATCCTCCCATGCTGAAAGTGCTCGTTTCTTGAACGTGTATTGTCATATTGACAAACGTTATAGTTTTATTTTTATAGGCCTTCTTATAGGACCGATGTTTCATTTTATGAACAATGGATTTTGATATACCTTTAGCACGCTTAATACTATCTGCACATTCTTTTAATTTCATGGAATACATTTTAGGACGGAGGAGAATCATTTCATCTATTTCCTTTCCTGCTGTTTCATCCTTAAAACAACCAAGTTTGGCTTTATTCTGTATGGAATAGAGTGGATGAGTGGGATTGTAGTTAGATGTGTCGAAATATTTTTCTAATGACTTGCCTACTTCATTAAAATTTAAATCTTTTTGAGTGGTAATTCCTAAAAAGAAACTATCTGTATCACCACCCAGCAAGCGAACCTCTTTTACGAGAGGGCATGGTTTTAATATTTTGTAGAAGAGTTGATACATTTCAAGCTTGGAATAATCTAAAACGGCTTGCCCAATATAGATGGGTTTGCACAACTCAACTTCTGATTTAATCATTTTAACACCTACAAGATCCTCATCGATGATGTCTCTATCAATGAAAAGAGGTGATGAGGTCAATTTGTGATATTTTTGTTCATCAACGACTAGTTTGTAATTCATACGTTTTCTAACATCCTCCATGGTCTTTCCGAATAGACTGTTATTCTTATATTTATAAAAATCCTTTTCAAAATTATTTTGGGCGAGTGCACGTTTTTTGACTGTTACTATCTATGTAGGGTTTGAGGAAGGCTTTCTGTCTAAATTTGATAATGCGGTGAACTGACTTTAGAAGCATGCCCATTTCTAAATAGAATTTTAATATACAGAAGTGTACGAGATAATTTTTCTTATCATATTGGGTGAGTAAAAGTTTGCGGCATGGTTTGTACCTTGGCTGTCCACACTCTATTAAGTTATTATGAAATTGTGACATGAATGGTGAAAACATATCTTCAGTCACTTCACCAGATTCAGGTGCGAGTGGGAAATCAGCAGTTTTATTTTTAATGCTATTTGGATAAATCAAATCCACTTCAAAATAATATCCCCAATCACCTTCATCTGGAATCTTCAGTATGTTTGAAGGGTTGGAGTAATACTCAAGGTCATCTTGATTTAACCAACTAAACTCGGAATGAGGTAGTGGTTTAGACAGTGAACTGCCATATAAATTATTTTGGCCATAGTACTTTAGGTGGATATGATCATCACCTACTGTTTCAGATTTTATATGATGTTTATTTACAAATGTGAGACCACCGCGTATTCCGCGCTCAAATAAATTATACATCTCTGGATCTTGTAAGAGATGAATGGTCTCACCAGTCATTTTAAAAGCAGACTTAAATGACATGGCTGGTAGACTGACAAAGTGGACGGGATGTAACTTATCTTCTTCTAATGCCACTCGTCGAAATTCCTGAAAGACATCAGCCAGCAAAATGACATCTAATTCTAAGTAAGCGATCATATATTCGCCAAACGTTTTACAATCAAATTTTAACCATGCCTCTTGAGCATCTTCATAGTCCTCTACTGGACAATCTTCACCCGTCAAATCGTTTTTGAATTTGTCAATGGAAGGAAGGGTTGTTTCATTTAGTTTAGACATTGAGCTAAAATACGCATAAGGAAAGACTCCTTTGCGAGTGATTATTTCATCCGTTAAGTTTGGATAGTGTTTCTTCAAAGTTTGACTATGGGGAAGAAACTTGAGATTTCGAACGAGAGAAGCTAGTGACGCTGACATGAATTGAAATGAATCTAAAAATTTTATTTCGAAGAAGACTGTCTTATTTTCTTTAGTTTTATCTACTGGTACTTTTGCTGTCATTGCCATGAATTTTTCTCTCGTTTGTGCTATTACATTAAACTGCCACGATTTCATCTGGCTCAACCCTCCTTTTATGAGCATATGACTGTCATAGCCCTTAAAGTTATGAAAAATGACGGGTAGTACACGACGTCTCACCATCAGACTATCGAGTAGAATTAAATCGCCCACTGCATTTAGAAGGTGAATGGGAGGTTGGCGTTTCTAGTATTTGCTATGATAGCAATATTCAGAATGTGAATGATTTGGAAGAAATGATATTGACTCCTCGCACCCATGATGGAATAACGATGAATAGTGCATTTCAGTTCCCATACAATTTAACATCAGATGGAAAGTGGAACTATGAATGGATTCAGATAAAATCAGATTCTTATGAACCATTTGGGAATGAGAAAATTATTAAGGCATTCAACAGTGGTAATACTTCCATCATGAAGAATAAAAATCAGAAAGCTTATGAGTTTACTATCTATCATTGGAGTGGGAGACAGTTCCTCCGCTTTCATTCTTTTACTAAAGGTCTTACGCTGAGGTTGGATGATGAATTCTATCCACATCTTGGTTTTGGTCATGGACTACATCTAACGTCAATTGCTACTGCAAATGTTAAAAAAGTTTATTCAAATCGAATCAACAAATTTCATTATAGATTTAAAATATTTGATGAAGATGTTGTAGAATGCGAAGAACGCATCATTTTGAAAAAGCGTGGTGTTCAACCTTTATCACTTATTGAGTTAGTAAAACGATTGAATGAGACTGTGGGTAAGAAGTATGGAGAGAAAATTATGGCGGACAAAAATAAGTTGGTTATTCAGAAATATAATGACAAACTTACAGTTTATTTCTCTCCAACCTTGCGTCATTTTATAAGACATTATACACCTATTATTGGAAGCGGTGTGGTGTATGGTTCTCATGAATATCACACTAAAGCTGATTCAGTTAATGATGAATGGTGGGTGGACATCTATGGTGATCGCATCAAGAAAATTTACCAGTCTTATGAAGAATCTAAAGTTGCTATCAATATAATGCCGCGTCTATATCATACAGTTGAAAGCTTCATTCATGTAGTAAATCCTTATATACAACAGAAGTTGAAACATGTGATGAAAAGTAAATATGATGTAAAGACACACCACATTTCGTTTTCAATTGAAAAACAACGCGTTTTTTTGAAACTGGGTGATGACATTCAATGTCAATTGAGTAAAAATTTGAAAAAACTCTTTGGTTTTTCAATGCTACAAACTGTGTTTGCTGCTGCGCATACGATTGGTATAGAAACACCAATGACACTTGATAAACATGAACAGCACCTTTACATTCAAAGTGATTTGATTTTACCTATTTCTGTTGGTGAGAAAAAAGAATACATTTTACGTGATTTCATTCATGATAAAGACGTTTCATATGGAATAGTCGAGAAGATGTTTGAATCTATTTTCTATCATCCCGTCGTCAAACAAACTATACCCTCTATTACTATCAAAATTACCAATGGTTTACAAGAGTGCATCCATGTGAAAGATACTAAATCCCTCGTAACTTTAGTGTTTCGGAAAACAAAGTGAAGTCATTGTGATATGTTTATTGAAATAAAAATATGTATATGAAAAAGTCTTTTCACAGATTTAGGGGAATGGGCTGACTGTAGGCATATATTCACAAGGAAGAAACGATCTCATGCGATACATAAAACAACCATGTATATCTACAAAAAGCAACATCAAAATACTGAGTTAAAGTTGATTATGTCAATACATCTCCTGAATGTGGTAGCGTGAGTTTTATTCTTTTGGGTGGAGGTATGTTTGTGTCAGGATGTCCATGTGGAAGAGATGTGTTATGTCCTATCCAACACCTCTTATCCTCCCATGCTGAAAGTGCTCGTTTCTTGAACGTGTGAGATTTTAAGATTGTCATATTGACAAACGTTATAGTTTTATTTTTATAGGCCTTCTTATAGGACCGATGTTTCATTTTATGAACAATGGATTTTGATATACCTTTAGCACGCTTAATACTATCTGCACATTCTTTTAATTTCATGGAATACATTTTAGGACGGAGGAGAATCATTTCATCTATTTCCTTTCCTGCTGTTTCATCCTTAAAACAACCAAGTTTGGCTTTATTCTGTATGGAATAGAGTGGATGAGTGGGATTGTAGTTAGATGTGTCGAAATATTTTTCTAATGACTTGCCTACTTCATTAAAATTTAAATCTTTTTGAGTGGTAATTCCTAAAAAGAAACTATCTGTATCACCACCCAGCAAGCGAACCTCTTTTACGAGAGGGCATGGTTTTAATATTTTGTAGAAGAGTTGATACATTTCAAGCTTGGAATAATCTAAAACGGCTTGCCCAATATAGATGGGTTTGCACAACTCAACTTCTGATTTAATCATTTTAACACCTACAAGATCCTCATCGATGATGTCTCTATCAATGAAAAGAGGTGATGAGGTCAATTTGTGATATTTTTGTTCATCAACGACTAGTTTGTAATTCATACGTTTTCTAACATCCTCCATGGTCTTTCCGAATAGACTGTTATTCTTATATTTATAAAAATCCTTTTCAAAATTATTTTGGGCGAGTGCACGTTTTTGACTGTTACTATCTATGTAGGGTTTGAGGAAGACTTTCTGTCTAAATTTGATAATGCGGTGAACTGACTTTAGAAGCATGCCCATTTCTAAATAGAATTTTAATATACAGAAGTGTACGAGATAATTTTTCTTATCATATTGGGTGAGTAAAAGTTTGCGGCATGGTTTGTACCTTGGCTGTCCACACTCTATTAAGTTATTATGAAATTGTGACATGAATGGTGAAAACATATCTTCAGTCACTTCACCAGATTCAGGTGCGAGTGGGAAATCAGCAGTTTTATTTTTAATGCTATTTGGATAAATCAAATCCACTTCAAAATAATATCCCCAATCACCTTCATCTGGAATCTTCAGTATGTTTGAAGGGTCGGAGTAATACTCAAGGTCATCTTGATTTAACCAACTAAACTCGGAATGAGGTAGTGGTTTAGACAGTGAACTGCCATATAAATTATTTTGGTCATAGTACTTTAGGTGGATATGATCATCACCTACTGTTTCAGATTTTATATGATGTTTATTTACAAATGTGAGACCACCGCGTATTCCGCGCTCAAATAAATTATACATCTCTGGATCTTGTAAGAGATGAATGGTCTCACCAGTCATTTTAAAAGCAGACTTAAATGACATGGCTGGTAGACTGACAAAGTGGACGGGATGTAACTTATCTTCTTCTAATGCCACTCGTCGAAATTCCTGAAAGACATCAGCCAGCAAAATGACATCTAATTCTAAGTAAGCGATCATATATTCGCCAAACGTTTTACAATCAAATTTTAACCATGCCTCTTGAGCATCTTCATAGTCCTCTACTGGACAATCTTCACCCGTCAAATCGTTTTTGAATTTGTCAATGGAAGGAAGGGTTGTTTCATTTAGTTTAGACATTGAGCTAAAATACGCATAAGGAAAGACTCCTTTGCGAGTGATTATTTCATCCGTTAAGTTTGGATAGTGTTTCTTCAAAGTTTGACTATGGGGAAGAAACTTGAGATTTCGAACGAGAGAAGCTAGTGACGCTGACATGAATTGAAATGAATCTAAAAATTTTATTTCGAAGAAGACTGTCTTATTTTCTTTAGTTTTATCTACTGGTACTTTTGCTGTCATTGCCATGAATTTTTCTCTCGTTTGTGCTATTACATTAAACTGCCACGATTTCATCTGGCTCAACCCTCCTTTTATGAGCATATGACTGTCATAGCCCTTAAAGTTATGAAAAATGACGGGTAGTACACGACGTCTCAACCTAAGTGAAAAGTTACATTTGGAGGAGAGTGCGTTTCTAAATTTACCAGTGATGTGATCATGATCACGCACTTTCTTAATTTTATCGTCATCAAACGTTTTATGACATTTAGGGCACGATGTGCAACTTTCAAATTTTTGTTTGTCTTCATCTGACATATGTAGTGACTTACGCTGCAATTGTGAATCATATGATTGTTGAAATTTAGCAGCTTTATCGAGAAATTCTAGAAATTTTGAAATACAATCTTCACCTTGCCAAGTATGCATTTTGTTTTGTCTATTCCTAAAGTGATCATGCCATACTTCATAGCAGGATATGGCTGCTGGTTTGTGGATGATATCATCAATGTAGCATTCTGTGTCTGCGTAAATGATACGCAGGGGACTTAATTCGTCACCATTATCCCTATGTGAAAAAATTTTATCTTTGGGCATGCGTTCCATTTGTAATTTACCTCGCTTGCACCATTCATAGTGAGTTTCAAATTTATCTTTACTCCAAAAGGAGCGGATGCAGCGGTCGCATACAAAATGTTCACCTCTTTTAGAGTGCCCCAAGTGAGTGTACAAGCGAGAGATTTTGGGAATACCACAGTAGTGCCATTCCTCGCTATCATCTTGTTTTACTAATAAGAGGTTGACTACACGTTCATAACAAGTTGAACGTGAATTATAGCGGGCACCCTTCAACCCCTTCTCCCACACGTGAACGACAATTTTAATCTTATTATTTTTTTCGAACGTTTCTACATCTTTGATTTTCATGTTGTTACTATCACAACCTTCAAAGTCTAGTTCATCCTCCAACTGTCTATAGCTATAGGTGCGATCTCGGTGCGCGTTGATATCATTATAGTGAAGGATGGATAGGACTGCATATTTGAAACACTGTGATTTACAATCGACATTGATGACAGCTTTCTTATTATACAACGTTTTTGGTAGTTTAAATGTACCTCGAGCTGCATGACTTTCTAATAGTGAAATTTTGAATATGGCTGAGTCCACACCATCAAAAATGAGAGCGCTGTCGCGTTGATTGAATTTATCTACATTTGATTTTAAACATTGAATGTGAAAATTTAGCCAAGACTCGCAGTCTACAACTTCGGTTGCGGAAGAGGAAGGAACTTGAAACTGTATTCTCTCCGTCACTTGACCCATTTGAAAATCTATTTTAATATATTTTAGTTTAAGGTAGATGAGCGCCTTCATTCTAAAATTGTCTAAATTGTTGAAGAGCGCTTCGATAATGTTAGAATTTTGAAGGAACCACTCAAGAAAATCTACTATTTGAGTATTGGACTCCATGCAGTAGTCGCGTACTAAATTATTATGTGAAACATTAATGAGGGAGATGGTAGAGGTACCGTTGGTGTAGTGATCATTTGCATGCGTGTGTTGAAGTCTGTGCGAAGATCGCTGAAAGTGACTATCAAAAGAAAGAGGGCACAAATCGCAAGGAAAGGAGATGTCATCGTCAGAATCAACTTCACCTCCGGAGATTGACGCCGCTTTGCGTTGACACACACGTTGTTTGATATGTCGAAGGAGACTGTGCTTCCTTGTAAACATATGTCCGCAGTCGGCACATTCCCACTCGTTGCCTTGTCGCGAGAGTCCTGAGCTGGAACTCACATCACCTGAAAGAGAAATCATTCTATCATCTCTGTTCAAGTCTCAGTGTATTGTTACAACCTACCTTGACTCAACGACTCTAAACTTTCCTCGAGAAGGGAGGGCGTTGGTGATGAAGTTGATGGCTGAAATTGAGGAAGATGCTATTAACCACACGTTTGACGGAGATGAGTGAAGAAATTTTCAACTTACCATTTCAACGAAATCGAGTTTAAGGTTGATACTTCAACAAGATAGAGACTTCACGAGAGAGCAGTTTACTTGTAGGCCTTAAATATAGAATTCGTCAGAGAACACTTCACTTATATGTCACGAAGACAGAGTGAAATGACACGAATGTCACTTTACATATATACTTTCATATTCATCATTCATTGGCTGTTCATTCTGATTGGTTGCTTGTTGATACTTAAGAATTAGAAAACATTTCAAAGTTATTATTCACAGTCAACATGACAAGCCCTCCGACAACACCAAACACAAAATTCTCTTCTCCATCCTCAACACCAAACGCTCCAACGAAGGTAGAGAAGGTGTTATTACCAGCGGACAACGAAGAGAGTGTATGTGAGAAGGAGTGTCCCGACTTAACAGGCGTGAGGTGGAAGTATCTCCAGTACGATACTGACGATGTGATGGAGATCACCAGCACCAAGTTCCTCCACCAATTATGGGAGTGGTACACCCCTAACTCCCAGCCACGAACTATGGAGGAGTGGGAGTATATTGACAAAGTGAGGCTCGCAGTGGAAGAACGATTAAAGCAAGTGAACTGTTTTTGTTATCTATGTGAAGCCAGACTCTGGGACGATATTGACGATGAAGATCTTTTGAAATACATGCCATAATAAATTTTTATTTCGTATTATCTTTGCTTTCATACTGACTTACTTGAACGGGGCTTCAGTGGATGATTTAACCATGTATACATTTTCATTTGGAAATAGTAGCACGCTTAGTCTAACTTGTAAATCTTAAAACATTTCATATGGGTGATGATGATAGGTGAAATAGTGTCAAATAAAATTAAGATAGCTTACACTTCTGATACAGGGATAGCAATCGACTGCGATCCATATGTAAAGAGCTTGTTAGACTACGGATGGGCTAAAGTGGATGATTTAACCATGTATACTTTTTCATTTGGAAATAGTAGCACGCTTAGTCTAACTTGTAAATCTTAAAACATTTCATATGGGCGATGATGATAGAGGAAATAGTGTCAAATAAAATTAAGATAGCTTACACTTGTGATACAGGGATAGCAATCGACTGCGATCCATGTGTAAAGAGCTTGTTAGACTACGGAAGAGAGAAGTGTGTTATGTTGCGTGTGGCGCGTGAGTGTCCTCCCATTTCATTCCATTCATCAATTCGTCTGATTGATAGAGACAGGTAGAACTCATGGTTCTCATAACGTATGCAATGGAAAGTTTTAGGCAACCTTCGACAGTTGGCTAAATGTCGCCCTGACGCGAATGCATACTACGTTGAGACAGAGGCAATCACTTGCAAACATGACGCAGAGAGGTTAAACAAGATTGACCATTGCCGAATGTCCCTTGCGGTATACATAGCTACGGGTTTCACCGCCGCCCTTTACAGGAACGCCCGTCGAAAGGAAGTATTACACCGAACTTCATTTGCAACGTTCAAGTTGACTGATAGCAGATTCAACTTAATGATAGTATTCGCCAGTCCAAAGACTGCCCAGGGCAAACCGCGAGGAGGTTCTATCATGTCTTGCCCCATGGTGGCCCTTAAGAGAGCCGATGGTTCGTTCTCGGGGGTGTGAATTTAAGTTGACTATTGGGTGGAATAGTCAATGGGTATGACGGTTAGGTTGTCATAGACCCTATACCGCAGAGGTCGTGCTGGTGCATCTGGCACCTTTCGGATGCGAGTGGTTTTAGGAGTCCACACCCCAACCGTCCAAACGATCTTCTCGATCTTCCCCTTCTTCTCATCCTCTTCATCCCACTCGTCGAGGATGACGAACTCGGGAATGGCGTTGTCTTCATCGATGAAGACGGGAATATTGTTGGCAGATGTCGCTTCCATCGTGACTTGAAATTGAATGAGAAGCGCTACAATCTTCTGGCTTATATAGGGTTTTCAACAATGAATTGTTCAACAGCGAATCAGAATGCTTCAGGGATAGCAATCGACTGCATAACGTTCAAGTTGACTGATAGCAGATTCAACTTAATGATAGTATTCGCCAGTCCGAAGACTGCCCAGGGCAAACCGCGTGGAGGTTCTATCATGTCTTGCCCCTAGGTGGCCCTTAAGAGAGCCGATGGTTCGTTCTCGGGAGTGTCGTGATGGGGTATGAAGGCGGGCAAAGATCTGCAATGAAAATGATATGTATTAGAATAGGATATACTATCTTATTTACTTTTCACTTACCAAGTTAGCCATCCTTTGGCAGTCTCGCGCGCTTCCGAATCGAGAATTTATGTAAGTGACCGCGCATTCTCAGGCTGGCATGGAGACATTTTTTCGTTGGATGGCCGTTATAGCATAGGATGGACTCGTCCAGATTTTGATTGACGAGTACTTCGCCGGCCAAATGATTATCCCGAATAGGGATGTGAAATTCAAACAAACGATCCTCATTCACACGTTCCCACTCATCCCTCATGTGCTCCAACTTCTCATACGCCTGCCTCTCATCACCCCGCCGAGCCACAGTCCTCTCCAACTCAACATTCCTCGCTCTCAACACACTCATCTCCTTCATCATCTCCTCAAACTTCGCTTCTGCATCTCTCATTCTTCTCTCCGCAGCACTCGCCCTCTTCTTACACTCATCATTCTTCTCTTCCAACTCTCGCGTCTTATTCTTCAAATCAGTCACACTACGCCTCATTCTAATATTTTCATCCGCTACCTCCTTCGACTTCAGTTCCTTCTTTTTCAACTCATCCAACTCCTTCACAACTTCATCCTTCACTTTCTTCAAACTCTCATACTTATTCACCAACAAATCATGCGCCATCTGCTGCGAAACATGCCTCTTCTCTTCATCCTTCAACCACCTCGCCGACTGCACACGAATCCCACCACTCTTCACTTTTGGGGAAGATGAGCTCTTCGGGGGGTCGGTGATGACAATGTTTGACACCTCCGACGACGAAGAGCTCAACTTCCTCACACGCTTCCTCACACGCTCCCTATCTAAATCCACATCGTCCTCATCATCACTCTCAAGCACTCTCTTTCGCTCAATCTCAGCCTCCAACGACGCAACCGCTCTCGCCAACTCATCATTCTCAACAACATTCTCAACAACATTCTCAACCTTACCCTCTCGCTCGATCGCTAACATTCGCTCCCTCTCTTCCACAATCAACTGCGTGAATCTCAAGTCACTCACTAAACCACCACTACAGTCAGCATGCACTCTGTAGAAACGCGCCTCATCCTCATCACCCTTCAGCACTCTACACTTCAACCCTATTCAAGATAATCATGTGGCCGGTGCCCGCCTTCTTGACATGCGCCTTGGAGTCCGCACTGCGATTTACTCGACCGCACACACACATTTTGATATGATATTTTCTGTTCCTATCATTAGCCATGCCTGATTTTATCGTTAGCTGTAAGATAATGAAATTTGTATAAGTTTGGAATCATGTAGTACAGTCATATTCCTAAAGAGTGTAGTGAGTGGCACTCGATCCCGTCGACAGCCCGAAGGCCTTGTACTGATCACTAGGGAAGTGAGAGATCTTCCCCGATATCCGCTCTTTACAGCTGAAGACATCATTGTCACTGCCCCGAAGTGGTAACAGGAACGCCGAGTCAAAGGTAGTGATCAGTAGCTGGGATCTAACCCCTCAAAGCTGCCTTAGACTTAGTTAAATTTCAAATTTGATAGCAGATTTGAACTCAGCATACTTGAAAACCTTAGTCTACATGTTAAAACTTTGAAAAAACTGAAAATTAAGAATTTTTAAAAAATTCTGCATTTTACTACTCATACTACTTTTAAAAAATTTTATCAGTAGTAAAGACACTATCAAACTCTATCATACAAACTTTGAAGTAAGAAGATAGCTTGCCTACTTCAAAAGATAGAGTCCTTTGAAACACCCGATATCGGGAGCTCAGAGCGACGACCGTCGCTTACCTCGTCTTTCGATGAAGTGATCAGACTTACGTTGTCGGGGTTTATATATGCTCGGAAGAAAACTTAAAATGGCTCTATTTCCGAAAGTATTCATTGTAGCGACATGCGGTTTGTTGCAAACGATTCGTCTCATCATTTTCTATCATATGACACCTGAACCATTCTCATACGACCACGGGAAGTTGGTCCGTCAGCACATGTCCATGTAACATGCCACAAGTGAAAAAAAATCCTAAGTGTGAGAGCTCCAGTGTGGTGAAAATTTTGAAAAATTTAAAACTTCCGAATTTCGACCTGGGACCTTTACCAAAACATTTTTCATCAAATTTCACGGACCCCCCCTCCCCCCCTCGTTCAGAGAAATTTGATGAAAAATGTTTTGGTGACGGTCCCAGGTCGAAATTCCACATTAAGGAAAATTTTCAAAATTTTACCCATACAAAGCCACTCTGACACTTAGGATTTTTTCAGGTGAGCTCCGACCTAAAATCTTGTAACAGCTCTAACTTTTGAACGAAGACAGATATGAACAAGTCGTTTCTTTCACTGAATTTGTCTCACTCTTAGCTTTCAAACGAGCTATTGCACGACAAAATCCGTCCACTAGAAGCCAAGATCGAAGAGAGCTCTCCCGAGGGGGGGGGAGGTCCGTGAAATTTGATGAAAAATGTTTTGGTGACGGTCCCAGGTCGAAATTCCACACATTGGAAAATTTTCAAAATTTTACCCATACAAAGCCACTCTGACACTTAGGATTTTTTCAGGTGAGCTCCGACCTAAAATCTTGTAACAGCTCTAACTTTTGAACGGCTGGTCCGATTGACTTGCGGCAAAAAATGTCGTCCAGCAGTTTTTTCTCCTCTTTCAAACGAGTAGCTGTAAGACAAAATCCGTCCACTAGAACCAAAGTTAGAAGATCGCTGTCGGGGGGGGGGGGTCAGTGAAATTTGATGAAAAATGTTTTGGTGACGGTCCCAGGTCGAAATTCCACACTTTGGAAAATTTTCAAAATTTTACCCATACAAAGCCACTCTGACACTTAGGATTTTTTCAGGTGAGCTACGACAGACCACCCTCCCAACCTGGCCGGCACACCACGCCAACCTAGACACCACATCACCGCGCGCTATACGACGGTCGGCCAGAGGGGGGGGGGACGTCAGCGAACCTGACGGACGCACGTGGCCGGCACACCACGACACTCTGCCGTTCCAGAGGGGGGGGAGGACGTCAGACTCAAAGCACCACGGCGGCCGACCACGACACTCTGCCGTTCCAGAGGGGGGGGGACGTCAGCGATGGCGGCCATCTTGCGCGGTCCAGAAGTGGAGTTTTACTTACTACTTTTTTCCCTTCCACTGTTCACGAATCCCGAGTTAACTCGGGCTGTTGGAGTGTTCCAATTTCACGAATAACGAGTTAACTCGTTTCTAATATGAATGACTTAAACCCTTCAGAGGCACAGAGAATTACCTAAATTGGTTCAGTGATATTGTCATCGGGCTCAGTTTCTCATTGTAATACCGCCTGAAACGCACCAGTGATATTGTCATGCTGTCTCGATACGAGTTAACTCGGACTCAGTGAAATTCGGTAGGTATATGAAATAAGCAGTGCAGCCAAAGGGTTAAGGATGTGAGAATCATTTAATGGTTGCACTTAATGGACATGGTACTGAGCTATTATAGCCAACTATTAATTTAGCATCTTTTATATATATTTAATATCTTGCTGCAATCGTTGCAAAAGACGATGTTATATTCCATTGTCCTTGTTTGTAGGTGGTACGTGCTTCACTCATCTTTCTGAGGCAGTCTGTCGATTCAGATGATAACAGGACAGGTCTGCTTCTAATCAAAATGCCAAATCTAGCTAACACAGCGGGATTGCTATCTAAAATCTACCAGGTGTGCAAGAGAATTAATATTAGTTCCTTAAGCTAAAACGTGAAGTAAAATTCTACAAAATATGCATACAAATTATTTGACCATTTTTAATGAGGTCATCAACAGGAATTTGGTCTGGACGATCGCGTTTCGACCGCTAAATCCTGGACGCTCAAACCCTACATTAAAGATGCAACATTTAAGATGCACAGCCTCAAAAGTTAAATTTATAATAGAGAAAATTAGCATCTATCAAAAAAAATAGAGTCACTATTGACTGAAATGTACCTCAGGCATTTGAAAGAAGGACAGAGTCCAGCCAGTAGAGGTCAAGAGGCGGGGACATAATCCACCTTCAACTCAAGACGTGCTGCAAAAACAATTCAACGTAGCAAAGTGCGTCAAGGTAACAAACTTTAAAAAAAAACAAGCCAATGACTAGTTAATTTTTAGTAGTTGCAAAATATGATTTAAAAGAAAATTTTTATATCCTAAATTGTCTAAATATTTTTAGAAATACAGTGGAAGATGGTTAATCGACAACCCGATCAACGACAAGTCTCTTTTATCGACAAGATTGTCCAAGTCCCGGTACAATATGACAAAAATTTTCTTTAATCGACAAGAAATTCTGTGTCAAAGTCTCTTTTATCGACAAGGTCGTGATGCAGCACTCACGTGACTTTTCATATATACTCTCAATGAACAACAAAACCTAGTGTTCGCTGCCACATCTCGCAAGCAAGCAAAGATCACGAACCTTTTCCTTATCTGAGATACTATTACAATGCAGAACCTAGATGTTTCATGTAGACCATGTGTTAAATGCACATTTGTTATACACATACAGTATGTATACTAAAGGGTTAGTTTTTGAATTTTGCTTGCTTTTTCTTGTCAAATATTTGATATTTTATACAGTCGGGTTAATAGCTGTGAACCAAGCATGCTGTGATGTTCGAACAGAAGGAAATAGAGTGTGGTTTCTATAATCGACAAGGTTTAACTAATCCCGAACCTTGTCGATTAACCATCCTCCACTGTACTTACTAGAAGGACAAACAACGTTCTCCTCATGTGTAATGAATTGGCGAGTAGGTCGTTCTGCTCAAAATTATGTTTAACACTTGCATATTGAAAAGATTCTATTTAACAGTCTGCCCATTCAGATGATAAGAGGACAGGTCTGTTTCCAATCAAAATACCAGATCTATCTAACACAGCGGGATTACGATATCTAAAATCTGAAATCTATTTGTCCCGTATTACTGAACGGATTAATATGCGTCGGAGGAAGACTGTAAAACGCATGAGACTACGAGACAATGCATCCAGTCATCTAACCTTCACGTCATCACGTCGTTGACTTATTGATTCGTAGGTGTCATGAAAAAGATGGTCATATTGGACCTGAGCACGTTCTGAATAATTTAAGGGAGCGGTTTTGGATTCTGAAAGGTCTTTCAAGTGTGAAACGCGTGATAGGCAAATGCTTTATATGCAAACGCAATCTTCGGAAGCTTCTTCCTCAGCAGATGGTAAATTTACCATTAGAACGAGTGCTAAATGATAAAGCTCCCTTCACATTCCTAGGTGTAGATTATTTCGATCCATTAGCTGTGCGGTGTAATCGAAAAATAATGAAGAGATATGGTTGTATTTTTACATGTCTTTCATACAGAGCTGTGCACATAGAAATGTCACATGGCCTTAGCACTGATTCTTTCCTTCGTTGTCTCTCTAGATTCAATGCGCGTCGAGAACAACCTGAAGTTATTATTAGTGATAGTGGGAAAGGATTCGTAGGAGCTAATCGTGAGTTGAAGGAAGGTCTTAAGGCTTTAGATCAGAAGAAGATTCACAGTAATTTGCTGTTATGTGGAATCGATTTGCGTTTCGTAACTCCAACCGCACCTCATGAAGGTGGAGTCTGGGAGCGTATGATAAGGTCTACAAAATCGATGCTAAGATCGTTAGTGGGTATGACAAATTCTTAGTGATGAGAGCTTAGCTACGTTTCTTATTGAGGTAGAAAGAATTCTTGATGACAGGCCTCTAGTACCCCTATCGTCTGATGTTCGTAATCCCGATGCGCTCACACCGTCGAAAATTCTGTTATTGCGATCAAATCACTGCAGTCCTCAACACGTTTTTTCAAAGAAAGATTTGAACCACACAAAATGATGGAACTGCGCTCAATTTTTCGCCGATGTGTTTTGGAGGCGCTGAACTCGGGAGTATTTTCCTCTCCTGCAATCTCGACATCGTTGGTGGCGGAAACGTCAGAACATTTAGGAAGGCGATATTGTGCTCATAATGGATGAAGAATTGCCCAGAGGACAGTGGCCGCTGGGTATCGTTCGCAGTGTGCACACAGGGCACGATAGTTTGGTGAGATCAGCTGAGGTAAGATCTCCAGACAGTGTCAAACGTCTACCGGTAACTAAGCTACCTATATATATTTGGGATGCATGAAGTCTGTGGAGCCTTCATCGCGGGGACTGTTCTGGCATCACGTCAAAATATTGATAGAATTTGTACATAGATATGATGATGCAGTGCATCATGCTAGTAGCAAGATTTTATGCAAAGAATTTATGCATTTTTCGATATCTTCATGATGTCTACGTTGCTTTTACCTTTTGCTCTGAAATGCTACTGTATGATTATGTTCATTCGTTTGATATAGGCATGCTCAAAAGTTGAATCGTAGCAGCTACTGGTCAAGTCACTTTTAGTGCAGCCCTTGTTGCAGTTGGTGATACAGTGTCCGACCAATTTCTTGACCGGTATCCCGGTAGCTGAGTGATTTGCTTGTAAATATTCGCCATGATGCCATCGTGTCAATAAAGAGGACAATGCATTATGGTCGCTTTGAAATATATTGAAAGATCTAGGAATCTCTATAAAAAATCTAAGATCGGTGGACCGGTCCACTTCCCTATCAACATAGACTAACTTTGTAGCAAGTTTACTGGTACCCATCACCTCTGTGAAACACAAGCATAGAATATATTTGATGCTGTACAATGTACTGTATATGCGAATACCGAAAAAGCAACAAAATCCTAAAAAAAAACTTACATAATAGACTTAAAAAAAGATATTTATACATGTAGACTGGCAAAGTGGAACTCTTCTCCATCTGTGCCTGATTCCAGTCTGGAAAAGAGGGAATTCCAGTCCATGAACCGGACGATGATGCGTTGCTGATCGCATGGAGACATTTGAAATCCGATTGGCTGAGTTGACTCAAGAAAGAGTGAGACACTGGAGTTCCTTCTGTTAACGAATTATTGGAAATATGATATTTCGGATCAACATGGCAATTGAGAAGATTCACCACCATCTTTGCTGAATTTATAACTATAAAATCAGAGCATGGTATGCACGTATGAAAAGATGAAAAGAAAGCCGCACGAGAGATTCGCTTCATTGACCGAAGCTCTAAACCGCCTGAGCAAATTCTCATTTGAGATTGAATCTATGCTTTTTCAGAAATTTCGATCGCCAAACTCTCTTCCAAGAAACTTCTAGCGTCATCGTCAAAGTTTTGAAATATTTGACAAAGGGCAATATTGGGCGCCACTGTCCGACCGAGGTGGTTAAGTTTACAGAAGGATGTGCAATTCCGCAACAAAACAGGAGAAATCTGTGGGTCGCACACCTGAGAATGTTTTTTCATCAGCACCTTCGCTTTTTGTATTTTGTTCTCAATAACAGAATGGCAGAATGCGACATCTCCAATAGGTGCTCCCAGGACTTCCACATTGAATACCTTTGAAGTAATGAAGTTGTTATCAAAGTACGACAAGTCTCCATTTCCGAACAATCTACATTTAGATGTATTTAGAGTCAAACAAATTTCCGAACACATGGATTCTAAAAGTTGAATTGCCTTTTGTACTTGATGCCTATGCCCAGCAAAAATCCCATTATCTAAATACCAAAAATGGTGAGTCAGGGAGCATAATGCATCAATGGTTCTAATAATGGGATTTCAGGCAAGCGAAAACAGAACAGGTCCAGGCGGGTCACCATGCTGAACCCCCTGTGACGAGTTCAAACGACCAAGAGGGTGCCATAGAAGCGGAGAATGTCCATGACACCAAGAAATCCATTTTGCCATGCAAGGAAATTGTTTGAGACATTCATTGACAACCGCTTGCCTGGATACCGAGAGTCGAAGGCGTTGGCTATATCTGCCTTCAACAAGCAAAATTTTTGATCACTTTAATGGTTTGCTTTATCTTTGCTTGCATTGTTATAGAATTTTTTCGCTGCCTTCTCAATTCTAAGACTTGATTCCATTCTAAATTCCATTGGTCGCATAGATCATTTATAGAGACATTTCGGGAGCATTAATTAATTAATTATACTAATTAATTATTAGTCAACGCTTCAATGCTGTTGTTGGATACTATCTCCTTTAATGAATCAGAAAGAATTTTACCAAACTTCTGCCTGGCATAGGACGGGATGAATTTCATAGTTGGTCGTTGGAGTGCCATTACTTCATCTAGTGATGGCAGTGGATCTTCATTTTGATATCCTAGACTTTCGGTTGTGAGATCTATTACAGAATATTCTTTCAGGCACTTTTTCTGATGTTGGACTCTGAAAGAATTATCAACAAGGCGACCACAATTGCAGACAATTTAACGTCTATGTTGTTGAAGCCATGCTTCCGGTATAGAACCCGGCAAAATTCCTGTTTCTGGAGGTGATTCAGCATCCTTGAAAAGGCTATCCGCTCTGGACTTGTGTCGACTGGGCATTGAAAACCAAAGGTATTTTTTGTTGAAGTTGAAGCAGGAGCAGACTGAAAATCCAGGGACTCTTGAGAATCACTCGACATCTTCATGGACTGAAGAGAGTTGGATAACTTATTCTACAATCCCGAAGGATCTAAGTTGGTGTTGTTAAAGCTATCGCAACAGGAAAATGCTTTTGATAAATTCCAGGAGGCAGCCTTAACAGTTTCTGTTTCTTCAGCATTAATGCACAATTGCTGTAGGACAAATTCTATCGTTTTATCTAAGCTATCCACTTACATGTATGTGAAAATGTACAGCTGTACAGTTACCTCTGTAGGACACCAATGAAGGATTTCATGACCATTTTGAATGGCCTCGTGGCCGTTGAGAGTGCACAAATTTAGTGAATTTGTAGGAAGTAGTCCATTTTCTAAGAAAAATAGAGATTTACAACCTAGTGTAATCATAGACCAACTTTGTAACAAGTTTACTGCTACCCATTACCTATGTGGGACAACAATGAAGGATTCGTGGTACACTAGTACAGTCTAGTACACTTTCTTACGATTGCGAGGGAGAAGACATGTCGCCCTGAGCGTATCGAAAGTTGAATATTTAATTTGTTCAGCGTACAAGCATTTTACAAATCATGAATTTAAACAAACGAACAGCTGATACATATATCAGTTAATATTACTAACATCTCCCCCTCAAAGAGAAGAGTGATTAATGAAAAACAGGGTCACCATAGAATTCGGTGGGTACACGATTTCGGCGATCACGCCTTGGCGATTCACAAGTAACTTGTTCGACTTCATCTTCTGAATCAGAAGTGTCATCGCCTAGCGAAGAGAGTTGCGCGTCTTGCGCCAACACAGTACGATTGTCCGAGCGAGCAACGACGGATGTATTAGATCCCTGCTTGTAGAGATACGTCACTTTCACCGGTTGTTGGTTCGGATTGGGTCGATACAACAGACTTTGCATTGAGGTGTATTCACTTGCTATCGGGCATCTGACATTCCTGCCGATAAGGATCTCCGCAGAAGTCTTCCCTTTTCGTTGAGCTGTATTTCTATGTACAAAGAGTATTCGATGAATAAAGGAAGTCGCTGAGCACTTCGATGGATTATAACATCTGAGAGAGTCCTTCAGTACGCGTACCATGCGTTCTGCACTTCCATTCGAAGACGGTCGATATTCGGGTGAGTGTAACAGCCTACACCCGATCGTACGAAGCCACGATCGTAGTTCACATTCCGCAATTTCCGGAGCGTTGTCAGAGACAACCACCATTGGCACACCGAATCTGGCGAATATTTCACGTAGACGATTGATAACCGTTGATGTCGATCGATCTGGGCATATAGCAGCTTCTAACCAGCCAGAGAATGTGTCAACCACAATAAGAACGCTACCGACACTTTTCGTTTGGGCCCAATCGATATGTAATCTAGTCCAAGGATTCTCCTCCTTCGGCCAGGCATGTGTAGTATCGATTGTCCGGAATCTCGCTCTTCTGCATGTCTCGCAGGCTTCAACTTTATTGTTGACGCAACTTCTCATTTGTGGCTACCAAAACTCACGTTCGACAGCCGTATAGTTGCTTGTGTTCCACAATGAGATTGGTGAGCGTGTTCCGAAAAATGCGCTCATACAACGCTTGTGGTGGAATAATCTTGGAACCAACTCGAATCAGTTGGTCTTTGTCAACTGCCATTTGTAACGCTAGCTTTTTGAACGGTTTTTCTCGTGCAGATAGAGAACTCCATCTTCCTCCGAGGATACGTTTCTTCAGGTCAGAGAGGAATTGATCATTCAGAGTCTCATCCTGAAGCAAATCAACCTCAACACACGGCTCGCTAAAGTTAATCTCACAGATACTGACATCATCGCTTACATCATGCTCATCAATCAACACTCGCGACAATGCGTCAGCAACGACATTCATTTCACCTTTAATGTGTTTGATCGTGATCTCATCAACTTTACAGCGAAGTTCATCAACCTTGGCGATATATCATCTTTCATCGCACTATTTTTTTTATTTATTTTAACAACCCCTTTCTCCCATGTAAATGTGGTAGGGGGATCCATACAAACAAGATAAAAAGGAGACAGTTCATATACATCATAAAATTCATGGAAACACAAACTCGCTACAGTCCACAAACCATCAGGGAACACCACATGAAAAGATATCAGGAGACACAGTCAAGTAAAATGTCAGCCGCTCCATACTTCAACCACCTTGTGCACAGCTCTCCGCCATACGACTCTGTCTTCTGCGTCGCTTCTCCAACTTCTCCAATCTTCCTCCGCCTTCTGGAAATCTCTTTTGACACAGTCACTCCAACGAATTCTCGGTCTTCCTCTTCTTTGCACACTCATTTCTTGCTCCATTCGCCTGGGTAGCCTCTGCTCATTCATTCTTGCCACACGTCCGGCCCAAGATAGTCTCTTTCCCACAATCTTCTGAGTCATCGTTCATTTCAGTCCGACTTCGAGTCTCATTTCTGCAAGTTTTCTTCTGTCAACCAACTTCACTCCACACAACCTCCTCAGCCAATTGTTCTCGCACACCTGCAGTCCATCTTGCTGATCTTTGGTGAGCGCCATTGTTTCCAAACCATATGTGACTGCTGGAATTACACACACCTCTAACACTTTCCGTCTGATATCTTTGCTGATCCTTCTGTCCCCCAACACTCCTGCCACTTTCTGATAGGCTCCGACCCCTGCTCTAATTTTCCTATTCACTTCCATTTCGCTCCGCCCATCTTCCGCCACCACACCTCCCAAGTACTTGAAACCCTTTGTCTGCTTTAGCTGAATTCCTTGCACCTCAACACTTATATCCTTTGGCTCCTTTCCGACCCACATTACTTCCGTCTCATCCAAATTGATGCGCAGACCATGCCTTTGGAAATTCTGTGACCACTTTTCCAGTTGATCTTATAGTTCCACCTCGTCTTTCGTTATCACAGCTAGATCGCCAGCATACACTATCTTGTTCATTGCATCATGTTCTTCGCTTTTCCTTGACAACAATTCCATAATCAGAATGAACAAAAATGGACTTAAAGCACTTCCTTGTCTGAGCCCTGTTTTTATTTGGAAATCTTCGCTGAAGTTATCTCCAACTATCACTGCCGCTCTGGTTCTTTAGTACATCTTTTCGATAAGTATCACCTCTTTCTCTCCTGCATTTAACCATGTCAGGGTTGTCACCACTACGGGTCTAGGGACGCTGTCATAAGCTTTCTCTAAATCTTCGAATCCTATCGCTATGTTTTCTTCTCTTTCAATCGTCTTCTCCATCTTCTGTCTCACCGCAAACATACCATCCGATGTACTTCTACCTTTTCTGAAACCTTGCTGCTCCTCTCCAATTTCGTGTTCCACTTGTGATCTCAGCCTTCCGTCGATTATGCGCTCCAACAATTTCATCACTTGACTTAGAATAGTGATTCCTCTGTATTTCTCAGGCTCCTGTCGACTTCCTTTTCCTTTCCAAATGGGGACAATCAAACCCAGCCTCCAGTCCTCTGGGATTTCCCCTTTTTCATAGCACAGCCGACAAAGTCTAGGTAGCCATATGACATATAGAGAAAATATAGAGAGAAAATATGTAAACAAGTGGTTTGTGATCGGTCTCTATCGCGAAATGCTTTCCAAAAATGAAATGTTCAAGCCTCTTACAAGCCCAAAGGACTGCAAGACCTTCACGCTCTATATTGCTGTACCGCTTTTCGGTCTCACTCAATTTCCTGGAGATAAATAAAATTGGATGATCATCTTGCTGTAGGACAGCACCTATTGCACTTGATGAGGCGTCAACTGTTACAGTAGAATCTAACGAGGGGACAAATGGCTGCAGGACCGGAGCTGAAACAAGCTTTGTCTTCAAAGTTTGAAAATTTCTTTCACATTCACTGCTCCATTCGAAAGGTTCTTTCTTAGCATCATGCAAGGGTGAGCAAAGTTGAGCAAAATTGCTAACAAATCTACCGTAATATGTGAATAAACCTGATATGCTGGCTAGTTCTTGCACAGATCTAGGAGGTTTCGCATCTGAGATTTTGGCTGTCAACGCTGGGTCGGGTTTGATACCATCTTTGGTGAACAAAAATCCAAGAAATTTCAGCGATTCAGTTTCTGTGACACACTTATCTTTGTTGATAGTTACCCGATATTCACCTAGTCTTTGGAAAATAGATCCCAGTCGCTTTTTCAACTTTCTCTTAGAATATGCATGAACCATAATATCGTCCTGATAGACGACTACACCTTCTATTCCCCGCAATGCGAATTCCAAACATCTTTGAAATATTGCGCTTGAGTTGCGCATCCACATTTGCAATCTATTTATTTGAAATAAACCCTTATGAGTGTTTATAATCGACAGTTTCTTTGACTCAGAATCTAGCTCTATCTGGTGATAAGCGCTTGTAGGATCAATCTTGGCAAAAAAAATGGATTTTCCAACTTTTGAAAAAATTTCTTCAGTTGTGGGAAGAGGGTAGGAATACGGTTTTATTTTCCCATTCAGGGTCGCTTTAAAATCAGCGCATAATCTATAGGAATCATTAGCCTTCTTTACCCACACTACAGGACTGGCTATATTTGAAAAGTCAACTGGCTCTCTTACACCTTGCTTTTGAAGCTTCTCTAATTCTACATCCAACTGCTTCTGCAAATGAAAAGGGACTTTGCGTGCCTTCATAAATTTTGGTTGCTCCGTATCCTCTTTCAATTTGATGGTAGCCTGGAAGCCTTCAATAGGGTGCAAAAACTCAGTTTCGACATTTTCTACCATAAATGTGCATGCGACCTTAGTTTTCCTATCGTCAATAAGATCACGCCCTATCAAACCATATTCTTTCCTGCATTTTGCCACAAGAAAATCAATGTTATGGTTTTTCCCATTTTTCTCGACATCGATGTTCAACATTCCAATGGTAGTCATCTGTGATTCATCGTAATTTGTAGGAACCACATCGGCTGCTTTCACAGGCGGTGTCCCTATACTTTCCCGTTGCTTTTCTGACATAAGCGACATTTCGGCGCCAGTATCAATTTGGAACTTAAATGATATCCCGTGTACGCTAAATTCTTCAAATTTGTCAGGAGCGGACCCGAAATTAAAAATGTCAACATTGTGTGTGGATCTGTGGCTTTTCTCTGTACCGTGCTTTTCCTTACTGTTAGTGTGATTCTTAAACCGATCCGTACGTGAACCTCTGGCAGCGTCCGTGCAACACTTGGCAAAATGGTTCATCAGACCACACGCTCTACATTTCTTACCGAAAGCTGGGCATTCTCTGTAAGCATGTGACGTACTACACTTTGAACATACCTTATTCAAAGGTTTTTTCCGTTTCTCAGACGAA
Organism: Prostheceraeus crozeri; assembly: GCA_907163375.1. Lineage (NCBI taxonomy): Eukaryota > Metazoa > Platyhelminthes > Polycladida > Euryleptidae > Prostheceraeus > Prostheceraeus crozeri. Next base: position 29,045 of record CAJQUW010009754.1, on the reverse strand, counting down.
AAAGTATTTGCAATCTCTGTCTTTTTCACACTAACTTTATCGCTCTGAATGAACTCACTTAACTGCGCTGAGACTTGACACACCTCGACAATATCGTTTATTGAGGCTGTGGGACTCATTTGCAACTTTTCTAAAATCTTTGTTTTCAAAGACTCATCTCTCAGTCCTGCAATAAATCGGAGCTTTATAAGTTCAGTGCTTGGTTCACCCAATTTAAGTTCATTCCAATTGCAGTATGTGCTTGCGTCGTTTAGACGCCACCAATAATCAATTTCAGATTCGCTTTGTTCCTGTTTTAACAGAAGAAAGTTGGTTCGATCTGCTATGATAAGACGTTTTGTCGGTTCTGTATACGATCTGATAACTTTTTGATATCTGAGAAGAGTTCTTTTTCAATATCTTTCCCCGGCATTAAAGAAACGATTTTTAGTAGAGCCTTAGTGCCACATTTTTCTAAAAACTTATCTGTTTTTGGAGAATTCCCATCAGTACCTGCTTTGTCCGGAATGCTTTTGCTCCTACACATCGCCTCAAATGCGATTAGCCACGCATTAGCCTCTTCCGCTTTCTCTAACAGTAAACAGATGTTTCCATACTGACCTAATAACACCAAAATGCAACAGACAATTCGACAACAAATAACACTGCTCAATAATTCTATTGAGTGGCTAGAGACTCTGAGCGTTCAGTTAATTCTCTAAATACCTCTTAGTACTTCTTGAGGAGCTTCTGACACCATTGTTACGATTGCGAGGGAGAAGACATGTCGCCCTGAGCGCATCGAAAGTTGTATGTTTAATTTGTTCAGCGTACAAGCATTTTACAAATCATGAATTTAAACAAACGAACAGCTGATACATATATCAGTTAATATTACTACCAACACTTTTATAAGGGAAGTGTCGGCGATTCTTGTAGACGAAGAATTCGTCGTCTTACACGACAATGCTCCTTGCCATCGTGAATTATTTCTTTTGAAGACTCTTCACTCTCTTCGTCCATTGCCTCGATATTCCGCTTTCTTAAATATCACGGAAATGGCCATCTTTAAATCAAAGATCTCTTTCTGATCAACAGAGGGACATATTGGGATAGATCGGAGGGTGCGTGTATAACCCTTCAAAGGATGCGAATCAGCATCCTACAGGATTTGGTTGAGCAAAATGTTGACACCATAACAAGAGACAAATGTGACATTCTGTCTCGACAAAGATACGACAATTTTTCTTAGATTTTTAGGTTTTCTTGCTTCAAAATGTCCATGATTTATAAAAATGTCTTCATCTAATTTCATAGCGGAATTCGGACAACTTTCAGCTCAATAAACTGTGCTGTGTTTGATCAAAGGCTACAATGCAGTTTTCTGTTTCTATTTTCTTATTTTTTTATGCATCATCTCATATTCCTACCGAGGTGATTTCTCCTGTCTCAGCAATTTCAACGAATGAAGCGATTTCTTCAATATGAGCGATAAAGACAGAAAAATTCTGGAACATTGACAGCAAATAACTTGTTAATAAGATTGATTGAGATAGTGAACATCTGAACTGCTGCTAAATGATTTTTTCATCGTCAAAGCAGGAGCATAAAAGGCATGAAATCGAAAAAATGTGTAGTTTTTAATACTTGCACCACAACATGCTCGTAGATTCTGATATCACTCAGATGTTCTATGCTTAAAAATTCTGCATTTAAGTGAAATGTCTTGTTACTTTTGTTTTGCTTTTTTGAAATTGAATTCTTAAAAATTGATTGAAAACATCGCGATGATATTTTATGCATTGATCACAGGAGAAGATCTTGTTCAATGATTTCTTTGTTTCACTACAAAAGTACAAAGTCACAACTAATTAGGATAAACATCTCGTCCGCTATTCAAATGGCCTACAATCATGGAAAATTGGTTATGATGTTAGATTTCGAAAAACGCGATTGCTCTCAGAGTTCATATTTTTGACGAGTGAATGGCGAAAATTTGAATTAACTACCGACCATAATTTGATGCAGGTAAAATTGTGGTGCCAAAGTTCGAGCAGACATCATGCCCCACAAAGTGAGTTGAAAATGATTGAGAAAACAGTGTCCGGATACGCTTTCAATACTGTACACACAAAGCATCATGTGCACATTCAAAACGCCTCTCTTACAAAACATGCCCATGCATGCCTCAGTGACAACCAGTATGCAGATCTTGCCATCGACTGCAGATTCATAGGATCTAACTTTAGACTGACAGATTGCAGATTTTGCCAACCGCTGTGCAGATCAAGAATTTTTATTTTTAGATTGATATCAAGTATGCAGATTGTGACAAAAGCTATGATAAAAGGTATATTTTCCACCATAATCTAATTGTCTCACATATATTTTCTGCGCAATATTTGTCAACATCAGCATGAAAATATTATAGCATTTGTTATAAATACTTTAGGGCTTTGCACATCAAGTAATATAGATTATGTTACTTATGTCGCTTATCCTACAAATGACATCTCACCATCAGAATAACTAAAATCAAGAAAAAAAGCAATTGATTACTTAAGAAGAAAACAACAGTAAGATAAATGGATCCAGTGCATCTTCTTTCAGACACTTTACTCTTCAAAATTGCAATGTTGATTGATAAAGTATACATAGTTCATCAAAACTAGAACATCGAATGTCAATGTTTTGTTCTATTGCAATATGTCCAAGTTTCCTATTAAATATCTGTCAAAGGAAATGAATTGTTACCCCAATCCAACTTAACGTTTTCAAGTACTTGTACTATAAATGCTACTTCTCGATGCTACTTATAGGTAGCAAATACCCAGCAAAAGTTGCACTTTACTAAAGGCTCGCCATCATATTTCGAGCTGTGGCGGAAATTTTAGTGCTTTACATTTTTCAACTGCCTCCAAGTGCCGGCCGTTTGGATGTGTGTGTTTGTGTATAGAGCGGGATATTTAAATTGGGAATTTAGGGCAGAAAGTAGCTAGGGCTGGTCATGAAAATTTATTTCTATTTACTTATGAAGATGTGAAAATCAATTAATCAGAAATACTATTAGAAACATTTTTATGAAGGTCACACAGTTTCAAGGCTAATGGAGAACACACATCCTAGATGGCTTCTTACAGATATGTGTGCGAATCAAAGCCGTCTCTCAGTGTGACCTAGAAATAATACGATTAAACAACACAACTCCATAGGCGTAAATTATAGAATTGGAATATGTTTTGTGCCAAAATATATCCGAAGCATGTAGGATACTCAAAATGATCGCTTTCATTGACTAAATTTAGATCGATGTGCCGATAGTGATGACTGGCTGCATTTTTCCCTTACTTCTGCTGCCTTTTTTGAATTTGAATTACGACTTTTCTTTTTCTTTTCTTTTTGACGATTGTCAAAATTGTATATTGCAGACCGTTTTCGGATTATGACGAAATTCCACTTCAACAAGTTTACAGATTGAATTAATGCATTTACAAGTACACGGAATGCGGTATACAAGCAATTGCTATTGCATTTATTACGGGACTAATGGGCTTAAATAAGCGGACTGGACCTCAGCCTGAAGATTCTGACGCTGCATGAGGCAAATTAATCCAGAAGAGAGAATGTATTCACTTCTTACTTTAGACCTATATTGTAAAGCCCATGGAAGTTTCATGAACCAATACTTAATAATAATAATTATCTTTATTTCTTGACTCACAATACAAAAGTAATTCGGTGAGTGCAATTACAAAAACACAGAAGCGCGTTGCAGGCGTATGGTCACAAGAAGTCGTTGGATTGATGCAGGGGAAACACACTGCACACTGCCATACACTGCCAAGCGAGTCGATCAAAACGTTGTGTGATGAGATGAAGGTCAGCAGACGGCAAGCGTTGTATCCACTAGGTACAGGGCGAGCGAGGGATTGATAAGCAGTTGCAACGATGAGTGATGACTAAGCAACTATTATGTCTGATCATGACTTGAGAAATGGAAAATGCGAGAAAGCACTTAATGTAAATGAATAAAGTAAATCCATGGTAAAATATCTGTAGAATAGCAAGAAGCTGAGGTTCGTAATCAATAATACAAGGTGGGTCCTGAGGTTGAGGCGGAGAAACTAACACGATGGCGGTTAGGTATAGTTAGCAGAAGCAACAAAGCTGAAAGCAAGCCGCAAACAGGAGCTGCGCGGCAAGACGACCGCACAACAGCCTGCCTAAGTGGCGAATGTCACTTGTTGTGTGACAGTGAAGAACTAATTAATCGCTAAATGATCATTTTGTAAAATTAATAAATGGAAAACGTCGAGTGGAGTTCAATTACCTAAAGGTCGAAAGCGGTCAGCCAGGAAAGTTAGGCCGCTGTCATACAGGAAAAGGCGTCTTCCATCTTCCTTTGGGGATTTCCTTTTACTTACATGTAAAAAAGAATACAACCTATCACACAGAAAAAGTCATCGGCCGCAAGTCATCTTCCATCGTCCGTCACGCTGTCACACCGGAAAAGTCATAGGGCGTCGTCCATCAGACATAGGCATGAAATTGTGTGGCTGATGAAGTTCATTTCCATAAGCCCTCAGGCGTCAGCCGCGAGACTGTTCTAAAAATAGAACAACGTGAAGTGACGTCTGAGGGAAGATTTAGGAAGCTGTCATTTGCGAAGAGAAGCAATCAGATAACAGCCTTTGTTCACGATGTCTAGCAAGGACGAGGATCAAGACAGTAGTCACAGCAATGGTAAATATTGAAAAATAGCGCAGACTGTATCGGAAATGGATTTCCCTAGTGTGACTGTGATAGATGGAAGATGGGCGATGGGCGATGGGCGATGGAAGGTGGAAGACGGCAGAATAAAATCGTTTCGTCACCGCTTATGAAGAATGTGCAAAGAGGCAAGTGACATGGAAGATGGAAGATGAAAAACGCCTTTTCCTGTGTGATAGCGGTCTTATGAAAGCGATCATATCATGAACGCGTCGAAATGTCGAAGTGAAGGACCAAACATGCATCCCACTTCAAAGCTGTGAAATGCGCAAATGCAAAAAAGACTTGCTGTGATTACATGCGGGAATAATGTCAAGCGGCATATCATATGGTTACAAACACAGCTGCACTTATCAGCTAAATTGGTAATATATAACCAGATAGATCCCATTTCCAAGTAGATTGTCACCGAAATGAGTGTCATCGCTGTCCTATAGTGTACACTGTTCACTCATCTCGCTCTCCGGATATAGATAGAATGCACTGATCATATTTGCACTTGATGTTTTATCTTCTAGAAACTTTAAATAAGAGGGGGCAGTAAGCGTTAGCTCGAGAACGCCGAATACTCAACTACGAATTGGTTTTGAAGCTTTCAAACACATGCCGGTAATTACAACAGATTTAGAGATACCAAATGTAGTTCAGCTAGAGTTAAGAAACTCTCTTGTTCCAATTGTTATTTTATATTCACCGAGTGATGATGCAATTAAAAGAATTTTTGTCCTGCAGTACAGTGCATTGAAAACGGCTTACAGAAAATATCTCAGGATAGACAATTATGTGTATATAAAAAGGCGACTTTTCTGAGACCGTTGTTTAAATTTATTCCTAAATTTTCGGTGTACACCTTCTTCGGGGGAAGTAAAATTGGAAAGCAGACAAATCAGCTCAACGGGTGTTTGCGAAAACATTTTAAAAAATAGTTATTGAGGATATCATTGCATGGAAAAGGACATAGATTTTCTATAGCATAAATGCATACGGCAAATGGTAAACCTCTCAGAAGCAGGGAGCCTTAGATAGCAAAAATATGCTAACTAGGGCTCCATGTCACAAAACCTACCTTACATGATAGGTGTATACATGTAATGCAGTATTTGTACATGCAAATATTTTGAAAGAAAACTAAAAAAATTGAGATATTCGATTAGTTACATGCAGGCTATGTCTTATTTTGCACGTTCAAACTTCAAACCCACAAATCCAAGAAAGCTATTTCATCATTTACGGACGCTTCTGATGAAAATGATGAAATAGCTTTCTTGGATTTGTGGGTTGTCCTCAGAGAACAAAGTTTACAGCACAATACTTTTCCCAAAAGATTGTCATTCGAGTTCGGGGCATATAATGCCATGGGATGCTCACATACCTTTTTCGCTAAAAAGAAATACTTCCATTAATGAATTCCGGCGTGCAATAAGAAACTCAACAGAGGAACTTGTGAAAACGAGTATTGAAAACATCAAATTGAAATTCAAAAGAAATGGTTATCCTGACAAGGCTATAAATGAATACTTAGAGCAGGCTTCGATAATCAAAAAGAGCAACGAATAATCATCATCAGATAATCAAAAGCCATATTGATATTATATCAATTCGTCTTCCATTCAGTAATTGCAAGCATAAGAGGAAAGTTCATGAACACCTGAGGCGAACACTTTTCTCAGACTATGTTCGACCCACTTTCTCAAATCCACCACTTCGAAGAATTTTAGACAAGAGACTTGTCCATACTTGAACTGTGTCGCTTGTAGCTGTGCCTTGAACCGCAATCAATGTAACACGAAGAACTGTGTATACATGATAAAATGCACTTATAGCAACTGTCCGAAGATGTATATAGGAGAAGCTGCCAGAACTGTCAGATCAAGAATAAACGAACATCTTAAATGCATTGAATCAGAAGTCTTTAAACATCTAGATTCACACGAGGTTGTATCATCAAATATAATTCAATGGCAAATTTTGCATAGAGGAATCACCAACACAGCAGCAAGAAGAAGAATGGTTAGTTTTCTTTCAAAATATTTACATGTACAAATACTGAATTACATGTATACACTTACCACAGAAGGTAGGCTTTGCGGCAGGGAGCCGTAGTTAGCATATTTTCGCTATCTGGGACTTACAAATTTTGCCAATTTATATACAAATAATAATATAATAATAATTCTCTATTCAGTCCATACAATGGCGGTATTAGACAAAATAACTCAAAAAATCTCATGACATTGTAGAAGATTTTATAAACGTATTTCCATACAATTTGGTTCTACGAAATGGCGGCAGCAATGCTCGACAGTGTCTAAAGCGGTCGTTTTTTCAAATCTCAAAAAATTCTGACAGAGGATGCAAGTCAACGTTGCTGGAAATCTTCTTGATGAGGTTGACACAGGTCTTGTTGATATTTTTACGTAGAGATGGTTGATTAACGACGTTCGCCATCTCCTGGCAACACAGTCGAGGTGGTCCAATTTAACAAAATGCTTCTGCTTGATATCACACATCACACGCAAACAGTACACGTATGTCATATGGAACAACACTAAAGTCCTATACGCCTGCCAAATAAAGGAAGGGATAATAATTACAATTAAATTTCAATTTTTTCGAACAACAAAATCGAGATAGGTCTGTGGTCAGTTTTGTTCTTCGGAATAGGGGTGATATTGGCCAATTTCCAAGAGGAAGGGAAGACAGATGTTTGAAGTGATATGCTACAAATAGCAGTGAGAGTCTCAGCAAGAAGGTGGGCAAAGTGCCGATAAAAGAAACCAGATGTCGTCTGGTCCAGGTGAGTTGGATTTGCTGTCTTTTTTTCATTTTGAAGACCTGATAAGTTTCGATAACAGGAGTATTCTCCAGTGGTATGATCATCATAGAAATTATGAATATCAGAGGCCGAGAAAGAAGCATGGAACTTATCATTCAGTTTATTCACGATGTCAAAGTCGAGAGGAGGCCTTGAAGAGGAAGAATTCAATTGCGACTTAATGACATTCCATTTCTGAGCTTCGGAGCAAGCGTAAAGGTTAGAATAGTACCTCAATTTAGCTTTGGAAGAAGCAGTGATGAACTTTTCACGAAGCTGATTGAACTTGTCGTGATTCCCTCGCGAAAGTTCCTTATCTCTGGCATCAGACAACGATTTTAAGGAAGGCGACATCCAGGGTGGGTCAGTAGATCGCATTCTGACAATTTTCTCTGGGAAGAAATGATTGAGACAAAGCAGTAGAATACACTGAAATTCGTCAACAATATCATCAAGGTCCTCAAGGGAAAGACAGCAGTCATCCCAATTCACAGATTAGAAGAGCTGATGGTATGAGGCAAAGGACGTACGAGGGAGTGAAGGTTCGGATCTTAACTTTACGGGTAACAGGTTTATGCAAGGACGGAAGACTTTTGACAAACACACCTTTATGGTCAGAACGACCCAAGGGAGCAACACATCTGCAGGTCTCAAATAAAGTCAAGTTGTTAGTTATCACAATATCGAGAATATTGTCACCACGAGTAGGTTCCTTAACAAGCTGATCTAAATCATTGTAAACACAAAAATCAGGAAAATGGTGATGAAGGTCGTTAACATCTCCAACAACCACAAAATGAGACGACGTAGCAGAATCATACACATCTTGTAAAAATTCAAGAAGATCATTATGAGTAGTAGCCTTACCCCAGTGTGGGTGATAGATCAAAATAAGATCAAATTCTTCAACTTAACAACATACTACATTAGAAGAAGTAGGGAGAGATATGGATGAAATATCAATAACTGACAAGGAGAGATGCGATTTGCAATAAATCAGAATACCCCCGTCATTCAAGTTGCGGTCCTGTCTTAAACACCATAATCTGATAAAGTGATCAAAGAATCGTCGATAGAGTCCGCCAACCAGGATTCAGTGATTCATATAAGATCACAATTCAAAGATGATGCTCTGATCTTGAGATCATCTATCCTAGATATCAATGAGCGTGCATTGAAAAGCAAAAGTGATGGAGCTGGGAAAAGTTATGGCGAGGCCTACGCATTAGCAGAAGAGACAGGTTGAATAGGAGGTGGTCTGGCGAAGTTAGATTTGGGATGGGAAGAAGACATCGGAGGCACGTGGACATCGGACAGGCTTCACAGGACGATCAGGTAGGATGCGATGAAACCATAGTAACGGACGTGCAGTCCGAGGAAGGGAAAAGTCTTGCCTCAAACGAAGGGGGTCAGCGCGCGAATACTGGAACCGTGAGGGTACTGTATTTCCCTTTCTGTAATTCCCTTCCGGTTGCGATACTGGAACCGGAATGAATATTTGCTAACAAGCATCGTAACTAAACGGAAATCTAATGAACGGCATTATAATGGAAGTCTTCATGAAAAAGTCGACATCTTATTGTGCTGTCGTGGGTGAAATTTCAAATTTTTAATTCAATTTTCATTGGCATGAATTTATGATTCACTAAATTTATGCTTCACTTCTTAAATCTACATGTAAATAGTGATGTGGACTCATTTACATCTTTCAAAGTTGATTGAAATCATTGTCTTTGATTCTGTTATTTTGCTCTACCAGGTGCAGGTTAATTATGATATGATCTCGCTTAAGAAGATTTTCTTGAGGTTCAGCATGAAAGCAATAGCAGGTCATCGAGTTGCTTAACAAACATTACCTGTCCAAGGCTGTCATGACACAGAATATCTGTAAAATACTATCATTCCTTCTGCATTACTATCATGATGCAGTCATTTCCGTTGTAATTCACCCACATACGGGAGCCGCTATTCTGATCAGCTTTGACCTCTCCAAGGCCTTTGACAGAGTTTGTCACTCAAAGCTGCTTTCCAAGGCCAGTCAGATGAATCTTCCTGCGGGATTTCTGTTGTTATTGAAGAGCTACTTATCGGACAGGCAACAGAGAGTACGCATTGATGGACAGAAGAGTGAATTGATGAAGGTCACAGGAGGAGTGCCACAGGGGTCCCTCCTGGGACCTTATTTGTTCGGCATTTATATTTCATCGCTTCAGACTATTTTCCCCTCGAACCACATAATCAAGTATGTTGACGACATTTGTTTCTTATCAAGAGTCCGAAAGTCCAGCATTCCAAAGGATCTTGCTGAGATCGAAAGTGATCTTGACAATATTTCAGATTGGGTTGCGTCAAATGAATTGACCTTGAATACGGAGAAAACCACTGGTCTAGTGAATTACCGCGGTGGATTCAAGAGCATTTGCAGTATCGAGGGTGCCATCCCAACTGTTAAGTTCCAAGACAGCATTCGGTTTCTTGGGGTTCATTTGGATGCGAACCTTGGATGGAGAGGCCATGTAAAGTTCATCGAGAAAAAGTGTGCTCAACGCATGTACATTCTGAGGCGGGTCAGATCTGTCACTAGTATTGATGACTTCACTACCATTTATCAAGCATTGGTTCGGTCGCTGATAGAGTACTGCTGCCCAGCGTTTGTGGGAATCTCCTCAACAGACTCAAACCGACTGGAGAAGATTCAGAGGCGCTGTCTGAAAATCAAATCGCGTGATCTGAAGCTGGATGACATTGAAGCTAGAAGATGGTCGCAAGCTATCAACACCTTCAACAGTCTGGAAAGATTAGAGACTTCCATCAGAGAATTGTTCCCCAGCTATTTACCAAGTGGGCGTCTCGCCGTACCATTCTGTAGAACTTTGCGTCGTCAAAATTCTTTTTTTCCACGCATTTGTAGCACCCTTTCAAGGTCATCTACGAGACACTAAATGCACGTGACTATTAGTTTTATACTTGCTTTTGTACGCGTATACGAATGTGTTCTTAGTTTCGACTAAACAAAACTGTCATTCTGCTACTTTTATCTGTGTATTTTATTTCTGATTTCTATTCGACGATACAATATAAACATTTCTCTCTCTCTCTCTCTCTCTCTCTCTTCAATACTGCATAAATGTGCATATCTCACATCTGGAAACAATACCACCTGTATTCCCCTCGAGTTCATTTAATAAAATCGAAAGTGTATAGGCTACGCATTGGGGATTTAATAAATGCGGAGTTACACTCCACCTAATATACTTACTCTATGGCAGGCTCTGTTTTTAAGAGTTCTAAGAAGTTGTTCTAAAAACAGTTCCAAAAAAAAAAATCAAAATATGTCAAGTTATCGTTGCTTTTCACTTATAGAGGTCACATATGTATTTCCAAATTTGAAGTTTTGAGGTCATTTGACACAGGAATTATAACTTAAAATTTAAACTTTCACAACACCCCAAGAGGGAAAGATCACTAAAACACAGCACCTCACATGGAAAAAGCACCTGATTCTTCTGATGCTTCTGACGGATTCGTGAAATGCAATTGTGGATTACCTCTTCACCAAGCTGCCGGTATTTGTTCATTGTCCCAATTTAACTTTTATTATGCATGTACCTGTTAAGTATCGGTACTTGATAATTTAAGTGTTGGTGTTTAAGCCATTGGTCTAATTGAAAACAAACTTATTGGATGAAATTTAGTTTCATGAGGTTCACTCCTCTTCTTTTCGTGCATGAGTTGTTTTCAAAAATAATCTTTGAAAAAAAATTTGAAACGCGATTTGCTATTAGAATCTAGTTGATCTCTTTCTTTTAATTGCAAATTTTTGCCGCATTGGGATCAGGTGTGATTGTCTCAAAAACTGTAGGTAAAAAATGTTTTTAGAGCGGGATTACATGCATGAGGGGGTTAATCTTGTAACTGTCTAACGTTCTGGTTAACTCAAAAAATTTGATTACAGCTATACTTCATAGCATAATATCTATGTTTTTAAAAGTTGAACAATTGAGAATTTTCAATAGCGAAATTAAGAATGTCATCTCCTAACAATCTATCGTTTCCAAATTAACCAAAGACTATGTAGTTCAAGCGTTGTATTGCTACGTGCATTTTATTGGATATGCAACATTGTATCTTTAGTTTCCTAATCTCCGCAAGGCTTCAGTCCTTATATCTTAAATTGTCTTTCAACAGATCAGTTTTCAAAGAATAACAAAAACCTTTCATTAGCATTAGTAACTTTTCCTCCGAATAGTCGTAGGCATGCTTGAGTTATTTATTTGTGAGTTAGGCAGATAATTATCCCCAGTCATAAGGAAAGCTTTCGCGAAAACAATGAATAGGTGTCTGCAATAACTGTTACATATGGCAATTCCAAGACTGATGTATTATGATACGTGTATTATGACTTATTATGGCACGTAATTAAGGTTCCTACAGATATTATTACTATTATTAGAGTCATTCTGCACAAATAATTATGATTGATTCTGTAAGACTACATAAAGATGTCAAGTTAATGCTTGATAGATTGTAGCATAATATAATGATGATGTGTTGCTTATATGTGGTGCGTATTTGTGATAATGGACCACCGATTGCCAAAAATAAATTCGAAACGATTATTTTCACAGGTAAAGTGCATCGTGTGGTGGTGCGCAGCTCTATCAATTCTACATATCACTTATTGCGGGCGTCGTTATCGTCGTCAAGCAACTTCGTTGCGGAATTATCTTTGGTCGGAGGCAACTATTCCATATGAGATAGGACACAATTTCGGTAAGCAATGCATCTCTCTCTCTCTCTCTCTCAGTTGGTCAAATTAGCTCGATGTCAAAGATGAAACAGTATCATTATTGACTGAGTGCGACAACGCCTAGAAAAATGCTCTTTTTCGTTTTCACATTTTTTCAATAATGACATTGAAATGTTTTATTTATGCAAACTGATGAATATTGGTGTTGATATCACAAAACCAGTTTCATATGTGCATTTTGTAAATGGTTTTAGTGCTTTGAAGGATTTGATTGTCAACCATGGATGATTGTACAATCATGCAATAATGGTCAATACCTAATAATGCAAATCCACATAAGCCATGATTACTGCATGGTGTACTTTTATTGAGTAATCTAAAGCTTCTAATATCAATTCAAAATGCGTATTATGAATAAAAATTGTATTCAATAGCCGTACCTTTGAATGTGAGTTTTCTACTGTGTCGAAAACACAGTTGCACACTTTCTGAGATCCCAGTTATTGATGAATATGATGTAGACTTGTTGATCGACGTCTTCACAGCGAGAGCAATTCAATTCAAGTAAACCAATAAGTCTACTTTTCTATCCTGGCCTGCTCTACCAGCTAAATAGGCGGATTTTAAGTTTTTCTAGAAGCTGAATTCTGCTGGCAAATGAAAGCACCATGATGTTAACCTAAGACATAGCAAGCCTGCAAGTATCACGCTATCGATATTACAGGCATTTTACTTCACACATGAAAACAGCTTTTGAGGTTTCCTATTCTCTTAATAGGTTGTTCAATTTAAAGTTTATCGATGCAAAATGATATAAAGTAATGAAAAAGCAAGAAATTATGATGTTTTGTTTTAAGGCGCTTTTGTTTTAAAAACCATGTGTTAAAAAAGACATAATGTTTAAATCATATGTACTATTAACCCCATCGATGTCACAGACAAATTATTCGTCCGCGACTGACATCAATTTTATTGCCAACTGCTCTCATAATAAAATGCAATTGTAGTGTCAACGACGAAATATACGTCAGTATTTAATGTCATTTTCTATGCCGCTCAATGTCAGAATACTTGTTTTCCGCAATGCCAATGACGATATATTCGTCACCGCTAAATGTACGTTTAGTGCCATTACAATGCGCAACAGAATGGTTTCTCAGTGCCGGAGATTTTTATGCAAAAGAAGATTTTCACGATTATTATTTATCTTTAGTGTATTGACATTGTAATATTTTATTATAATATTTTTTCTTTATAATATATTATCATGATTGACAAATTTAGTTTACTGTCTGAAGTATAATATGTGCATGCAGTCTACAATACAACCAGTTTACTATTGACCAATAACATATTTGATCAATGCAAAACTCTCTTCCAGAGTGAATTTCTCGTCATTTACAACCAAATAAAATATCAATATGTCTATGTATGCAACATTAAGGATAAATTTTTGCAAGCATTAATCCCCTAAGCATTAGTTCAGTAATCGGATAGTGATGGTCTCTTCACAATACCGATGAGCAGATTTACAATACATAGCAGTGAAAGCGAAGAATATATTACGAGTAACAGATTCCATTGAGGCCTTTGACCTTAAGTGTCAAAGAAGACTGTCAGGCACATGTGAGAACACAAGACTAATGATTATGTGAAAAGTGAAATCCGACGCCGGTATGGTGCACTGAAGAGCTTGCTTACCACGGTGAAAATCAGAAAACTAAAATGGTTTGATTATGCCACTAGAAAGGCGAACGCCTTGTGCAAGACACGGCAAGTGGAAAGTGGAAAGAACAAGGCAAAGAGGAAGACCTCAACGAACGTGGATGGACAACATTCTGCAGTTGGAGGAACGGCAATCGAGAGAGTGAGAGGAGTCGACGACAGGGAGAAATGGAGATCTTCTGTGCTTCAATGGGTGCACCAACGGCCTCCATAGAGGCTATGGTCACAAGTGAGTGAGTAAACAGATCCCCAATTTTTGCATATCCGTTTGGCGCGGATGTTGAAGTCTTCAACAAAATTCCATGAAGGTTCGTTTCATGGAGAATTATATCATGAACATCATTATTGAAGAAGAATCTGAATGTAGCAAGTTCACCATTGAATGCTTCGCCTATCACAGGATCCTGAGCTGTGAAATGAAGCGGAGGACGTAGCTCTATATTTTCGAACCATGCATTAGTAAATGTATCGTCTTCAATACCACTCTCGTCTTCTGAGGCAAAAGTTTCCGAAGGTTAACTTTCAGAATCACTTTCATCAGACGACTTTGCAACGAAATTGACATAAAATTCGGTGCTGCTGTGTTAAGGAGACAATTTAGGTCATTTCTAAAAATAGAAAGAACATCAAAATCGGTATTAAACGGCTAGTGATTTTTACTATAGAACCAAAATAAAATAATGTGTTCACAACAAAAAGAACACATCGAGCCACAACATCTAAACATCTTTGCGGAAAACGCAATGCAGCTGACCTTAAGCTCTACAGTACCTCACTCACTTTCAAGTAAAGTTTCATCAAAATCCATACAATTCTCTGTTCTGCACAGCCTTCACCAGCTTGACAATATGGCATATTCAGCGACATTTCAAATTTTCAGGCACACTTCGAACCACAACTTCTGTGCATCTTTGCGGAAGAAGTAGTAGAGCCAAACTTAAGCTCTACATGTACATAACATCACTCACCACCACACCAAGTTTCATCAAGGCCATACAATACGCTGTCCTACACAACTTTCACAAGTTTGAAAATATGGCCTTTTCAGCGACATTTCCAATGTTCAAACATTCATCGAGCCACAGAAGATGCGCAGAAGTTGTGGCTCTATGTGTGTTTGAGCATTATAAATGTTGATGAATAGGCCATATTGTCAAACTTGTGAAGGCTGTGGAGGACAGAGTATTGCATCGATTTTAATGACACTTTACTTGAAGGTGAACAGGTGAAGGTGATGTACAGTAGAGCTTAAGTTTGACTGTATTGCGTCTTCCGCACAGATGCTCAGAAGTCTTGGCTCGTTGTGTGTTCTTAGGATCGAAAGTTTGTCTTTTTTGGCATATTGTGAAGACCGTGTGGGGCAGTTGCAAGGATTTTGATGAAGCTTGATGTGGTGGTGAATGAGGTACTGTAGAGCTCAAATTTGGCTCTATTGCGTTTTCCGCAAAGATGTGTAGAAGTTGTGGCTGAATGTGTTCCTTTTGTCGTGATGTCATTTATGTTGGCTCTATAGTAAAAAATCATTAACCTATCAAAAAAACCTCTATTCATGCATGACGCACTTGATGCTGCTAACGAAATAACAAGATAGTGACGTTATTAAGAAATATTAAAGATCTACGCATGCTAAACACCAATGGCGAATATATCGTCATTGGCAAGTGATTGCAAATTCACCACGGACGAAATATTTGTTCTTGGCATTAGGAAAAAATATCAATAAAATTACCTGGCAATCAGTAAACATTTAGACAGAAGCGAACTGTTTCCGGTTATTTGTGGCAAAGCATGCCACTGATATCATCGACGAATACCTTTTCATTGGCATTTATTTAGCTATCAATTTCAAATGCAAGTGGCATCATCGAAAGGGTTAATAAAATTGAAGAAGCTGCGTCAATTTGTCATGAGTAGTTGTATTAGGACGATATCGAAAGAATACATTAGAGGCAGAACTTGTTTCCTACAGTTGAATAGATTCCAATTTCAAAAATTATTGACTCCTTCTTTCTATACCTACATGTATTCCAATTTGATTTAATCAAGACAAATTAATGCTTTTGAAAAAATATCCTATCACTATTTTCGTTCATTGAAGTGCAGAAGCATGTACTATCATCACTTGCCCACATACGCAACACTGGTTCTATTAATCTACTTATTAGGAAATGTGAGTAACAATCAATTCCTGATTTATATGTGATAGAGAAATGATCACTGACATTTTCACTGAAAAATTCAGTGTCGCTCCTTTTCAGGTATATTCGGCCAGCAAAAAATTTAATTATCTAAAAATGAAAGAGAACCAACGATTTGTACCACAGACACTTCAAGGGCAGATATGTCAAAGAGACACAGGGTACATTCAGATAAATTCTCCATGCACATGGTGCACGAAACCTCGGTAGGCTTGACTTTAACTCTCACCAGTTACCATCATCATTATGGTGTACGTTTTCTATGATGCAACCGGACGAAAACTGAAGTAGGTAACAGATCTGTAAGATAGAGGTGTAAGCAATAAAATGCGTACCATTTCAGAAGAGGGTGGGGATTTCTTTGATCTTTATGCATTTATCTTTACATTTATGAATATATTTACGCATTGAGACCTGAATTTAAACTTCGTTGCAGGGAATTCTCAATTGACGTCGTAATTCATTAGAATTCCCTCACATGTGAAGAAGATCTCATTTCAGTGAATCATTTCAAATCAAGTTTAATGATTAACTTTCGGAGACAAAACAATTCGTAACATCATCATTCAGTAAATATTCATGTTGCTCATCCTTTTGCATCATTGCTGTTTTCTTCTTTTTTTGCGAAAAATGGCTCATGATAGGCAGAACACTTTAGCTTTCACGACGTTTCGAAAGTTTTGGTCGCATACAAATAAACCAATCTATCAGAATATTCATGAAGGCCTATCTGTGAGAAAGGAGGAAATATTCTTTGTATCAAGAAAGCCTGCGCAGCCAAGCATCTAAATATGCATTGAAAAAGGCAAATTATATGGCAGTACAACAGCCAACTTGCAGATCATATTAATGACAAAAAGATGAAATCGAAGGGCAAACCATTCATCCCTCACACTCATTAAATTATCTTCCTTCCTAATGGAAAATTGACTCGGCAGCCACTCGGCAAACATTCAATTTATGGTGATTATTCATTTCACATTATTTACATCTAAATCTTTACTCTCATTTTCCACTTTGATGTTTTTAAAGACTGGTTCGGTTCTGAATTTTGTACGTGAACAAGACTTGCGAAACGTCTGTTTATCAAGAGACAAAAGCAAATTTCATGTTCCCAGATGGAATCGTGTTGCAGATATCACTGCCGTGGTGATCATGTAAAATGTACTCACTTGTCATCAGTTTTTCAACTTTGTCGGTCATTCACTTTAGTATCTCGCTAAAGTATTCACACTAAGGATCTCGGTGTAATTCTATACTTCCTTTGAGATTTTTTTCAGAAATATGATTTCTAAGCAACTCGTGGCTCTTTTCCTTTACAAAATTACTTCAAGGAACAAATGTTTTTCATTATATAGCAGTAAGGTCAGCACGTTTAGATATATCTAAAAATGCATTTATCTGAACCTACCCATTTAAATTGTCTAAGTATTTGTTTACATGCCACAAGAGTTGCTAAAAGAGTACGTGCATATTAAACGCTGAAATGAAGAGTATGAGAGATATGAAAGAGCTGTCAGTGTTGATGGCGGATGATCATATGCATCTCTCACTTTCCGACCAAGTTCATCCCAAGCATGTTCGATCGGAGACAGGTCGGGGGAGCGTGAAGGCCAATGGAGGATGCTCACTATCGCTGTTGTTACACAATGAGCTCTGTGTGGTCGAGCGTTGTCATCCTGGAATATGAGGTTCAGTTTATTTACCGTTGGGATGACGATTGGAGATATGATATTCGATAAATATCGCTCTCCGTTCAAGTTCCCATTCACAATGACTGCGACAGTTCGACCTCTGTACCAGATACCGGTCCAGATCATCACGCTACCACTACCATAGCGGTCATGCTCAGATATGCAGCAGGGTGAATACCTCTCACCAACCATTCGATGCACTCTAATGCGACCATCGTGAAAATCCAAAGTGAAACGGGATTCATCCGTCCACATAACTTGACACCATTCCTCTGCGCTCCACGACAGATGCTGCTCACACCATTCCACACGCTTTCGCTTGTGTTCGAGACCTGCGGAAAAAAAATTTGCAGCGAAACAATGTCATTGTGTGAAATTCTCGCATTACCTACTTAGAGGAATTCTTACAGCAGGTCGGTATGACCTCAGGCCCGCTTCTGCTAGACGGCGATATGCTGTTCGTATACTGCATGCAATTCCTGCGGCAGCTTTCCAGCTGATGGCCAGTCGAGGAACACTCTTAGAGCGATTGCGCTTTGCTGAGATAACCAACTTCCTATCGGTAGCATTGTTTGTCAATCTCGGTCTCCCTGATCCTTTCCTTCTTTTAACATTTCCATCATTGTTCCATCGACTCCACCACCTGCTCACAGTGGAGTGTGACACACCCAACTTCCGTCCAACAAACCTACAACTCTTTCCACATCGTAGCATTCCAACATCCATTCCTTTCACAAACTCTGATTGCGACATTTTTGCTTCAAAAGTTAGTCAGAAAGAATTGCTTGATAGTGATAAAAGGTCGAATTTGAAATGCATCAACTATGCCAAAGATATCGACAATGGACAGCTGCTTTATATTAGCATGACAAATTTGATGCATAGACATCCTGGTCAGTGCAGTATGAAATCGAATCAAGACACGACACGATCAAAATAATTCGAAGGATCCAGGAAACGGAAGATGCCAAAGTTAAACAATTACCCTAGTGGAGAATCCTGTAAATAATTAGGTAATTAAAAGTCACGAACGAATGAATATAAATTAATACTGACAACATAGAGTAACCTACTCTAGTATAGAGCAGGTACTGAAATACGTATAAAGGCAAGTCTACTCAACTGAAGACGGTAAGGGAAATAAATTAATACTCATAAACGATTTTATTTTTATCATATAAGAACTGAAATAAGAGTTCGTCATGGACCTGACGAGAAACTAACTAAAAATAACAAAAGGTGAAAATTAGAAACCTAAAAAACCAAAATTAAGTTTGCTATGTATGGAGTCGTCAGGGAGGAACCATGTGGCTGCATGAAGCAAGGTTTCGGCCCCTAACCTCCAACCTATACCACATGGCGGGGCCAGGCCAACCATATCGAATGTACGATATGGAAGGTCTCTCCAAGCCTGAGGAAACATAGCAGAACCTAACCGAAAATAAAAAATTTTTCATAAATTAGGACAAAGGACGCACTTGAAACTAGAAGAGGTTTTCCTAGCCCAACATGCCAATGATGGATGGCATCTGGCGGGGCGAAAAACAACCAAACTTAAAAACGTGGAACCTATTCTTGGAGAAGGACTTAATGCAAATAAAAGTCGTCCACCTCCATTGAGATTTTCTATATCAAGTGGATCGTTTTTAATGTCATAGAGTATATAGTTCCACTCTTCTTCACTTCGGTCAAATCGAATTCCTCTCCGAAGAATATTCTCGATGTCTGTTCATGTCAGCTGAATGAACCGTGTAACGATGCGCATGTCAGCGTTCATCCATCAGTTAATTAAAATCCCAACAAAATATGTTACTCGTCAAAAATAGATTATGATATGCTTCGGCTTTTTGTCCTGTGGTAAGTGGGCAAATTTTCCTTTAAAAACTGTTGATAGTTTCGGTAATGATTCCTATAATTGTCCATGTGTGCAATTTGCAGTGCTCGCCAAAAACTGTGAATCCACTTAAGACAATCTCATTCATGTTATCAATGAACAATGAAATGAAAGAAACGATAGATCAAATTGTCACGCAAAAGATGTGCGACTGGTAGGATTCGAACCTACGACCCCAAGTTAACACTAGAATGGTCAACAAAAAATACAACCTATAATGGTCATAGTATCAGTTTTGATACCACAGACATTTTCGAGATGGCATGCTCTGTTTGGGAAGATAGAAATGTTATACTTCCATTCCCATGGTTTCCCATGCTTCCCATGCCTTTTGCATTACTTTAGTTGTTTACATTTTATTTATCAGATTATAAACGTAGATATATCCAACATCATTGTTGCAGTTTATGTAGTTTACTTTACGTAATTTGTCATATCACACTGAGAAATTTGAAATGCAGAACGCGGCGGAATTAATAGCATAATTTTTCAGCAGATTTTCCTAGGAATTGAAAGTGTCATCCGATGTTGTTATATTTGACAATAGCGAAGAAAAGGTAGCCTTTAAGAAAATTCGTCTGTGCAATGCTTCCTCTTTGACGTGAAAAGTGATAGAAGTACCGTCTCCGAAGACAAATTTGCTCATATGTCTCTTGCTTTTGAATCATTCAGAGGTAACTCACTGTGTGTTCTTTATAAGCTTATTTCACCCCGTTAGTGTCCTCCATCGTAAATGCATCAGTAAATATTATTTAAATGCCATACACTGCTACTACACCGCAAGATAATTTGATGTAACATCCTTTCATCTCTAAACAGTTTGCAGGTGTCGCATGCAGATCTGACGTTGGTCAAGCTTAGAGTTTGAACACGTGCGATGTTTCACCAATCTTAAAACTTCGGCAAGTGAGTTTTTACTATATTGTGCGGTCTCTTTCAAATTAGTCATTTGATGCATCTGAGACGCTTCCTCATGACATCCCGAGGGTATAGATGCACCATTATCGCTGTCCGAATACAGCGACTAGCATGACGCCCATTCTTCTTATCGATGACAAGCGATTTCCTCAAGCGACTCCTCCGCTTCCTCAAGTTTTTCTCGCTATTTTGAAGTCAACGGTCACATGAAGAATCATAATGATGTTCTCATAAACGCTCTACATGTACACTGAGAGTCGCACCATTTCATGAATATGTATTAGTTTTCGTTTACATCGGACAAATCGAATATCGAATGCAGCAAGGTGTCATGTCTTATGCGAACTATTTCAAAATCAATATCACCGCCAAACTATCACAGACGTTGAAGTTGTTCAGACATACAGATTTTGAATAAGTGAATTCTTTAGTATAGTTCGTCAGCAAGGTCTGGCTACAATTCACATGTGATTCCCATGGTATCAAAATTGATACCACCGACAATTGTCGGTGTAGTGGTCATGTTTCAGCAGTATTCATATGGAGGAAATCTAGTTGTATTGCATATGTGGTAATACTCATCGAAATATTAATTGTCATTCATATTTGAGTATGTTCAGAATTATTAAGTAGATAAAAATTATGGTTAATACAGTTTGGTATCAAAATTAATGCCATGACCATTTTAGTGTTAACTAGACCTGTGCTCTACCAAGTGACCATTCTCACCAGAAAAGTATTATCTTACTTACTTTAAGCAAGAAGAGCGTTGTGTGTCATTTTGCATATTTCTAATGGTCAGTATTTTGTAATCAGTTCAATGGTCTTACGGCAGAAATACGTCGACGCATCGATTCTGTCAATGACTGACAATATTTAAGTACGATTTCTGTAGTCTAGTACACTAAGAATTTTCCCGCACAAACCCTGATGAGAAGTCTGTCTCGACTTGACTTCTTTCTTCATGTGTGTTATTGATGCAAGCTATATTGAGTTAAAGTCAGTGGATCACTCTGGCCACCTTTAAAGCAAGAAAAAATAATTTCTCAAACCATTTTGTCAAAAGTGTTGCCTTTTGACACGAAGCGTTGTGGAATGCGCCATACATTTGAATGTTCACATTCGAAGAGCAAGGAGTTTCTGCTTCAAAATGTTCAAATACATCATTGATCGTTTTCTTTCCAACATAATCCCCGTGCCTTTGGACATTCAAAGGTGTGACATATGGCCAGTAGAATATTGCCGAAATAGTTTCTGTCTTCAGAAATGTTGAAATCTTAAAGGCTATTTACAAACTTTACAATGAATTGAATGTCAATCTGATTTTTCAAATTTCCATTTCGATTTTTTACATATGATCGAGCCTCTGATAGTCTACCACCCTCACACATGGTTTGGAGAGTAAGACACTATTCTCCAATAGAACACCATCCTTTATGGCAATTAATAATGGCAACATAAATAGTAGGTGGGCTACAAAGAAAATTGACTGCGTGAGACATGGCCAACTGTAACTTACTAAGTCTGACCTTTCCTAGTATGGCATCTGGCGAAATAATGGTTTCAAAAGTAGAATTTAAGTTAATATTGTTGCAGTTTCAACATCAGCTTTCTTGACAAGGAGATAGTTGAAGAATGGATCGCCAACTCAGCAGGGGTGTTGAAAAAATGGCAGTCTAATAGATAGATATTTTGTGACAATTCAATTTACATGTAATTTCAATTTGAAAATAAAAAAGGCTTCAGATTCTTCATCATTTGTCTTACCAATCGACATTGAAGAATTTTATTCCACTGACATTACGATTAGATTTGATTTCCTTTGTGAGTGTATTCCTTTAAATCTTAAGATTTTCTGTATTTCGTCTCATAGATGGACACGATGAAAGGAGTATAAAAGCAGCGATGAGTGAGTGGGAGGCATTCACGTGCATTCGCTTCATACCAGCGAATTCTTCACACACTCAGAGATTGCTGATAGTTCGGCATCACGGCAGGTGAGTTTGCGACTTTAGGAATCGTAAGCAGTAAGCAGTAATCGCAGGATAGGAAACATGATTCAACAAGAAATTCAACAGGATCATTCATTATATGAAAATACAATTTTTGTTACAATGATGTCAACCGTTCGGTTACGATGGGCTCGAGTCGCAATGAGCAGTATTTGCAAAAAAGAGAGATCCCGGGAATAAATTAAGACAATATTGCAGAGACTCCCTGTAGAACTTTAGACCAAATTCCCATGTAGATTGAAGAAGATATCAAATAATTAAATATCGGATCATAATGACATGATTTTGTGAGTACCATTCATTTCGTTAAGATATCAATTTCCAAGGTCGTGAGCTGAATTTTACAACAACTGCTGAAAGGACATGTTCATGCTAGATTTTGACTTGTATAGGAATGAAACATGGTGTTAGAAGCCTAGAATTAGAGTAGGCTTTTCTAGGATAGAAGACCGAAAATACCATGTGAGTTGGACTATAAACTCCAAGAAGAAGTGTCAGCAATTTTGTTACAAAAGTGGGAAATTCTTTAGAAAATGTATTCTGTTCTGCTTTCATAAAAAATAGTGTTTATAACATGAAGCTATGTGAAATGAGAAAATTATACAGTTCAGTGCATTATACAAAGCATTAACCTGTAAATGAAGAAAGAAAGAAAGACAGAGGGCTTTTGCTCATTCATCGAAGCTTTCGATTTTCAATTTTCACTTTATTTCTGAAATGAGGAATTTTGAAATACACTTTCATGCATCAATTGTTGCATAAATATTCAT
The DNA here is from genome assembly GCA_907163375.1 of Prostheceraeus crozeri. Lineage (NCBI taxonomy): Eukaryota > Metazoa > Platyhelminthes > Polycladida > Euryleptidae > Prostheceraeus > Prostheceraeus crozeri. The sequence continues at coordinate 5,520 of CAJQUW010009754.1, read as the reverse complement.
TACCTGAGTATTGGTGTCATTAGACAATGCCGTACGTTATTAAGGACGTAGAAATCTCAGCGCAGGGAGAAGTTTGCGCTTAGCACCGATGTATGCACGGTGCACCGGTTCTTCTGCCTGCACCGGTTCACGGCCGGTGCAGCGAAATGTGCGAATCTCGACCAAGTTGATGTTTTGATGCTAGCTTCAATTATGATTGCTTGGAATTCATTCATTTTATCTGCTGTCTTATAGTCATTGCAACTTGGAGTGAAAAGTGGTTTAAGGAAGCAGTACAATTAATCCAACGAAGAGAATATTATTCAATTCAAACTTTAAGTTCTTTATCATGAAAATGAGACCTTTTAAAAATCAAGGCTGTACCGCATCTTTTTGCACATTCAACGAATCTTAAAATCTTTGCATCATGATAAAGCTGAGTGATAGCTCACACTGTCTGTCAGTTTTCATTAAAGAATTCTGTCGTCTTCATGTCAAAATCCTGCATCAAAGAAAACGCTCAATTTTCTATCAGAAGGCCTACTGACCACAACTGACCACTTAAGAAAGTAAAATGTATGCCAAAATAATCTATGGAACATAAGGTTTCATATGGTATATCGTTTATCAAAAACTGAACAGGGACTTCAAACACAGAAAATTAAACTATGCAAAAGGCCGTTTGTTAACTTTTTTGTCTATGCAATTAATATGACTGAAACGGTCTGTATTTGTCTTCATTTCCTTAGTTTCACCAATCCACAAGCAAGAAAAGCAAGTCAAGGTCATGAAGTACGTCACTACCTAGTTACAAGTTGCTGCGTCCAGCTGCGTCTGAGAGTAACAGTGTTCCATATAGAACAAGCTTCATGAATATGACAGACACCGTAAGAACAGAATCTTGTTCTAACTGGCACAGAACAGTGTTTTATGCTAGAACAGCTTCGTGAATTCGGCCTTTTTTGCATTAGATCTACGAGCGTGAACAAACTGCGATGTAATCAGGTTCTTAGATCTGCAAGTCTCATCAGAAGAGAACAGTTCGTTATGAATTGAAGTGTTGCTAGGGGCAGTTTATTTTAGAGCAATATCCGAGTAAATTCCATGATGAGTTTTGGTCGACCAACAGTCTAGAAAATAGTCTCAATCTGAGAAGAGCACTGAGTTCAGTATGGCGACAAAAGGCATTCTATGGTTAATGATTTTTTACTATAGAACCAAAATAAATGACATTGAAAATAATCACAAAATTTCAATCCTAAGAACACACAACTAGCCAAAACTTCTGCGCATCTTTGCAAAAAACGCAATGGAGTCAAACTTAAGCTCTACAGTACCTCACTCACCGTCAAGTAAAGTTTCATCAAAATCCATGCAATACTCTGTCCTACACAACCTTCACAAGTTTGAAAATATGGCTCACATCGAGCCACAACTTCTGCGCATCTTTGCGGAAAACGCAATAGAGCCAAACTTAAGCTCATCACACCATTCTACATCCACACTATCAGTTTCATTACCATAGCTATCGATGCCACCTCTCTGCAATCTTTGTAATAGTAGATTTATGATTTTCCGGAATAATAGTAGAGATTATCCGGAATTTTTGAATCCAATATTCCAGCTGAAGCCAAGGCACTAATCCTTCATCGCAGTGATCAAGTAAGACTTTTCAGAGGTACGTACGGTGCTGTACTATCACTCACTCAGTGACAGACAAGTGTATTTTCAATCCAATTTGACTAAGTTTAACAAAATTTGATGTATTTGGAAATAATGGAAAATATTAGGAAGGGGGTGAAAATAGGAGTACCCAATATTTCTTTCATTCCCTGAGAAGAGGGTTATAGACCCCATCTTACAAATCTTGCCCATTCTAAATTCTTGTATCATTTTGATAACCCGAAGATGATACTGATTAAAATGAGCCCCATTTCTAGGCATAAAATTGTACAGCAATCATTCACAATATATAGGCATTAACTTCGATGTTCATGTGACTCTGAATGATTATCAATTAGTTTCACTGTCAACAGCCTGGAAATGAAAGAAACTGCATTGATCTCCGACTTCCATGCTTGAATTTGATAACAAACACTGAACACGCGCTTGAACTTTACTATTTTCACTGGAAATGAGCGTCAAGTTGCCAGATTTCTATGATTCGAATGTCGATGTCGGTCTCTGAGAGAGGCCGGTGAATGCAGCTGTGTGGGAACCGGTACGTCAATCACCATCATGCCAGAATGACTGGCGCGTGGCGCCAAAGTTGACGCTGGCCTTTCTCTATTAATGAGAAACTCAAGTTACCAATAGCATAGATACCTGATCTCTAAGGTTGCTACCGCTTGCCTAGTGCTACCCTTAAAATGATAGCAATGATCGCTGGCCCCAGACGATTCAAATCTTACTGATCTGCCGAAGAGGGATTGTCGGCAGACTGCACCTGCTGACAAACAATAGCATTATATTCACACCGTCTTGTCAGATGCCGCTGGCTGGCGCTGTAATGAATTTGTCCGATAAATGGATCGAAAAGATTTCGCAGTCAAATGAGAAGAAAAATCAAACCACAGAATTTCACGCACAGTCACGCACGTTGAATGGTCCCTAATTAGCAAGGCTTCCTAAAAACTTTTTGTTTAGGCCCAGATTAGAATTTTTGATGAGGATGAGCACTGGCCACTGGGATCCGTCTAATTTTGCATCTAATAAGCATGCAATTTTCAAGAAGCAATGCAATAAGGAATATAATTTGGATATTACAACAAATCGTGCAATTTACTCGTATTCATCTGAAACTCTCTGTAAGCATCAATCTCAAATGTTCTAATTATATGTAAACTTCACGTGCACAACTTGGAAATAGGCTGGAAATGCGGAAGTGCACGGATAGCAACGTAATTTCACTCCAGACTGGAATGGTCACATATTTTGATCCGGCTCATCGGGGCAGACATTCTAAATTTTCTAAAAGTTGAATCCTCGGGCGCGAGCAAAGACTAAATCGCTACATTTTATCCCGGCCTTGCATTTCCGACACGCCGTATGAATTTCAGACAGATTGTAACAAGTAATAGAAAAATATGTGTATTACTAGCTACTTGTTATTACGTACAGTACAGGCTTATCGAATAGTGAATTTGCATTATGATTAGGGTTTTAGGGTATCTCTAGCCGTTTTCCCAATCCCGGGATTTTCGAGCCTGGATAATTGTAATCCCAGGATCTCGATCGAGATTGATATAAAATTTCCAAATCATCAATTGTCAAGGAATATTTCAAAGGACGTCACCTGCTTGTAAAATGTATATCTCTCATAACTTGAACTAAACAAACATGTACGTGAAACTAGTCAACTCGTAAAAAAAATTAGCTACGTAAGGTAAGATACGGCATTGTGTCATCACTCAGTCTCGACCGTAATTTTGTCATGAACAGACCGGCCGCCGAGAATGCCCTTTCGGATTCAACCGTTGTTGGAGGTCTTTTTCAAACCAAGTCGAAGCGTATGAAAAGGGATGAGATCTTTCGCAGTCATTCTAGTGAGTACACTATTCATGGTTGGGATAGAATCCTTCACACCGAAGTATAAAGGAATTGTTCCTACACAACGGGTGTCTCTCGATTTAGCTTTTGTTGAACAGGCTTCATCATCTGGATTGTTACTTGGAGCTTTTCGTTTCAACAAATATACTATAGGCCTACCATGCTTACTCTGAAGATACGTAGGATATACATGCCTTTTGTATTTCCACCTTTGATAGAGATAATTTTTTTACATTCGTTGCACCAGGCACCATCTTTCCTTTGTCGCAACATATGTCCATGCTTGACTCATTTCGTCGATCGAAGCTTACACTAATCAAAAACTAGAGTACACGGCTACTGTCACTACGACTCTGCGTTTTCAGTCACACAGAAACACTAACACTAACAAGTCAGGTAATGTTCATGTCCTCTTTTGTTTTACTTTTGAAAATTTGATTTCAATCCTTAGGTAGAGTGCGTGCATGATAATGTCGGATATCTTGGACCTAGAAGTGCTGAGAACACACCGGCTCGCCAAACCAGAATCAATAACTCAGCTTAATAACTGCTGAAATGTCATAGATATCCTGTAATGTATTCATCACTAACCAGCTGGTTAGGCTAACAAAGCACGTTGGATATATTTATCAAAAGCAAACATGAATATGTAGATATATCTTCAAAAATGACTTTGACTTCCTCACTATGTCACACAGAACACTGGACCAATTTTTTAAATATCTCGAAATTCCTCGAGATCTCGTAGACGCAATCCCGGGATTTTTAATCTCGGAAATGGAATCGAGATCCCGGGACCCTATTTATGATTTACTTATAGATTGAATATGTAGCGAATCGGTGTAACGTAAGGATTCCAAAATCCCGGGATCGTAGAAGTTCGTAAGAATCGTATATATCTTATTACAAAGCATAGACATATGTAAATATCATGCGATGCCGGTAGGGATCACTAAAAAATAGGTTCAGGTAAGCCTAAAATGATCTATAATGCAGGACCAGTTTTTTAAAAAAATTAGGCTTTATATAATTGCCACTCGGAGTCGGAGTCCTATCAACCCCCGGAGTCGGAGTCCTATCAAAATGATAGGACTCCGCATACCTGGTATTTAGCATAGCATCTGAAATAATCCGAATCTACGAGATATATGATTGTTACAACGTTCATCAAACATGACATGAAAAATTAAGAATGTACATGAAAAGGATAAGACACCTACTCGTACTTCGGTTTCGGACAGGATCAAAATCCTTCTCCAAGTCTATGATTCCATAGGAGAGGTATTTGTCATAAGCCAGGGATTTTTCTTGTAGCCGGCTTTCTTAGGATGAACATAGCATCAAAAGAAGACTGAAAAACATAATAGGACCTACCTGTACTTCTCATCGTCTAAAAAATCAAAAGCGACTGCTGAATTCAGTTAAATATACGTTTTGCCGCATGCTTCGACATCGCATTTTTCAAAAATTGTATCATTAATTTTCATCTTCATCATTATAGTCATACTTTCGTCTCGATCGCCTCTGCGGGGGCTGTCCTATTGACAAAATACTGCCCACATTGACAGACCCAGAAACGAAGACATGTATGTAATATAGATTCATTTAGTTTCAGGTACTTGAGTGTGCGTTTTACTAACTATATGTTCTCAAATTGTCTGATTTATGCAACGTTAATGCAGCTGCGCAAATTTAGTGTGGTCGCACAAAAATGAAATTTTGTCGTGTGGCAACTTTGATCTGGAATGGAACTGTGCATTATGGCATATTTTGCTAATGAACAGTACTTATGATTACTCTACGTAACTCTTTATTGTTATAATGCTTCATTATGAAAGAAATTGGTGACAATTTTATCGATAGAACTTAGCTGAGTTGTATGTGTTGAATTTTTTGCAGGCCTGCCTCCTGCAGTTACTTAACGATTCCATGTAGTAAAGCGGGCACACCACAATGCGATCCTTGAGATATGATGAAACTAACTATAAAGTA
>CAJQUW010009753.1:0-78384 GCA_907163375.1 Prostheceraeus crozeri | reverse complement strand
AACTTGTAACTTGTAAACGCGAGGATTAGAACCTTTGATAAGAATTGGTACAAACCTCGGACTTATATACTTTTTAAACAAAGGAAATCCTAACAGCCAATCAGAGAGGTACCGAACTTCCCTAAAGAATATATATAACTATATAAAGGATGACATTGTTCCAAACTGTTAAGTACTTATCCTCAACGTTCCATAACAAGAAGCATGTCCTCAAAACCACTATTTTATTTTCAAAATGACAGCCAAGTCATTATGGGAGGTCAGTTGGACATGACCATGCATCTGTCTTGCGGCTGCAAAGTGGCCCTGTGGAAGACCTTGACTGTCTCTGCACTTCAAAGGCGGAATGGACTACCGGTGAAGTGTCCGGTACACGAGTGTGACCATGACTTTAGTAAAAATCCGACATTCCATGAGTGGTGTGATGACTTCTTGAAGATCATGGAGTCGCCTGAGGGACGTGATTTGCACCCGTCATTTATTTTTCACGCTTAAATTAAACTTACATTGTAAATCTCTTGTCTTTTCATTTTAAACATAGTTCTGGAATTGGTTTTCTTATTGCGGAGCAACTAAATCATAACTGCACAGTAAAGTTTCACATCTAAATAGTGCTACATTAAAAATAATTGTCACAATAGTCGCAATTGAGCAAACCCATTCAAAATCAAACAACGGACGTCTATCGGTACGTACCCAAGTGCTCAGAACCAAACCACACAAGTTCGATCATAGACGTTCCGAAACACAGTGTACCAAACACATGTACCTATCCAGTAAAACAGATCTCATACAAGTTCCTATTGATAACACTGAATTATACATGTACCTATCCATGTGCCTATCGATAACTAAAGTATACATGTACCTATCCATGTACCTATCCATGTTCCTATTGATAACACTAAACTTTACATGTACCTATCCATGTACCTATCCGTGGCAAGTAGGGCACAGTTTTCACTACTTATGAATCGCCTCCCGTGCGTTGCAACCAACTATACAATTTGTAAGTCTGCTACTACTAAGCTATATCAATATCAACGGTTCGTTCTTTTGCTCTTTTGAAAAGAACAATATAATTGCTTGCACTGCATTAAAACCATGAAATCAATGATCAATCAAACAAATTTATTGCTCTTTTTTTCTGGAAATCGTGAGGAATACTTTGAATCAAGGTACGGTAGACTGTACTTACTTTACAAGTTTGCAGGACATTTCTTTCTTGCGCTTTGCATCAAACATCGTTTCGTCGCTGTTTCCACAAAGTAAAAGGTCGCATCTCGATTTCAAAGTTTCCGGTAAATTGAGAGAAGCATTTTTAGTTAATGAACTTTATGACAATCATGTAAGTGCACTTCCTACATAGTCATCAAATTTCGTCAACATTAGCATTAATGACCATCATTATCAAGGTAAATATTAGTAGGCCCTTAACTTCAATCACTATAAATTAACGATAACTGTCGGATTATGAGATAGTGAGACTTTTGTTTGAAGTCTTGTGGAGCAAAACTTTTATTCTATCAAAGTGGTACGAAACTCCTACAATTCTGAGGGATGCCCGCAAATATCGACATTCCGCCAATACAGAGACGCATCTACAATATTTTGTGAAAAGAAAGACGTTTTATACTCGCATTTTGAAAATATGTTCAAGATATTTATTTATACTCGACGATGAAATACAGAATTAAATGGAAGCATGTGATGTAGTGATATGATGCGCACATGTATAGTACTAGCCTTCATAATTTTCTTGGAAACTTTCGCTTTTACTAATGCATCATGCGCATGCAATAGATATAAAGATTGAGATCATAAATCTCAGGTGCATACATGATACAAATTGATGCAAATCGTGTGCATAATGTACCAATATTCTATAAATAGACAACGCATTTTTCTTTCCGTTTTATATGTGAATAGCTTGTTGTTTCACTTGCAGGACGGCTTGCTGTACTCACGCTCCGTATCTGAATGACGGTTAGATTGCTGTAAATTATGATTTGAATACCGTGCATTAAAAATGGTTGTACCGGTTCCATACTAATTTGCTATTTAGGCTACACACTCAGAAAAGCAATATAAAATTAATTTGACATTTCATGTTACACACATGTCGATAAGGGTTGAAGATTTTAAAGCATTAAGACAAAACACAAAACACAATTTGTTTTTAAATCAAAAAAATGTTTAAATCATTGTTTGCTCTTTGACGTATTCAAGAATTTGGAAATAGCACTTCGAAGATCATTTCTTGTTCTCGTTCCACCTAGCTTGTTTCCACCATAGTTACTTGGTTTACGACATCTGCTGACCACAACCTTCTTAGAATGAAAATTTTCATGCTTTTTTCATTTCACATCGCACCTTTTTGGATACCCAAGGGATCCTAGTCCAGCATCAGTGACCTGGGATCCTTCTCCAGCATCAGTGAGCCTAGTAAGATGAGGACAAAAAGGCCAATTCTTTGATATATTATTACACATGCTCCGACAGAACCATCAAAACGAGTTTTTACCTTAACTAAGTTATTAGCTTCCTGATTTATATTGACTTAGACATATAGTGTACTTATCTGTGTACTTATATAGTGTACTTTTATATTACATATAGTGTGTGTATTTCATTTAGGCTAAGTTCATTTCTGATCAAACTATTGATTAACTCTGTGTCTAATTCCATGTAGCTTTAGTAGTAGGAATTACTAATTTCATGCATTGTTATCGGTTAATATTAGATTCACATGAGACAGAAGGCCACTAGATAAGAGATCTCGGCATATCTACCAACAAAGTAGCTCATAGGAATGCATTGGAATTCCCGAATAACAGCAGATCAGAGCTATACTTTGCTCTCGGAAAGTCGAATCAATGTAGTGACAAGCTGAAAAGTGTAAGTCTATTACCACGTGATGATGAATGTCGCCAGGATATAATGAATTTCTAGCTAATAATTGCAAGGTCTCTTTGCCTGACTTAACAATTGTTACATTAACCTATTCGCTAAGTGGAGTTCAGGATTACTAGGTTTATATACAATTAGCCTACCGGCATTCAACATTTGCTACGAGGGGAAGTGCCCCACTTGCCCTAATGGACGAGTCGTCACTGATCATGAATATGATTCTTCAATCAAACCGGAAGATAAGCCATTTCTGGGATCTTGCAATTCGTGCTCTGAGACAATGGATAGCATCTTCTTGATATTTCTCTCATTTGTCAAGTGACAAGCGTCATATAAGAAGCATCTAGCTCTACTTCAGCTTCTGATCTAATAAATCAATAAAAGTAGCGATGTCTAAACCGAAAGATGCACTCTGAGAGAGGCATCCTTAAATTGAATATGGGCTGGCTATAAACATTGTTCTTAGCGATCAACCACTTTCTAGCTACCAGCTCACTGGCCTTCATCACAACACTGAGTTATGACCGAGACAAGTTAAGTTGCTATCTTAGACAAATTTTAACGGAGTTCAAGAAACGCACCTTCTACATGAGATTCGTCAATTATATCCCTGCGCTACAACGCATTTGTAATGATAACATCAAGAAAAACGCCTCATCGTGTGTAATTCTTTCAAAAAATCTGACCCTGTGAAATACGAGTTCGATAGTGGTTTAGAATCACTTTCACAGAATCTGAGTCCATATTTGTGAATGCTTGGAAGCAGCTATCACACAATCTGGGTGTCTCAAGATTGGAAGTTGTAGACGTACATACGAATGAATCGGCTTAGTTCGATTGAAAGTTTATTGTTCTTGCTGTCGTCATGACATAGGCACAGATATTTTGCTATGATTAAGAAACAATGTGAAATGTATGTTGAAAAGTGCCAAGTGAATATTCAAAAGCATGGAGCATGTACATTCTACCATGTCGCCATGGTGTCTCGACGAATTTATGTGGCGGCAATAGCAAGATGTACACATGAGAAGGCCTTCAAAAATATCTTGGGTGATATTTGACCTTACTTCACTTCCTCATAATGTTTTTAATGAAAATATTCTTATACAAATGGATTTCAATGTTTTAATATCTCCTGAACGAGGTACCCACATTCTATACAGGGGTGATACTGATCTGTGAAAGTGCCAGTTAAGACATCAGCCTGCAGGCATGATTTTTGAAGCAGTGGCAAATCAACATGTTGTAAAGTTAATGAAAACATGGAACCTACACTCTGACTTCAGGTACTCCGATCAACAGCGGACCTTCTACGATAAGATTACTGTCGGGCTAGCACTGTGGAATCGGTCTATTGTCTTCTCGCTTACATTGAATTAAAACTTGAATTAAGTTATTTACTCCCTTATCCGTATTCAAAGAAGAATGCAAAGACACAGATTTGCTGACTTGCGTCTGTCCACTTGGAATGCTTCGATGAATAGGCCTTTGTCCAATACTGTCACCCGTTGAAGTCAATAGGGAGGAGTCCATGGGTCAAGAAGTTTCGAAGTTTTGGTTGTCAGAAAGCGGGATTGAAAAAGTTGAAAAGCATAAAAAAACACCTATGTGAAAGAGTTTTGAGAGTACCGGTCGCTGCCATTTCCGGTCACGTAGAAACTTGTAGGCCTAATTGTATGAGACTGGATTGCTCGGAGCGGAGGATAAATATCAAGTCTTCAAACGGGCTCTGTCTTGCGAACTGTATTATCCAGAGCGTGTCTAGATATTGATCGCCAAAATGTCAAAAAACAACTCCACTCTGTCCACTGAGTTGTATAAAATCACGGCACGGTTAAAAACGTCGAAGAATCCAGGAAGCGGAAGAAAACAAGGCTAAAACAACTACCCTAATGGAAAATCGTGTAATAAATGAGGTTACTAAAAGTCTAGAGCGCATAATTGCAAATATATACTTAAAACATAAAGATCCATACAGAGTAGGATTCGCACTACTTACAACAGCTAGTCGACCAACTTTTATTAAGGGGATGGGAAATAAATCAAAAATTTTGATCAATTTTTGATTATATTGATCAATTGAATTATAACCAAACTTAAAATGAGCGCGCGGCATGAAACATGAAGAGAAGCTAACTAAAAATGGTAAAGATGGAAATCAAGAAACATAAGAAATCAATAAAATCGCCATGCACGGAGTCATCAGCGAGGAACCATGTGGCTGCACAAGTCAAGGTTTCGGTCCCTAACCTCCAACCTGTACCACATGGCGGGGCCGGGCCAACCATATCGAATGAACGATAAGGAAAATCTTCCCATACCTGAGGACGCATGGCTAAAACTTAATTGCAGATTTATTTGGATACATGAGAATATACGGATACATAAGAATGGGTTAGTCAAACATTCCTATAATGGAAGGTATTTGGCGAGGTGAAAAACAGCCAAACTTACAAACAATGAACCTATTTCTCGAGAAGGACCTTATGCAAGAATTTACTAGTGGATTAACATTGCAATCTCGTTCATTGAAGATAGATATTGAAAATGCCTTTAGCTCTCGATATGAAGGTGGAAGTATCCGAAGAAATCCTAGCAAACCTGATGAGTTGGGCAGCAAAGATACTCAAGCCAGTGTTAATGTGCATATTACTTTCGGGGAAAGTACCGGTATATAGCACCACTGGAAAGTTGAACTCATCAACTTTATGGTAGACCTCCGTGGTGTGAAGGCCACTACCTTGGATCTTGATCTTAATGTCCGAATAATCCACGCATTTGTCATTGTTAACACTCCTACTAGCCAAGAGGTCTTTGGGTAGATTTCAGGAAGGATCTTATCGAACTGCTTGTAATACAACTGTCGTCGACATACCTGGTGGTACTACAGAGAACTTTGGCCAAGCCAGATTTCTTGCAAGCAAGAAGACCTGTTACGCATTTGAACTCCCTAATGCCAAGAAGAGATCAGCTAAGAGTGAACTGAAATTCCCACCCATAGGAATACCCCGAATTTGTTTAAAGACAAGTCCCCCGAAGGTAACAAAAGTGTTATCTAGGATGAAATCAATAGCAGTGAGGAATTGGGTTTTGGACCAGCAGTGATAACCTCTGTACTTCTTGCTCGAGAAGAATGTTCTATAATATTCAATGCAGTGCAGATGAAGCTCATGGAGCTGTTTAATTTTAGATCACATGACTGTTTTAAGGAGTCCTTAACCTGGTTCAAATTAAGGTTCGTGTAAAGTGTGGAGAAATCATAAACTTGTAGAGTGGAAATTCATACCCCGACATCCTCTCTAGAAATTCCCCAGAAGAGTTTATGCTCCAGAAGGAATTCACACCCGAATCATCCTTGATGGAAAGGCAATACATACTAAACTTGTCCCGGACTAAATGCATACCTTTGTTTACAAGTATGGCCAAATCTTTGGAAGTGCTGATTCTGGCACCAGCTATGAATCTGATTTTATATGGATTTTTGTGTAACTTGGGTATCTAGAATAGTATAGCTGTAAAACCATAAGCTTATCCTAAGCCATTACACCAAAAGAATCCTTGAGGACGGTGCAATGTTCGGCAATAATGTCATCGATGGAAGAGATGGTACGTACGTCTGATTACCAACAGCATTGAGACTATCAAGGTCGAAGCCTAGTTCGTTCAAGAGGACAATAGGGTACAATTCTTCTTACACACTATGACAAAATTGTTGGCGGCCTTATCTGCCGGAGTAATAACGTATTCCAAATCAATTATATAATTTCTGTCATTACCAATCTTAAGGACAGTCTCAGTCCAATCCAAGAAGACTGAATTCTTAAGGGTACATTAAGGACTTTTCAATAAAGGTAATTATTGCATTTCTAACGCTGACATCAGCAAAATACCTAGATTAATGAATAGGCTCTCTGCGAGTTGGTACCCCTGACCAAAGATCAGCTATGATAAAATGATATCATTTTATTCTGAGGAAAAATGACATCATTTTATTTTTGAAAAATTATATCATCAAAAATTTTTGTTCCATTATATTTTCTAGTCATAGATTCTTCGCATTTTGTATTGAAGCAAATTCAGTCTCTTTCGTTTGTTCTACCCATGTCCTTCCGCACTGGTTGATTCATGTAGCAAAAAGCAACAGACCATTGTCTGTCAGTCTGTCTATCACACAATTTGTCAAACAACTCATTGATAACATTGACTTGATGTTTTTTGAAGTCTTGACTGTAATGTAAATATTTTTAGCCTTTTTTCGTACTTTAGATACTGTTGGCCCAACCAACTGCATTTTGTAGGCGTATTTCTGATTCGAGTGTATAAAGCTTTAATCAAAACTTGCGATGTCTAGTGTATACCTATCTAACTTTTGGAACAAATACAAGGTTTGTTAATGAATTCTTGAATTCAATTGAAGTATTCTTCAAAACTTGGTTGTACTTGAAAAGTTTCCCATAGGAGTGGTGTGTTTGTAGGAGACCTGCAGAGGACTTTTACTACGAATTGGATTAGCCAACATACTATTAACATGAGAATCAGCGAAAATGGAAGAAACTTTTAAGAGATCCATTTCTTTGCACTTTTGAGAGAATGAAATATTTCAATTGGACATTTTCTTGAGTCCATGTTTGTTGACTTACCGTAATATACAGGTAGCATTGGATGCATTATCGTACATATGGTAGGCCTACATCGCAAGGATTCTGAAAATACCAATGTATGATGCATGGCACGCTTATGTGCGACACGATTGGAAGACAAGAGAATCGATTGAATTTCAGAGAAATTCAGGAAGTCCTTTTTTCGTAATCAGCTCTTTATCATAAGGTGGTTTCGGCGATTTTAATGTTTTGAAATGAACTGTATCGACCACATGACTTCATATCAATCACCTATAATGATTTATGAGCATGCGCAATAGCATGGCATGAATTATCTAAACCTCACCCACATCACTCATAGATGTATTACAGTGCAGTAGTAATTCAAGCAGTATATAAGAAAACATTTCTACAATTTTTGAGAAACCTATAGGATTTTATTATTTTGAATTTTTTTATGTTGAACAATTAATTAGTTTGTAGTTAACCGAGAAATTGGAATTCGTATTTTGATAAATTAGACAGAATTCAATGAATCTTCATGTGATTTGTTTCATAGAGACCATCCAGATTTCACAGAACTTTATCACAAAAGCCGAATTAATGTAAAAAAATTGTGGTTTGAAAACTTTCGTTAATTTCACCTTTTTAATTTCACTATACTGTCAATGAAAAGGATTTTTCTAAAAAATAGACAATTTAAATGTTTTAATGTAATTTATATGATGAAAATCTATGATTCTGAAAAAACGGATATCATTGATCTTGTTATGCCCGAGACATATTGTACACATGTTCTGAAATGATTCCAATGCATTATGAGCTTTGGACACCCTTCGAGCTGAACGTGTCACGAAAATACTCAAACGGGACAATGCTTAATTGCAATATAGAATTTATCATGCCAAAACAGTACTTCGTTGCATTCGTATCTCACTTATAGTTTGACTGTTCAGAATAAGGTTTGTTGCTTTTAACTTAATCAAAATATCACACATAATTTATTTTCTCTTATTATCTTGACTAAACGCATAAAAAACTTAGAGCTGCTAAAGCTCACGACAGAAATACATCAAATGAACTGAACAGAAAGATCATGTGACGTCTAAATGTCAACACAATACCAATGCCGATAATGGCTGCTACCTATGTTCATTGGCCTGCTCGTGAATGCATGCTTCAATGTGTAGATTGTTTCAACGCGATCAACCTCGGCAATTAACATCCTGATTACAGCTATCAGACTAAGGTAAGCATTTACTGACAGTGGCGTATTTTGATATTTTTAGTGCAGTCATAAAATGTACATGAGTAGCATGAAAATAGACTGTAATAGCGAGCCACATTGCCTAATCAAGTTGTACTAATTTCCTCTGATATTGTTTACCTTTATATAATCCGACAATATAATCGCTAAAAAACTTATCAGCATTAGCTAGAAATTTATCACTCATGTTTCTTCCACATCAAGGTCACCTTTACCAGCCAAATCTATTACTCCATGATGTAGATAATACTAAAATCTAAGGAAGTTTGAAAATATACTCTCTGCTGCTCCAGGAGCGCATAGCCATGCGACATGAAAATCCTTATGCTAACTTAGAACACTGTAGCACGTCTTCTACAATACCTTCTCCCTCAGAAACTATTGAAGTTTTGTCACCAATATAGGAGTGTACGCGTGCCTTGGTCCTCCGTACCCGTACAATAATTGTCATAGTTCCTTTGAACAGCAAACTATCCTACTTACTGTAACTTACTGTCTAACTTACTATCTAACTTACTGTTATAGGACTACTTCAGGGTGGCGACTACTTCTGAATCTCGAGAAATACAAATCAGTTCATTTTTAGGAATTTCATAAGCATTTTGTGGCTATTGCTATAAATTAATACATATTATGAATCTACTTTCCTCTATCAAATTTGTGAACCTGACTTGAAAAGCTAAACAGCACATGAGAAACGCTAAAGAGAAAGATTGATGGCGGGATAAGTACTACGGCGCATCAAAATAACAAATATCATCTCGGATAGGGATGGGAGGAGAAAACAAAATCGATGGTCTATAGTCTAGAGCAGCGGTGGGCAACTAAGTTGGGATAGCGGGCCACAAGGAGTGGACCGCGAAACGCCTCACGGGCCACCAATTTAAAAAGGCAGTAGTGTAGGCTTAATATCCTTTTATTCCGTACTTCGAAGTGCACACATGGGCTGTTGTACCGTCCGTGCTTATATTATAGTGGTCGTAGTACATAATAAATTTTACATGTTTATGTATGCAGCAGCATTGCACGCATCTAATTTGTTTAATATTAAGGAATCATAATTTACTTTCTACAATTCATGTAAGTATTGAAGAGCAAATATGCCTATAACAAATCATGGATGCTTTTCTTTTGTGTAATTGAACGGTAACTTAACTATTTTAGTGATTTGACCGATATTTTACCTTATTTCATCCAAAACAACGGTCTGTAAGTGCAGTGCAACTATCCGCGAAAGCAGAACAAGAGTAGTAAGTAAATCTACACCACTGGACCGCGCAAGATGGCCGCCGTCGACCGACCTCCCCCCTCCTGTCAGACTAGGGCGACGACCCTAGTACGCTACCTGATTGCTTCGAGTCCGACTCCCCCCCTGGAACGACGGCGTTGCCAGAGGTTGTTCGTGGTGCGCTCTCCAGGTCGGCGTGGTGTGCCGGCCAGGTTGGAATGGTGGAATTTCGGTGCGAGACCCCTCCCATCGTGTTTCTCGTCAAAAGTTGGGTTAACAAAATTTTTTCACCCCCCCTCGGAAGCGATCTTCTAATTTTGGTTCTAGTGGATGGATTTTGTCTTATAGATACTCATTTGAAAGAGGAGAAAAAACTGCTCAATGACATTTTTGTTGCGAGTCAATCGGACCAGCCGTTCAAAAGTTAGAGCTGTTACAAGATTTTAGGTCAGACCTCAGATTTGACGAAAAAATCCGTGTCAGACTGACTTTGTATGGACAAAATTTTGAAAATTTTTCCAAAGTGTCGCATTTCGACCTGAGACCTTTACCAAAACAGTTTTCATCAAATTTCACCGACCTCCTCCTCCCCCCCCCCGGCACCGATCTTCCAATTTCGGTTCTAGTGATCGTAGAAAGTCGTGCAATAGCTCGTTTGAAAGCTAAGAGTGAGACAAATTCAGTGAAACAAACGGCTTGTTCATATCTGTCTTCGTTTAGATGTGAGACGCCATTTAAGATTTGGGAGATTGGCGAAAAACGACAGAGTTAGAATTTCCCAAGAAACAGCTCCAGCGGGCGAACGAAGGCTCGGATTGGAAAACGGAGGCCAGATTTGGAATCAGCTTGATGTTATTGTCCAATGAGGATCATCATCCAATGAGAATCAAGCATTTCTATATAAATAGCAAGCCTTCCACAGTGAGAATCATTCCATCGTTGAATCGCACGAGTGACGGACGCACATTTTCTCTCTATTATTCAACTAAAATGGTAAGTCGCTACTTCCCTCCCTCTCCTCCCTTGAACGTAAACTTAATACAATCTTTTTCATTTTCAGGCATCTGCTCCATCTGCTGCACTAGTAGGACAAAATGGAGGTCAAACGTTACAAGGTTCGCTACGATCAGATCATCTACAACTGAGGCCAGTGGAAGAAACAACCAAGGTACATAATCCTACACCGCTACAGCGTAAATTTAAACAAGTCTTGCGTTATGACGATCATAGCGTAGTACTCCAAACGGGAATGCTCCCTTCCACGGATGTCAAGATAATGCGCAATCAGTATGGGGACTGCATACTGATCCCCGTGAGTCCGTACATTCGCCGCCAACTTGATATTATTGAGGAGTACGTGACATTAAATATGGACATTCCTACTCCTCTTGCTCAAGAGTGGAAGGCGAGAGATGACAAGGATGCTCCCTATAGAAAGATTTGGGATGGTAATCAAATTTTCCTACCGGTATCACATTGGTGTACTTACTATAAGAAGGAGGGAGATCATTCAACATCCATCACATGCGACGAGCTCGGAGAAGGTACTTGGGATATCCTTTTCAAAGTGAATGGGCTATATTATGGTCGGCACAAGGATAATAAAATAGCCTCTCTCTCCATGCATATGGAATCAATCCTATATATTCCAAAACCACCCAACGTGGACGACATAATTGATCAAATCCTTAACAGCAGTGGTACGAAGCGCAAGTCGGAGAAGAATGCTGCCTCAAAACGCAAATCAAAGAAGGAGAATTACTAGTCCTTTCCTAACTCTACCCTATGACAATTCGCTTATGTGCTTTGAGTGTCGTAGACGTGGTCTTATTAGATACATTTTACTTCTTCGTTGACATCATATCATTTGTGTATTTTGTCGTGAAAGGCATCGATGTAATTCTTCATTTTGTAATATGTTATAGAACGTTTCCTTAGATGTGTAAATTTCCGTTTTAGGCTTCTATCATCATTTTTATGGATTGTGAGGATGAACCTGTACAGGAGCTCAGTGCTATTGCTATGAACAATTGGACATATCAGATTGTTAGTGTCTATCATCAACATGCCAACTGCGATCCCAATGTTGATCAATGGGCGAGAAAACACATTCATGGACTTAATCTGAAATATTTGCAAGACTACGGCTTTTCTTGTGAGAGTGCTCTTCTCATTGACTTTAAACGATGGTTAGCTGCTTTCAATGTTATACGCATCTTTTGTAATAATCCTGGTAAGGAGAGGAAAGTATTTCCCAATCTAATCATTGATGATATTTTGCTCCCGCCTTGGGATAGTAGAGTGAATCAACATTATTATGAAGTCACGAAACGTTTTAAGGATTTGTGTGTTCCTATTTTGTCTGTTCGTTGTAGTAGCTACGTTCATAACCAATGCTTCTTTCCTCCTTACCTCAACACTGCCAAAGTCCTGTATGGTTATCATTGCTCGCTGTATGATAGTTACCAGCTGTATCTATTTTATCTGTTTCAAAACATTGATTTATAATGCATGCTTGTTACTATTATTCAATAAATGTTACTATGAGAAGAGTTGTTTTCATGCAATGGATGGGTTAGATAAAGGGCGATCATGTCTTTCTCAAACGACTGCGGAACATTACATTTTCATAGGCAAAGTTTAAAAGGAGCTGTTCAAGATAATGTGATAAATTTTCATAAAGATGAGACCGACATCGAAACAGTGGTCGATGATGTCTTTTTTTTTCAATCTATTTCTAGACTTAATGAATACATTCTCTGATAGCATTATCATGGCGCGATTAGTTGCGAAAATTAAGTTTAGTCATTTTGGAAAGGAAGAGGTGGAAAGTCGCTCTTTCCATTTTGCTTCTTATTCAATGGAAGTGGTAGATCACCCCGAAGAATTTTTTAAAAGATATATGATAAAAATTGCTGAACGTCTTAACGCATTTAGCCATCATGGTAGAAGTCTAGAGATTGAAGCGATTTCAGATATTCACATTGAACTTTCTATAAAGAAAAATTGAAAATGCAGTGGTACTTGATTGTAGCACAACTGGTTTTCGAGCTATGCCAGCTCACTCTCGAAGTACCTTCTGTACATGCGTCTATTATTTAGAAAAGGCTAGCAAATTCATATCTTCAAAAAGACTTGCTATAGACATCAGTAACGGTGAAACTATGTGTTGTGATGTATGTAAGCGAAAGGATGGAAATGAAAAGCGCATCTTCAAGAGATGTAAGCATGCTTTTTGTCAACGCTGTTTCATACGTAATTGCATTCAACTTTGCAAATGTAACCACTGTGATATTGCTCATTTCGAGTGTCACTTATGCCGCAATAGTTAGTACCTATGCAAATGTGGTAAAGATAGGTTTTAGCAAAGACTAACACGGAAAATGACGAAACGTAAAATGACGAAACGTAAAAGTCTTCAAAGTTTTCTTCAGCCATTCAAGCTCTCCGACGAATGAAAGCAAATCAGCGATACAATGCTATACGACATGCTAACGATAAATTCATTTGTGAAATTATTTCTCATGTGAGAAAGTTGAGGACGAAGAAATTAGCACCAAAACAACGAAAGTTACTTAAGCGATATGCTACGAAATTGCGTTTCATCTCCAATCCTAAAGTCACCCTTCAAAGAAAGAGGGAAACTCTAACACAAAAGGGCGGTTTCCTTTCAGCAATACTTCCAATGTTAGCTCCTATCGTGGGCAACGTATTGGGTAATATCTTTGGCTCTAAGCGTTAATTATGCAAATGTTGAATCTCAAAGTATTATAATGGATTTCAGACTTCAATGTGATAAAGTTCTGACTGTATCAGGTCCATCTCATGGAGGTAAAACTGTTTTCACGCTGAATTTATTGGATAAAAGAAGGGAGTTGTTTAAGGAACCTATCAATCGAGTGATTTGGTGTTATGGTATTTATCAACCGTCGCTGTTTCAGGAATTGCAAAGTCGCAACTTTATTCGACATGAAGGAATTATTCCAGTGGATAAACTTCAGTCTAATGATGTTGTTGTACTGGATGATTTATTAAAAGAAAGTAAGAACTCAAAAGATGTTACAGATATGTTCACTCGCGCAGCACATCATAAAAGGTGCTTTATCATCTATATCACACAAAATTTGTTTCCTGATGGAAAAGAAGCTCGTACACGAAACCTGAATACACACTATTATGCTATTTTCAAGAATCCGCGAGATAAAAGTCAATTTGAAATTTTAGCGCGACAAGTTGCACCCAGAGGATCAAAAGCCTTAATTGAAATTTTTCAAGGAGCTACTGAAAAACCACACGGTTACTTATTCATTGACTTTACGCAAGAGTGTCCGGAAGAATTTAGATTTCGAAGTGATATTTTGAAAACTCCCATGATTATCTACAAACTATGAGTTCTTATTCTCGCATGATTGTTATTCCTCAGGATGAATATGTACAATTGACTGCCATGCAGCAAGTAAAGCAACCTCTTGCAAATCAAATGTATAGGAAAGAATTAGATTATCAGCAAAATGTTCACATCAAAGATACACATCGTGCTGTATTATTACAATCGGAAACTGTTGAACAATTGAAAAATTTGAAGAATAAGATGCGTGACTCTGTGTCGACTGCTACACCTTTAGCATCTCGTGCACATGCCATATCTCTTTTCAACAGTATTGAACCCCACCTCAATGTAAATGATAGAGGAGAAATCATTACAGATGAAAATAAAGTGATTGATGCTTCACGTTATGAAGACTTGATTCAGTCTTTTGCGACACGTAGAAAGCACCGTCAGGGCTATGTTCCACCTGGTTGGTCATACTTTCTTAAACTATTGAAAAAGCATAATGTGGCAAAATTTGCTTTGAATAATGAGACATTGAAAGAACTTGATTCAACAGTGGCTACTGCTCCAATGCTTCAGGCGATAAAAATGCCAACAAATTGGTTTAAGACGTCACCTGCTACATCCCCTCCCACACTCACTAAGCAAACAAGAGGAAGAACTCGACGTAGATCTACGTCACCACTAAAACTAGTAAAAGGAAAACGTAAAACAGCTCCTCCCAAGAAATACATGTTCTCAGACTATTAATATGACGCAGTTGTGTTGCTTACCATGTAATGAACCGCCGGAGGTGAATGTCGTTGTCACTTGCACTTGCTGCGCCAGCTCTCACAATGAAACCCCTAAGCAATGTGAACACGATCGCAAAACCGCTAAAGCCAAATGCTGCAGTTGTTGTAAATGTAGAAAGGCAAGAAAGCAAAAAGATGAGAAGGAGGAAAAAGAGTCAGTCGTCATCGACTGAACGTTTGAAGTCAATCTATTATGATGTAAAACATCCAGCAGGATTTGCATCTATCAAGAAATTGTCAAAAGCGAGTGGTCTTCCACAATCACAAGTGAAACGATGGTTAAAGGGTCAGGCTACCTAAACACTCCACAAACAAGCGAAAAAGAAGTACCGTACGCGCCATTATATTGTTCATGACATTGATGAACAGTGGCAAGCAGATTTGTGTGATGTTGCCTCCATTTCAAAACATAAGTCGGGCAATAATTTTATTTTAACCGTCATTGATATTTTCTCGCGTTATGCGTGGGCTCAACCTTTAAAAACTAAAGAAGGGAAAGGAGTAGCAAAAGCATTCCAAACAATTTTTCGAGAAGGTCGCATTCCAAAAAGAATTCAGAGTGATCAAGGAAAAGAGTTTGAAAATCAGCATGTGAGAAGATTATTTGAGAGGCATGACATTGAGTTGTTTAGTGTAAAGATTGCTTATAAAGCTGCACTCGTTGAACGTTTTAATCGCACATTAAAAAATCGCTTGTGGCGACATTTTACTGCCAACTTGACACAAAATTGGACAAAGGTTCTACAAGATACACTCCATGCCTACAATCACTCTATCCATCGTTCTATTGGACTCAGACCAGTAGATGTAAATGCTGACAATGTAGATAAAGTGCGCGAATCATTCCAACGTAAACGCACTCATGTGAAAAGTGATGTGAAAATTGGTGATAAAGTTCGTATCTCAAAAGTGAAAAGTGTTTTTGCTAAAGGGTACCTTCCGAATTGGACAGAGGAGGTATTTGCAGTATCAAGGATTGATCAAAAAGACTCTCCCATCACCTACAAGTTAAAAGATTACGATAATGAAGAAATTGATGGTAGCTTTTACCGCGATGAGATTGAGGTAGTCACTGAAAGTGAAACATATTTGGTAGAGAAAATCATTCGATGTAAAAAACGGCAAGGTGAAGACTGGTGTCTTGTTAAATGGACTGGTTATCCTTCAAGTATGAACTCTTGGATGCGTCGTGCCGACATCTTTCATCTAAGTGATCGACAGTGATTCATGCAAAGTTGTAACTAACAATGTTTAGGTTTTGAGCTATGAATCCAACTGCCTCATTTTATTCACGACCCTCCTATGTAAGTGGTGGAGGACAAATTTACATCGGCGCTCGCCGCCAACGTGGAGGTAGCATACTTGGTGCACTGAAATCTGCTGTAGCACCTCTCATATCCAATGTCGGTAGATCTTTAAAACGAAATGTTTTAAGTAATGCCGTTGGCTTTGCTGGTGATGTTGCTAGTGATCTTTCCAGAGGTAGAAGTTTTAAGAGCAGTTTGTTGAATCGTGGGAAGGAACGCGGTTTAAAAACATTGAAGCAGACTTTTGCTGGTCAAGGAAAGAAATCGCCTAAACGAATGAATAAAGGAAGGAGGAAACATCGCGGAGCTGGTAAGGTGCGATCTTCAGTCAAAAGGCATTCACGCAAACGTCGCAGAGGCTCTAATCATTCATCAGGCGCTAAACGACGACGCTGCCATAACTTCTAATCATGGGGTGTAAAACTTCCGGGTTTTGTTTGTTTGATCAACAAGCCATACAGACAGATATTCTTAGTTCAAGTATTGTAGATTATCATCCTCGAACAGCTGAGAATGCTGGTCCCATTGAATTTGTTATTCCTGGTGGTAGTGATGACTACATAGATTTGAGTTATGCGATGGTTGATTTGAGGTTTAGAATTCAGCAAGCAGATGGAACTGCTATTGACGATACACCTAAAGTTGGACTGAACAATTTACCATTGACTACATTACTTCGCGATGTTTCACTAACGATTGGAGAGCAGCAGGTGGAAGGAGGTCAAAGCGATTATCCCTATAAATCATATTTCAATCATGTATCACAGTTTCATCCAGCAGCACAAAAAGTCATATGGAAGCCATGGGATGGTATAGAGATGAAGCAGGAAAATTTGATGTTGAAACAAACAGTGGCTTTGTAAAGCGATCTGCTATGATTAAAGATAGTAAAGTATGTCAGCTATATGGTCCGCTGAATTTAGACTTCTTTAGACAGTCAAAGTTTTTACTGTGTAATACCAGCATGCGACTCAAGCTGACATTGAATAAGCCTGAATTTGCGCTGAATGCATTTGCTAAAGTTGACAATTTTAGAATTCATGTGGAAGATATTGCACTTTACATTCGTCGAGTAGTACCGAATCCAAGTGTCATTAGAGGACATGCTGAAGGTCTTAACCGCCAAAATGCTATTTACCCCGTTCAGCATACAAAGCTTCTCACCTTTACAATTCCTAAAGATCAAAAGAGTTTCATGAAAGATGGCCTCTTTTCATCGGAAGCACCGAAGGCAATGGTTGAAAATGATGCATTTAATGGTAATATAAAGAAGAATCCTTTCAATTTTAAACACAATCAGTTAAGTGAAATTGCTTTACGTGTAAATGGTGTGAGTCATCCTGGTCCACCCTACAAACCAGATTTTGCTGCGGATCAATTTATGCGCAGTTATGTTGACTACATGAATGTCTTTGGTTTTTACAATACAGATGACACCAACGGACTCACTATGAAAGAGTTTGAGAGTGGATATACTATTTATGCATTTGATTTGACTGCTGACAGCGATATTAGTGCACCCTATCGTCAAGCGAACGTGCCTCATAATATTCGTTTGGATTTGACGTTCAAAAGAACACTACCTGAGACGATGAATGTATTAATTTATGCAGTCTTCGATTCAAACATTGAAATTACAAAGTATCGTGACGTGATTCTTCAGTATAATCGTTAATGAGTTGGTTGACTGCTGACGATATTAAGACTAAAGTATAGCGTAATGCAGATGAAGCGACGTTGAAAGCTTTCGATAATGTCTATTCACTCGATACCTTACCACCTGCAGTAAATCACTATCCCATCTTTATTGTGCTAAACACTCATTCGCAGAATTTAGGCGGTGAGCATTGGAAAGCGATCTTTATTGGAGAAGACCGACGTGGTGAACTATTTGACTCTCTTGCTCAACCTCCAAATATACCAACACAGCAGTGGTTGAGAAAACATACGCGTCAATATCAGCGAAATGAACGCATACTACAACATCCACTTTCATCAACGTGTGGTGCTTTTGTACTGTACTTCATCTTAAAACGTTTACATGTATCTCGATTTGTATCTGTTATTCAAAACTTTTCATGTAATCCATCCTCTAATGAAAAAATGATTTGTAAGTTCTATCATGATTTGAAATAAAAACATCATGTTGGAAAAATTGTTTTTTATTTTACAATCCGCTGGGTACGTACATACTCGATGAGATAGTCAAGGATCACATTTGCTTGTACATGAGATTTTAGTCCAGTAATGATCACTTTACTATTATGAAAGATTGCAACATGCACAGGTAACCAACAACTAATGAGAGCTGCAGGAAAAAGTTCGGGTTCATAACACAAATTGTAACTGCTGGTATGAATCTCCAAAAATGATACAGTTTCTCTCAATTGAGTAGAGATCACCATATTGTCCACAGTCAGATTCGATATCACACACCTCTCCCTCTTCCATATCCGACGTAGTAGTCTTTGTAGCTCTAAGCGCATTGACTGCGCCGATGAATGAGAAAGGCGCCGAGAATCTGTACAGTTCCATTTGGAAAGAGTTGAAGATTCCGTGAATTGTTCATCTTCACCACTAACATTTGAGGTTGGCCCGGGTATACTTGCTGTTTGGAAGGTGTTGGTGTAATGTTGTGAGATTGATTTTGGTGTAGAGTCTGAAGCGACTGAGAATGTTGACGATGGTGTAGCGATGGAGCTTCATGATGAAAAAATGAGTAAATTGAGCGATGTACCTTACTTTCATACTTTTCCCAACTACCTTGATGAAATGTGAAGTTAGTATGGAGTTGGGAATGATAGAGTTGAATTCGCCATTTGTTGACGCGCAACCAGATGCGATTTCCAATACGACAATACGGCAATATTTTTCCAATGTGATTAGTATGGAAAGTGAAACTAGAGATTCGTTTCTAATTTAGTTACCCAGTAATGCTTCTATGAATAAATTTCCTAATAATAAACCATCAGACTTTCGAGTAGAATTAAATCGCTCACTACATCTAGGTGAATGGGAAGTAGGTGTTTCCAGCATTTGCTATGATAGCAATATTCAGAATGTGAATGATTTGGAAGAAATGATATTGACTCCTCGCACCCATGATAGAATAACGATGAATAATGCATTCCAGTTCCCATACAATTTAACGTCAGATGGAAAGTGGAACTATGAATGGATTCAGATAAAATCAGATTATTATGCTCCATTTGGGAATAAGAAAATTATTAAGGCGTTCAATAGCGGTAATACTTCCATCATGAAGAATAAGGATCAGAAAGTTTATGAGTTTACTATCTATCATTGGAGTGGGAGACAGTTCCTTCGCTTTCATTCTTTTACTAAAGGTCTTACACTGAGGTTGGATAATGAATTCTATCCGCATCTCGGTTTTGGCCATGGACTACATCTAACGTCAATTGCTACTGCAAATGTTAAAAAAGTTTATTCAAATCGAATCAACAAATTTCATTATAAATTTAAAATATTTGATGAAGATGTTGTAGAATGCGAAGAACGCATCATTTTGAAAAAGCGTGGTGTTCAACCTTTATCACTTATTGAGTTAGTAAAACGATGGAATGAGACTGTGGGTAAGAAGTATGGAGAGAAAATTATGGCGGACAAAGATAAGTTGGTTATTCAGAAATATAATGACAAACTTACAGTTCATTTCTCTCCAACCTTGCGTCATTTTGAGATATTATACACCTATTATTGGAAGCGGTGTGGTTTATGCCTCTCATGAATATCACACTAAAACTGATTCAGTTAATGATGAATGGTGGGTGGACATCTATGGTGATCGCATCAAGAAAATTTACCAGTCTTATCAAGAATCTAAAGTTGCTATCAATATAATGCCGCGTCTATATCATACAGTTGAAAGCTTCAGTCATGAAGTAAATCCTCATATACAAAAGAAGTTGAAGCATGTGATGAAAAGTAAATATGATGTAAAGACACACCACATTTCGTTTTCAATTGAAAATCAACGCGTTGTTCTGAAACTGGGTGATGACATTCAATGTCAATTGAGTAAAAATTTGAAAAAACTCTTTGGTTTTTCAATGCTACAAAATATGTTTACTGCTGCGCATACGATTGGTATAGAAACACCAATGACACTTGATAACATGAACAACACCTTTACATTCAAAGTGATTTGATTCTACTTATTTCTGTTGGCGAGGAAAAAGAACACATTTTACGTGATTTCATTCATGATAAAGACGCTTCATATGGAATAGTCGAGAAGATGTTTCAACCTATTTTCTACCATCCTGTTATCAAACAAACTATACCATCTATTTCTATCAAAATTATAAATGGTCTACATGAGTGCATCCATGTCAAAGATACTAAATCCCTCGTAACTTTAGTGTTTCGGAAAACAAAGTGAAGTCATTGTGATATGTTTATTGAAATAAAAATATGTGTATGAAAAAGTCTTTTCACAGATATAGGGGGAATGGGCTGACTGTAGGCATATATTCACAAGGAAGAAACGATCTAATGCGATACATAAAACAACCATGTATATCTACAAAAAGCAACATCAAAATACGGAGTTAAAGTTGATTATGCTAAGACGTCTCCTGAATGTGGTAGCGTGAGTTTTATTCTTTTGGGTGGAGGTATGTTTGTGTCAGGATGTCCATGTGGAAGAGATGTGTTATGCCCTATCCAACACCTCTTATCCTCCCATGCTGAAAGCGCTCGTTTCTTGAACGTGTGCGTTTTCACAGTATGAACTTGAGATTTTAAGATTGTCATATTGACAAACGTTATAGTTTTATTTTTATAGGCCTTCTTATAGGAGCGATGTTTCATTTTGTGAACAAAGGATTTTGATATACCTTCAGCACGCTTAATACTATCTGCACATTCTTTTAATTTCATGGAATGCATTTTAGGACGGAGGAGAATCATTTCATCTATTTCCTTTCCTGCTGTTTCATCCTTAAAACAACCAAGTTTGGCTTTATTCTGTATGGAATAGAGTGGATGAGTGGGATTGTAGTTAGATATGTCGAAATATTTTTCTAATGACTTACCTACTTCATTAAAATTTAAATCTTTTTGAGTGGTAATTCCTAAAAAGAAACTATCTGTATCACCACCCAACAAACTAACCTCTTTTACGAGAGGACATGGTTTTAGTATCTTATAAAAGAGTTGGTACATTTCAAGCTTAGAGTAATCTAGTACAGCTTGGCCAATATAGATGGGCTTGCACAACTCAACTTCAGATTTTATCATTTTAACACCTACAAGGTCCTCATCGATAATGTCTCTATCAATGAAAAGAGGTGATGAGGTCAATTTGTGATATTTTTGATCATCAATGACTAGTTTGTAGTTCATGCGTTTTCTAACATCCTCCATCATCTTACCAAATAGACTATTATTCTTATAGTTCTAAAAATCCTTTTCAAAATTATTTTGGGCTAGTGCACGTTTCTGGCTGTTACTATCAATATATGGTTTGAGGAAGGCTTTCTGTCTAAATTTGATGATGCGGTGAACTGACTTTAGAAGCATGCCCATTTCTAAATAGAATTTTAGTATGCAGAAGTGCACGAGATAATTTTTCTTATCATATTGGGTGAGTAAAAGTTTGCGGCATGGTTTATACCTTGGCTGTCCACACTCTCTTAAGTTATTATGAAATTGTGACATGAATGGTGAAAACATATCTTCAGTCACTTCACCAGATTCAGGTGCGAGTGGGAAATCAGCAGTTTTATTTTTAATGCTATTTGGATAAATCAAATCCACTTCAAAATAATATCCCCAATCACCTTCATCTGGAATCTTCAGTATGTTTGAAGGGTTGGAGTAATACTCAAGCTCATCTTGTTTTAACCAACTAAACTCGGAATGAGGTAGTGGTTTAGACAGTGAACTGCCATATAAATTATTTTGGTCATAGTACTTTAGGTGGATATGATCATCACCTACTGTTTCAGATTTTATATGATGTTTATTTACAAATGTGAGACCACGGCGTATTCCGCTCTCAAATATGTTATACATCTCGGGGTTTTGTAAGAGATGAATGGTCTCACCAGTCATTTTAAAAGCAGACTTAAATGACATGGCTGGCAGATTGACAAAGTGGACAGGATCTAACGTATCTTCTTCTAATGCCACTCGTCGAAACTCCTGAAATACATCAGCCAGCAAAAATACATCCAACTTAAGATAGGCAATCATATATTCGCCAAATGTATGGCAGTCAAATTTTATCCATGCATCTGGTGCATGATCATAATCTTCGGTCTTACATTCTGCGCCGGTCAAATCATTTTTAAATTTATCTATGGGTGGAAGAGAAGTCTCGCCGAGTTTACTAATCGCATCAAAATATGCATATGGAAAGACTCCTTTCCGTGTGATGACTTCATCGGTTAGATTTGGATATTGTTTCTTAAGATTTTGTGTTCGTGGAAGAGACTTTAGATTTTGTACGAGAGAGGCCAGTGATGCAGTCATAAATTGGTAGGAATCTAAAAATTTTATATCAAAATAGACCGTCTTATTTTCTTTAGTTTTATCGACAGGCACTTTTGCTGTCATGGCCATAAACTTCTCTCTAGTTTGTGCTATTACATCAAGCTTCCACTCTTTCATTTGACCTAAACCTCCTTTTATTATCATATGGCTGTCGTAGCCCTTGAAATTATGGAAAATGACTCTATGTGAAAAGATGTTTGTCTTTGGGCATGCGTTCCATTTGTAATTTACCCCGCTTGCACCATTCATAATGACTTAGAAATTTATGTTTACTCCAAAAGGAGCGGATGCAGCGGTCGCATACAAAATGTTCACCACTTTTAGAGTGTCCCACGTGTGTATACAAGCGAGAGATTTTGGGAATACCACAGTAGTGCCATTCCTCGCTATCATCTTGTTTTACTAATAAGAGGTTGACTACACGTTCATAACAAGTTGAACGTGAATTATAGCGGGCACCCTTCAACCCCTTCTCCCACACGTGAACTACAATTTTAATCTGATTATGTTTCTCGAACGTTTCTACATCTTTGATTTTCATGTTGTCACTATCACAACCTTCAAAGTCTAGTTCATCCTCCCACTGTCTATAGCTATAGGTGCGATCTCGATGCGCGTTGATATCATTATAGTGGAGAATGGATAGGACTGCATATTTGAAACACTGCGATTTACAATCGACATTGATGACAGCTTTCTTATTATACAACGTTTTTGGTAGTTTAAATGTGCCTCGAGCTGCATGACTTTCTAATAGGGAAATTTTGAGTCCACGCCATCAAAAATGAGAGCGCTGTCGCGCTGATTGAACTTATCTACATTTGATTTTAAACATTGAATATGGAAATTTAGCAAAGACTCGCAGTCTACAACTTCGGTAGCGGAAGAGGAAGGAACATGAAACTGTATTCTCTCCGTCACTTGACCCGTTTGAAAATCTATTTTAATATATTCTAGTTTGAGGTAGATGAGCGCCTTCATTCTAAAATTGTCTAAATTGTTGAAGAGCGCTTCGATAATGTCAGAATTTTGAAGGAGCCAATCAGGAAAATCTACTATTTGAGTATTGGACTCCATGCAGTAGTCGCGTACTAAATGACTATGGGAAACGTTAATGAGGGAGATTGTAGAGGTACCGTTGGTGTAGTGATCATTTGCATGCGTGTGTTGAAGTCTGTGCGAAGATCGCTGAAAGTGGCTATCGAAAGAAAGAAAGAGGGCACAAATCACAAGGAAAGGAGATGTCATCGTCAGAATCAACTTCACCTCCGGAGATTGATGCCGCTTTGCGTTGACACACACGTTGTTTGATGTGTCGAAGGAGACTGTGCTTCCTTGTAAAAATATGTCCGCAGTCGGCACATTCCCACACGTTGCATTCCCGCGACAATGTTGACATGGACTCGCTCGAGATGGGACTGGTATCACCTGAAAGAGAAATCATTCTATCATCTCTGTTCAAGTCTCAGTGTATTGTTACAACCTACCTTCACTCAACAACTCTAAACTTTCCTCGAGAAGGGAGGGCTTTGGTGATGAAGTAGATGTCTGAAATTGAGGAAGATGCTATTAGCCACACGTTTGAGGGAGATGAGAGAGGAAATCTTCAACTTACCATTTCAAGCAAATTGTGTTTAAGGTTGATACTTCAACAAGATAGAGACTTCACTCAAATAATACGTCTCAAATTTGGAATTTACTAGAGAGCAGTTCACTTGTACGCCTCAAATATAGAATTCGCTAGAGAACAGTTCACTTACACGTCTCAAAGACAGAGTGAAATGATACGAATGTCACTTTGCATATATACTTTCATATTCATCATTCATTGGCTGTTCATTCCGATTGGTTGCTTGTTTATACTTAAGAATTAGAAAACATTTCAAAGTTATTATTCACAGTCAACATGACAAGCCCTCCGACAACACCGAACACAAAATTGGAGTTCTCTTCTCCATGCTCATCGCCAAAGGCGCTCGTTGCATCAAACGCTCCAACGAAGGGGAAGGTGGAGAAATTATACCGACTCGACAACATTAGAAAGTTGACATTACCATCGGACGACGAAGAGAGTGTATGTGAGAAGGAGTATCCCGACCTAACAGGCGTGAGGTGGAAATATCTGCAACACGATACTGATGATGTGATGGAGATCACCAGCACCAAATTCCTCCATCAATTATGGGAATGGTACACCCCTAACTCCCAGCCACGAGCTATGGCGGAGTGGGAGTACATCGACAAAGTGAGGCTCGCGGTAGAAGAACGATTGAGGCAAGTTAACTGTTTTTGTGATCTGTGTGAAGTCAGATTCTGGGACGATATTGACGATGAAGACCTTTTGAAATACATGCCATAATAAATTTTTATTTCGTATTATCTTTGCTTTCATACTGACTTACTTGAATGGGGCTTCAGTGGATGATTTAACCATGTATACTTTTTCATTTGGAAATAGTAGCACGCTTAGTTTAACTTGTAAATCTTATAACATTTCATATGGGCGATGATGTCAGATGAAATAGTGTTAAATAAAATTAAGATAGCATACATGATTCTGGGATAGCAATCGACTGCGATCCATGTGTAAAGAGCTTGTTAGACTACGGAAGAGAGAAGTGTGTTATGTTGCGTGTGGCGCGTGAGTGCCCTCCCATTTCATTCCATTCATCAATTCGTCTCATTGATAGAGACAGGTAGAACTCATGGTTCTCATAACGTATGCAATGGAAAGTTTATCAGGCAACCTTCGACAGCTGTCTAAATGTCACCCTGGCGCGAATGCATACTACGTTGAGACAGAGGCAATCACTTGCAAACATGATGCAGAGAGGTTTAACAAGATTGACCATTGCCGAATGTCCCTTGCGGTATACATAGCTACGGGTTTCACCGCCGCCCTTGACAGGAACGCCCGTCGAAAGGAAGTATTACACCGAACTTCATTTGCAACGTTCAAGTTGACTGATAGCAGATTCAACTTAATGATAGTATTCGCCAGTCTGAAGACTGCCCAGGGCAAACCGCGTGGAGGTTCTATCATGTCTTGCCACACGGTGGCCCTTATTAAGGCCGTTGGTTCGTTCTCGTGACCTGTGGCTCGTTCTCGTGACCGTCATCAGCCATCATACTTCAGGCCGATTCTGCTGAGAGAGTCTTTGACTCTCTCCATGGTAGCAGCATCGACCTCTACTGATACCGACTGAGTAGTTGGGGGTGGTATGTAGTCCCACTCAGTCGTATCATCATCGCTAAACTGCGATGCACCTATCCGTGCCAGATTGTTGTGCCCTTTACAGGAACGCCCGTCGAAAGGAAGTATTACACCAAACTTCATTTGCAACGTTCAAGTTGACTGATAGCAGATTCAACTTAATGATAGTATTCGCCAGTCTGAAGACTGCCCAGGGCAAACCGCGTGGAGGTTCTATCATGTCTTGCCCCATGGTGGCCCTTATCAGGGTCGTTGGTTCGTTCTCGGTGACAAGTCGACTATTGGCTTGAATAGTCAATAGGTATGACAGTTAGATTCTCGTATACCCTGTACCGCCTAAGTCGTGGTGGTGCATCTGGCACCTTTCGGATGCGGGTGGTATTTGGAGTCCACACCTCATCCGTCCAAATGATCTTCTTGATCTTCCCCTTCTTCTCACACTCCTTCTCATCCTCTTCATCCCACTCGTCGAGGATGATGATGTCGGGAATGGTACTAGCAGGATATGTTGCTTCCATCGTGACTTAAAATTGAATGAGAAGCGCTACAATCTTCTGGCTTATATAGGGTTTTCAACAATGAATTGCTCAACAGCGAATCAGAATGCTTCAGGGATAGCAATCGACTGTATAACGTTCAAGTTGACTGATAGCAGATTCAACTTAATGATAGTATTCGCCAGTCTGAAGACTGCCCAGGGCAAGTCGCGGGGAGGTTCTATCAAATCTTGCCCCACGGTGGCCCTTATTAGGGCCGTTGGTTCGTTCTCGTGACCTGTGGCTCGTTCTCGTGACCGTCATCAGCCATCATACTTCAGGCCGATTCTGCTGAGAGAGTCTTTGACTCTCTCCATGGTAGCAGCATCGACCTCTACTGATACCGACTGAGTAGTTGGGGGTGGTATGTAGTCCCACTCAGTCGTATCATCATCGCTAAACTGCGATGCACCTATCCGTGCCAGATTGTTATAAATCTTTTTTCGCTCGTCAGCTCGCTGAAACTCGCGAAATAAATTTCTCGGCTTTAACCGAGGCTGGTCAGGAGAGCTGACTTGAGTGTTCGGCGTCTGCATGATTGAAATGAAATGAAATGAGAGGTAGTGGTTTATATACCCCTCTAACGCGACGCAACGTTCAAGTTGACTGATAGCAGATTCAACTTAATGATAGTATTCGCCAGTCTGAAGACTGCCCAGGGCAAACCGCGTGGAGGTTCTATCATGTCTTGCCCCATGGTGGCCCTTATGAGAGCCGTTGGTTCGTTCTCGGGAGTGGTGAAGGCAGGGAAAAGATCTACAATGAAAATGATATGTATTAGAATAGGATATACTATCTTATTTGCTTTTCACTTACCAAGTTAGCCATCCTTGGGTAGTCTGGCGGGCTTCCTCACTGAAAATTTATTGAGTTGCCCGCGCAT
Organism: Prostheceraeus crozeri; assembly: GCA_907163375.1. Classification (NCBI taxonomy): domain Eukaryota; kingdom Metazoa; phylum Platyhelminthes; order Polycladida; family Euryleptidae; genus Prostheceraeus; species Prostheceraeus crozeri. The sequence continues at coordinate 50,792 of CAJQUW010009753.1, read as the reverse complement.
ACAGAGTGGCGTGTAGACATTTTTTACTGGGATGGCCATTATTGCAGATGATCGATTCATCCAGACTTTGGTTCACAAGGACTCGACCGTCCAGATGGTTATCCCGAATAGGGATGTGAAATTCAAACATTCTGTCCTCATTCAAGCGATTCCATTCATTCCTCATGCGCTCCAACTTCGCAAACGACTCTCTCTCATCACCCTGCCTACTCACACTCCTCTCCAACTCAGCATTCCTCGCTCTCAATACACTCATCTCCTTCATCAACTCCTCATACTTCGACTCTGCCTCTCCCATTCTCCTCTCTGCAGCACTCGTCCTCTTCTCTCGCTCATCATTCTCGTCTTCCAACACTCGCACATTCTCCTTCAACTCTTTCACAATACGCCTCATACGGATATTCTCATCCGCCACCTCCTTACATTTCACCTCCTTCATTTTCAGCTCACTCAACTCGACCAACGTTCTCTCATTCACCTTCTTCAAACTTTCATATCGATCAACCAACAAAGCATGTGCCGCTTGCTGCGACACATGCTTCTTCTCCATATCCTCATCCCACCTCGCTGACTGCTTCCGTAACCCACCACCCTTCACTATTGGGGAAGATGAGCTCTGCGGGGGGTCGCTAATAACAATATTCGATACCTCCGACGAAGAAGAGCTCAACTTCCTCACACGCTCCTTATCCAAATCCACATCATCCTCATCATCACTCTCAAACACTCTCTTCCACCACTTCTCAGCCTTCAAACCGGCCACAGCATTCCCACTAACATTCTCAACAACATTACCACTAGCATTCTTAACAACATTCTTGGCCTCTTCTCTTTCCCCAACATTCGCTCCTTCTCAGCATTGATCAACTCCACAAATCTCAAATCGGTCACCAACCCTCCTGTACACTCACCATGCCTCACATAGAACTCGGCCTCCTGCCCAACAACCAATAACACCTTACACTTCACACAGGCAACCCTACTCAGGATAACCATGTAGTCGGCCCCTGCCTTCTTTATGTGGTCCTTGAGACCGTCTCGGCGGTTGATCCGACCGCACACACATATTTTGATGTGAAATTCTTTGTTTTTGTCGTTATTGACCATTTTTGTCGTTACTGAGATTTCTCGTTAACTGTAAGATAATGAAATTAGTATAAGTTTTGAATCATGTAGTATACAGCCTAAAGCATAACACTTACTGAGGAATGATAGATTTGAGTGTAGTGAGTGAGTGGCACTCGATCCCGTCGACAGCCCGAAGGCCTTGTACTGATTACTAGGAAGTGAAAGATCTTCCCCGATACCCGCTATTTACAGCTTAAGACATCATTGTCACTGCCCCGAAGTGGTAACAGCAACGCCGAGTCAAAGGTAGTGATCAGTAGCTGGGATCTAACCCCTCAAAGCTGCCTTAGACTTAGTTAAATTTCAAATCTGATAGCAGATTTGAACTCAGCATACTTGAAAACCTTAGACTACATGTTAAAACTTTGAAAAAACTGAAAATTAAGAATTTTTAAAAAATTCTGCATTTTACTACTCATACTACTTTTAAAAAATTTTATCAGTAGTAAAGACACTATCACACAAACTTTGAAGTAAGAAGATAGCTTGCCTACTTCAAAAGATAGAGTCCTTTGAAACACCCGATATCGGGAGCTCAGAGCGACGACCGTCGCTTACCTCGTCTTTCGATGAAGTGATCAGACTTACGTTGTCGGGGGTTTATATATGCTCGGAAGAAAACTTAAAATGGCTTTATCTCCGAAAGTACTCATCGTAGCGACATGCAAACGATTCGTCTCATCATTCTCTATCATATGACACCTGAACCATTCTCATGTGACCACGGGAAGTGGGTGGGTCAGCACATGGCCATGTAACATGCCACAAGTGAAAAAAATCCTAAGTGTGGGAGCTCCAGTGTGGTGAAAACTTTGAAAAATTTTAAACTTACGAATTTCAATCTGGGACCCTTACCAAAACTTTTTTCATCACTTTTCACTGACCCCCTTCCCCCCTACCGTTCGGAGAAATTTGATGAAAAATGTTTTGGTAAAGGTCCCAGCTCGAAATGAGACACTTTGGAAAAATTTTCAAAATTTTGTCCATACAAAGTCACTCTGACATTTAGGATTTTTTCGTCAAATCTGAGGTCCGACGTGAAATCTTGTAACAGCTCTAACTTTTGAACGGCTGGTCTGATTGACTCGCAACAAAAATGTCATTGAGCAGTTTTTTCTCCTCTTTCAAATGAGTATCTATAAGACAAAATCCATCCACTAGAACCAAAATTGGAAGATCGCTGCCGAGGGGGGGGGTGAAAAAATTTTGTTAACCCAACTTTTGACGAGAAACACGATGGGAGGGGTCTCGCACCGAAATTCCACCATTCCAACCTGGCCGGCACACCACGCCAACCTGGCCGGCACACCACGCCAACCTGGACAGCGCACCACGAACAACCTCTCGCTACCTCGTCGGTCCAGGGGGGGGGAGTCGGACTCGAAGCAATCAGGTGGCGGACTAGGGCCGACGCCCTCGTCTGACAGGAGGGGGGAGGTCGGTCGACGGCGGCCATCTTGCGCGGTCCAGTGGTGTATATTTACTTACTACTAAGAAGATAAAATTTATTTTGCTACAATTATTGATTATGCTACATGCACATACGTGCACATATGCTACCCAAACATATACGGTTTTGAAAACCCGTGCATGGGCTCTACAAATGGTAGTCGTGTGCCAATGCCAATCGAGTATACTAAATATATATCAGTGCAGTAGTATACAAATGAATTGTGTATTTCAAATATTCACCAAGAATATTTGAAAAAAATGTTGACCTGTCAAAATCTTGCGGTTGGATTCCTCCATTCGTAGTCAAGGCCTAATTAATTTTTATTACGAAAGGAGCATGGTTGGACAATTCGAATGTAAATTTTTGTTTTTTGTGCCATCATATTGCTCATTTAGCTGTTTTTAATAGTTTTGAAAATTCTAAAGAGGATCACTCACCCTTAGATGCACCTCTCAAAGGTCGAAGTCGGAGTGAGTAATTTCACATCATCGATTCAAATAATGTCCGCGGGCCACTTTAGATATGAAAAGCTTTCTGACTCGTCCTGGAGCTTTCTCTTACCGGCATGCAGCTCACGTATCTCCTTCAATCCTTGCATTCTTTTTCCTCCTGTAGTTTCCTCTTAGAGTCTTCCAGCCGCTGTAGTGAGTGGAACAGAGGTGCCTCAAATATGAAGAGAAACATGAACTTGGAAGAATACTGGACTTTTACTACATACTTAGACAACCATAGCTAAATCTAAGCGAGTCCGAGTAATGCCAAAACTACCATACAGTGCTGAGGCAATCGAAGTACGACTATTCGACGTTAGCTATTTGCGAGACCAGATTATTTAGGATATAATACAGTTTTATTCTGGCTATAAGATCATATATGAAGGAAATTCCGAGTCGTAAATAACCTCTCAGGGGCATTGCAAAAGTGAGTACTGCCAAGAGATATGTACACTTATGCATAAAGCAACCCTTCCAATTATATTAGACATGCTGTTCGAGTTTGGCATCCTCATGTCAGGGCTTAATTTTAGGTGAAGCAAAAATCAAGATTATAGTAAACCACGTATAATGGCATGTAAAATTTTGACGGAAGTCAGTTCGTGTAATATAGATTTTGTAAGATACAAACTAATGAGGCTCCTATAATGTGTATGAGCATATATACGTAGGAGCCGTCTGCATATCTGTTTTCAATCAGTAGTTGCATATCGGTCCCGGATTCGCTGTTTACGGTCCGGACTCGGTTACAATACTCGACCGAGTTCGCAGCGCCGTTCACGAGTACTAAAACTTTGATAATCGCTTGTTGAATTTTAGGAAGATCATGAGTATCTAGTATCATCAGCCTTTCGATATTTGAGATGCCATATTTGGATATGACTGACTGTTGAAGAACATTCAGGACATGCTTAACACCTAAGTGTTTGCTTCACAACTTGCACGACTCAAAAATCATTTGGAAGCTAAAAGCTTATAAACATAACTTTGTTTACATTCACACCCAATGTAAGCATCTCAGCTGCGGATTTCGGCTGTATTTTAAAAAAAGTAAGCAAAATATCATACTTAATTAAGAAATTATTTTTATTTTCATTAAATCATTTTATACATTATTACAAGTACAAAACACCAAAAGTAAGCACAATACAAAATAAGTGCCGAAATATACACAAAACAAGTACAATAAGCACATCGTCGCCACCCTGTACTTGGTTTTCATGCTCCCTGACTAATAATGATTACAAATCCAAGGATAGTGCAGACAGAAAAATGCTGGAAATATGATAATACTTAAATTAGCAGTACAGTATTTGAAGCAGGCAGGAGTCCCACGGAGAACTCTCCTGCCTTTCTAAGTTTGACTCCTTGACTCCACTTTTATTCATCTTTCTGTAAAAATGCTGTATTTATGATCTTACTTATTACACTTTAATCAGTATTTTTGGAAACATGAACTTAGTATCTAAAACTCAATACAGAAAATTAAGAATTGTACTAAATTTAACGCTAGGTTATGTACAGGATGCACAAAAAATTAAAAAATCCTCTGTCCTTGATTCTGCGTTGACCTCTCTGGCATTGTTGGCATTGCCGAACTCAAGTTGGTGGCCCCGCTTGGATCTGTATCCCCGAAGGCACATTTCTATCGCTCATGTGTCATGTACTCATGTGCCATGTGCTCAAATGAATAGCCAGATCTCCGTTTCAGGAACAATAGGTGGGTTTTTCTTTTGATGGCTTCCCTTGCTGCCGGACTCATCCAACCGAAGAGAAAACAATGGGCACGAAGCTCGATCTCCTTCACCTGTTGTACATAATGACGTCGCTTTTCCTGCTCATGTGTGACATAAGCATTTGCTGGTTGCCGAGGTGTCGATGAACTTAATTGAGAGAAAGCTGGAATGTTCAAGAAAGTCCTATGAATAATCCATTCGTGCAAATATCCAACCTGTCCTCGTCACCTTCGATATTCGAAGATCTGTGCGGTAACAGGTTGTAAAACAGATTCAGTCGCCACATTATGTGTTATTTGTGTTATCTCTAACAGCAGATTTGCAGATATATCTCATTGTTTCGCAAGTTGATGAAACCTCCAACTTCATAAGGTGCGTGTTCCGGGCTAAAAGTTTTGCCACATGCACATCCACTTGGCAACCTTAACGGATGCCATCCAAATGGTAAGTATAGTGTATCCCTAAAAGTGGTCTTGTTGAGAGAAACCATAATTTTGAACTGGAAGAGCGAGTCGCCATGGTGAAGCACCAGATTCTCGCGAAGGAATCCCCTTATACAGAGCTGACCATAGAAAACGGACCACCTAAATTTCACTGAGATTCAATCGATTTTCATGCCTTTCAAGTGTGTCGCAAAACAATATGCCATACATCATTTGTGAACCCGCATTTTTAGCTTTAAAATGAGCTATGATAGACTTGCATCCGCCATTGCATTTGCTGAGCAGTGCTCAAGATATGAAAATCACTCAATTTACAAATCGCATTTTTTCTAAAAGAAAACATGTAAGTTGAGGCACGGAGGGAACGAGCATTTTCTGATTTCTCTTTTGATATTTATTTATTTATTTATTATACGAACAGATTCAAGTGACATTTATGTCCGAAGACTTCAAGGGCACTTTCTACAGTGAAACAGTCATCAAAAGTCAAAGATTAAGGGTCAACAGGACAAGGGAATCAGAAGAAGGAGCAAAGCTCAAGATAAGTAGGCAATGCGCAGGAGTTCAACCTTCAGGTGTCTCTTGAAGGATGAAATGGATGAAGTTGTCTTAAGGCTTGTCGGCAGGTTATTCCAGATAAGAGCAGCCGCAATTGGAAAGGCACGAGCTCCGACGGTCCTCAGGCGGGAGGAGGGGATCAACAGGTCATTATTGGAAGCGGATCGGAGATTACAGCGTGTGGGATTGCAGGACACAGATTAAAGCATGGAGCACATGTAGGAAGGAGCTGAACCGCGAATGCATTTGAAGGCGAAAATTGCCAGTTCAATAGTTCTTTTTCTAACTTCTTCAATTTTTTTTCTAAATTCCGCATAAGTAAACAAACACCATGTAAGGTGAACGAAGGTTCAAAACAAGACAATTGGCACAGGCATGTCTTTGTTCTCTCATAGCAGAAGGCAATTGTTTACCTTCATTGTTTGTTTACTTTTGCGGAAATGAGAAAAAAATTGAAGAAGCTTGAAAAAGAACTATTGAACTTATATGAATATAACTTATATATTCGTACTCTTCACGTCGCAAGGATTCTGAAGATACCAAACATGAACATTTTTGATGAAAAAGTGAGAACACAATATTTTCAACCAAAAAAGCCATCATTTTGTGATAACTTCAAGATACCACTACTTTTTTATAAGTTCACCGATTTTAGTGACCAGTATGTCAAAGGTATGTCTCCGTGCCTCATTCATTATCATACTTACATGTTTTCTTTTTGAAAAATTACGATTTGTAAATTGAGTGATTTTCGTATTTTGAGCACTGCTCAGCAAATACAATAACGGATGCAAGTCTATCATAGCTCATTTCAAAGCTGCTCTCAAATGATGTATGGCGTATTGTTGTTCGACACAATTGAAAGGCACGCGAATCGATTGAATCTCAGTGAAATTTAGGCGGTCCGTTTTCTATGTTCAGCTCTGTAGTATTTTTGATTTTCGCTCAGTTTATCATGAACTTCTTTGGTAAAATCGAGTTATTTTCTTCAATTTTCTGATCCTATTTGAAGTTGCAGCAATCAAGCTTGCGATAAATCACTTTGCTTTGAAAGACGAATTGAATCCCTGTATGCAGAGGAAAGACCTTTCAACTTTCCGATAGTAAGACCACCTTCCCTTACTGGAAGAGCAAGCAAATCACGCTCGATTTCGCCAGGCGGACTTTTGCCGGTGATAGCAGGAATAAGTGCATTCAAGACTGCCTCATCGAGATGATATGATTTTGAGGCAAACTTGGCGTGGTTCCCGCAGCAATATTATCTGCATCATTGAACAGACTGATGACGTTTTGCGTGTATTCTTCTTTAACTACTAAATGACATTTCATATCGAGTAATGATGAAGACTCAGCAGTTTTCCTACGGCAGATGCGTCGTCTGCAAATCAAAGGAAGCCATTTTCCCTTGCCATAAGCAAATTTGCATCTACAGGCACTTCAGAATGTGTATTAGATGATAAGTGTGCGGAAACGTGTTTTTCATAGAGATGATTGATTTTCTATGCATATTCACATGAGAGTATTTGCAAAAATGCTTCGCTTATTGATGGAAAAAAGGAAAATTTGTGTCCTAACTTATACAAACCTTTATCAATTTGCACCCCACACGTACCTAGGAAAGTTATCTACAAGACAAGGGTGCATAAGCGCGTTTTCGATCTAGCGGCTTGAACAGCCATGCGTTTTCACAAAACGATCGCAGATTTGTGGCTTAACTTGCAGAAATCTGCATCCCCTTGCATCTGCAGATAGCTACAAGTATTGTTGAACTAGTGACTGAGAAATCTAACCGCTTGGAAAGGACATTATTCAGAAAACATAGCTGACATTGTTGAGAGCCATGCGGATGGTAAATTCAGTTATTGAGACAAAGCTACAGCGATTCATTTTGATTGGCTGTTGCAGATGTCGCAGATATATATCTGCGATTTCATTGGAGCAAGCGTGTATTGATATTTCGAAAAGACTCGTGACCTCAAGTGGAAAGTTCAAGGTCTTCCACTAACTATGTTTTCCTAGACTTTTGATATGTTGATTAGGGATTTTTTCTCCACAAGATAAACCCACTGTTGAAACTATTGCAATTTGTGGCGGGCTGCAGTGTAATTCGCTGTAGATTTCCTGAACTAAAAAGCATGATTCAGATGGATCGTTTTACATCAGATAAATTCAAATATCTTCAATATAAAAACATTACGAGTAGGCCTATGTCCAAAAATTCACTTTCACATTTATAAAGTGATGAATTTGAAGTTGTTAAATCATTACGTTACATGTTATAAGAAAATTGGGTTGCATTTATTAGTTGGATCTATGGCTACATGCTAATAACCGTTAAACTATTACACATATAAATGAAAATCACACTAGACCTTAAACCGCCGAGAGTGACAAAGACATGGAAAAATCAAACATTCGTCTGGAATGTCGTAGGAATGTCAGTGGCATAAAACGAATGCTATAGGAATAAAATATGAACATAGATATCAGATCCGAGCTTGTCCTATTGGGATATTCGACAGTTCACCGTGATTTATTATTTTAACATTGAATAGCTTTTTATTGAAGCTTTGGTTGTTTAGCAATCTTTTCTTCACGAGTTCCTGAAAAAAGTTAAAACTCCCCGAATACCGCCGAATAATGACCGAATACGATCAATCCTCATCATTTGCACGGGTACATTGTATATAGGACAGACATCTCTTCTGTAAGGTATATGCAATGATATATCAAAGTGCTAAAAAGGTCTTGGAAAATTGTACAGGCTATCATGAAACACCATTAAAGAAACATGGCTGCTCTGTATCACACAGGAGAACTTGATATTAGCCCCTGAATTTTCAAGTCTGATTTTTGCAGCTTATTTTACAAGAACAAGCATTTTGTAGTCACTATGTTCATGACACTTTTCATCTTTTACATCCAAAATAAGACAGGTCCCATTTTACAACCTGAAGTCAAGTATGTCGAAGTGGTCGTACTCGAGTGAGTAAAGGAACGAAACGTTTTCAACAAATATAAACACTTTGTGAAAGAATATGTGAACTTCTGCAAAGACTAGCATGCTTCATGTTCACTTTGAAAAAGCATTCCATCCTGTGGTCACCAACTTCCGTAGTTTCCTCTCGGTTTGATCATAGCACTGAACATGGCTTGTTTTATCATTGAGCTTTCGTTCTCACTTCGCATGTGAGCATTAAAGGTAGGTACTACGTACTACAGCACGTCTCCTCTTGTTTCTTAGGGCTGTGCCATGCTTGTTCAATAGTGGGCTAACTGTCGCTTCTTTCAAGTCAGAATCATACATATCCAAGTACAAATAAGAGAATTTCGGCCGATTTCAATGCACAACAAGCTTTTGCTACCAAAAGTTGGAATTTGGCCTACTAGCATTAAGTATATACGAGATTATTTCATCGTTTTGACTCATTTATCTGTCTATGAGATTTGGGTAATAACCGCTGATTTTCCTACCTTTTTCTAAAGTAGGCCTACTCGTGCCACTTAATCCTTAATGACCTTTTCGCAGCTTATACATAAATTTGGACCCAACCATTTTGCTTTTAACTAGGGCTATGGATAGTCATCAGCACGTCTTTTCGGCTGATACAGTTCTATGTGGTGCATCTTTGTCAGCATATGTCCGTGTTCGATTTTTTTGAGTGAAAGCACTGCAGGCGTCTACAAGCAATCGACTGGTGTTTGTTGCGTAGTTTGACTCTCCTTTCTATTGTATTTGATTGTACAGATTTGGATAATTAGGAAAAATTACTTGGTTGAGTGGAACAGCACATCATTCGCCATAAGATTCACATCATTGTTTTCGCCAATCAAAATAGGCATACAAACTGCCTGCAATCATCTCACAACACCGCAAAAAAGATGCTTGATTTCATATCAATTATCATTGAGGCAAAAAAGATAGGTTTATATTACTTTTTTATGCAGGTAGTTAATTATCATAGGAGATCTAATGCATCGATTCAAGAATTTTCAAGTCAAAGCTAATTCCGCGAAGGTGCCGAATGTCCTTCATATAGGACAAACCCTTGCCAGTAGATTTCTTCCAAATTGATGAGCGCAATAGCTTGCCACTAAGTGCATGAGTTAAGAACAGGGTGTCGGCCAGATTTCAAGATTCAAATTCCCGAGCGATTCCCGGGCTGTTTCATAGAAGTTTCACACTATTTTTTACAGTACATTGACCAGATATGTTATTCCAATTACACCGATCAGAAATCAACCAGGCACTTCTTTAAACTATTTTTATCATTGAATTTGAAAAATTTCCTGATTGAATTTTGTCACCAAATTTATGTGCTAGATAATTAACGACATTTGACTATACCGCACTCATTTTTCAAAATTGTGAATTCTGTGAGCGGTACGCGGTTCTTAAGCTTATAAACATATGCCTTTCCTCAATGACTTGAAGCCAGTGAACTACTGATGGGATCTAAATGATTTCATATCAATAGAAAAGTTTATTTCTTGAACTTTACAACGATCAAAAAATACTTAATTATCATCATGTGATTCATGAAATTTTAGAAAGCTGTAATTAACCGATTTATGAGACTGAAATTTTCAAGCATTTTAAGTTGAAGCAACAAATGAGAAGCAACAACCATATCAAAATGCAATTTGTTAATGAAGACACCACATCATTAAGAAACATCAACAAGAGAAGCCAGAAAAACTGCCACACTAGACGAGAACCGTGAAGGCCGGAAGCATTCCTTCTTATCCTCTTTTTGTATCAGTTTGCGTAGAAACAAAGGATGCAAGGCAACCGTCAGTTATAGTGTATACATAATGTTTCCAGCTATGTCAGGTATAATACTGCAGAATCAAGGTCTCGATATTTCTTGATTCAAAGAATAGCAATGGTAGTGGAACGCAGTAATGCTACCTCCGTATTGTAGACATTATCATCGGATTAAACCATGACGGAAGTTTATTAATCTGGTTTAATTCGACTCAATGTAGCTTTGCATTCCTCGTCATCAAATGATTCAACTTGCTTCTTTTTCTTGAAATATTTTCTTTGGTCGTCGGTTAGTAATGCGGTACACTTTGTAAGAAATACATACGTGTATGTCGGCAAAACAGGTCAGTGATAGATGGGCCTTTTTTTCTACGCATATGGAATAGGCTAGTAAAATTTACTTGCTAAGTACCTAAAAAGGTATTTAATGACTTATTTTTTGCGTTTCTGGTATAGTCGGGACCGGAAAAGAGAGCAAAATCTTTGGCGCTAGCAGAAGCTCCAGATGGCTCCATATACTAGCGACCCCGATATTTGGAAGCAGTGATCTTTTCTGTCAGTGGCAACGTTGGTAGAATTTTGTTGGCATGATTTTTGACTGATATCATCCTCAACTTGTTGCGAATGCAGGCGCATCAGTAGCCTACAGTGTTAGATTGCGCGATTCTTCCTTAGATTTTTTTATTGCTCAAAAAGTTGTGCTTTTGTAAAATATCCTTCAACTAATGAAAATGACAACGCAAGATAAACGATCTTTTAGATATGACTTTTTAGCATGTATTTAGAGGCTGCATAATTTGCCATATTGCGAGTCTGTTGCGAAATTGCAGGCACATTATGAAACACAAAAATCAAAACAATATTTCTGTCGATTGATTGAGACCTTATACGTGTGTACGAATTATAATCAACCCAACTGTGTACACGACTTTAATATATTGTGAATAGCCACAAATTAGTAGAATGCAACGATTACTTATTTGGAAAACTTTAGCGAGTTCGATATAAGCGACAGAGCGACAGAGCCATCGCCTCACAGATATCATTGACAGTCATGTGGAAATGAAGCAAATTTATTTAGTCATGGATATTCCATCCAGATGTTCTGCATATTTACTTGATTATATCAATCAATAGTGGGCTTAATAATAGTCATATTAATAGTAGTTGAAATCAAGAAATTATGCTCATTGGAATTAGAGATAAAAATTACGAAATGGCATTCCCGGGCTATTTAAGGGCTACTTGGCTATTTCGATAAAATTTAAGGGCGATTCCCGGCCTGCCACGGCCGCCCCCTGCAAGAATGAATAAAAAAGCACATACGACTTTTTCATAAGAGTTTGCACAGATCCTGTACACTTGCAGGTAGAGATGAGTCTCGGGTCGGGCTTCCTGAATTTTGAAACCAGACTCGGATTAAGGGGCATCCCGAACCCGAACCCGTGTTGTGTCCAGAAATTTTACCCGAACCCCATAACAAAATATCGGAACCGGACCCGAGCTTTGTACATTTTATGAGATTAGATATTTACATCTGAGGAAAGTAAAGAAATGTATAAGCATATTGCTTACACGCATTGATCAACATATCTAAAGTATTCCATACATTGACGTAGACTGCATTTCATGGTTGAAACTTAGCAGTAGCATCGAGAATTTAAGATAGAATGCTTACTTCTCTTAGACACTGGTGTTTGAGTTTTTGATGTATCTAATTAATGTGTGTCGGAACGTGAAATGACGGATTTTTGAAACAAGTAACCACTCAAGCACTTTTAAAGATTTTGCCGTTCACCAGCCTTCACATTCGTTCCAAGCATCTATTGACGCTGCAGCGTGCTGGCACTATCTAACTCAGAAAGTTCTCAGTCGTCGATAACTCAAATTGATATGTTGATAACATTTTGATATTTTTTGAAATTAGATTATGCTAGTAGTACACCACACGAAATCGTATGAAAAACGTCGTATCATATTTATGAAACAGTTTCGATAAAAAACGACATAATTACAAATCTAAAAGAGAACATGCAGGCAAGAAATAATAATTCCGTCTGTTAGTTATAAGAACTATGCAAAAAGGGCAGGGTATTGATCAAATCAATTGTCCAGGACTCCAGATCATTGCACTACGAGTACATGTAAGAATGATATTGCATGAACCTTTATCGGAAAAAATGTACATAAATTCTGACAGATTCCAAAATCCGAGTTCGGGTTTTTTCGGGTTTAGTATGTAATCGGTAACCAATCCAACCCAATCCGACCCGACCCGACTTCAAAATTGTCCTTCCGAACCCGTACTTTCGGGTTCGGGCTTCTGGCCGGGTTGGGTCGAGTTTCGGGTAGGATCGCTCATATTTACTTACAAGTGAATTGCCTTGGACGTAGGTGGAAAATTGATTCTTTCTCAGTCATCATACACAAAGTGGCTTACTAGAATTTCAATTCATGGACAAAACATATTTTGTAATTAACGATTTTCACATTTGAGGCATAAAGACTGCACACAATGAATTGATAAAATCAAATAATCATTACGTTGTCATGCAATCTAGTTTGTCCTAGAACTGTCATAGGTTTAAGGCAAGGAGTTTCGAGAGAAGGACTTCCCTGAACGGCTGCCGCTTTGTCAAATAATTTACCCTGAGGCTATTTATATGAAGGGGATTCCTCCATCTAAAAATAGTTACATAGTCAGCTTATAGACGCGATGCATCCTGATTGCTTCACTGTCGTTTCAAAGAAGTTAGGTGAGTGTTTACATTTCACAATTATACTTAAAATGATTGATATTTTTGTTGGATAAGTAAGAACATGTTCAAGCAGTAGCAAAACAATAAATAATTCAAGCAATCACCATATCATATCAGTCTCTTTGATAATTAATAATCACTTTCTTCTAGGAAATACAATTTCCTTTAGAGAAAAGTTTATTTTGCAAATTGAAGTGCTTGAACTATTAATGAGGCCGCCTTGTTACACCAGTATTATGCAATCATATAGAACATCTGTTATTTTGTAATTACATTCATCATCACCTGCTCCATGTGAACATACAGCAATTACGGTGGAAACTTTGAAGCAAAGCTTGAGTAGTTTGTTTCGCTTGCACAGCTGGCTTTGTTGCAATTCTTCTTATAGTGTTTGTTTCACAAATTATTCAGATTCTATGATCACTTCATGGTCTAGATGAGTGACCTCATTTGTTTTCGGACATGAAGAAATCTGCAATTGTAGAGTAGTAGTAGTGGCGTAGGCAAGCGAGGATGCTGTGATAGCAGCCCAACCCCTCCATGGTTAGGAAGGTAGGTCAGAGGACGAGGAATTATTGGATCATGAGAATAGGGATATTTCCATGTGGTGATCTGAATGCTGTATCAACTTTTGCAGTGCTATATGAGTTGCTGGTGTTGAAGGTAACTGCTGATTATCTTTTGATTTTTGTTGTGCAACATTAGTATTCGGATAACTCGTCAAATGTGAAGAGCGGGTATATAGACACCTGCAATTCTCTTCATCGCTATCATTTGATAGGACTCCCACTCCAGCAAAAACGATAGGACTCTGGGACTCCGACTCCGCATCCCTGGTTTCAACTTTTCGTGGAGAAAGTTATGGTTTTCAAATAACAGCTTTTTAGATCCGAATTAGCGTCTTATCTCTTCTTCCGGCATTTCAGTATACCACAGCCATTCACATGAAAATCCAACGAAGCTTCAGCAATAAAGTTAAGCGATTCATATGAGCTATCTGACACATAATGTAGTTTACTGATTATAAGAGGATGTCACGGACGCAGTAGCATTTGCTTCGTCAGCTTGCATGGAAAAGGTAGCATTTGCTTCGTTGTCAGGCCTGGAGGCGGTAGTTGTGCTTCATCGGGCTGCCCTGGAAGCGGTAGTTGTGCTTCATTGGGCTGCCCTGGAAGCGGTAGTTGTGCTTCATCGGGCTGCCCTGGAAGCGGTAGTTGTGCTTCATCGGGCTGCCCTGGAAGCGGTAGTTGTGCTTCATCGGGCTGCCCTGGAAGCGGTAGTTGTGCTTCATCGGGCTGCCCTGGAAGCGATAGTTGTGCTTCATCGGGCTGCCCTGGAAGCGGTAGTTGTGCTTCATCGGGCTGCCCTGGAAGCGGTAGTTGTGCTTCATCGGGCTGCCCTGGAAGCGGTAGTTGTGCTTCATCGGGCTGCCCTGGAAGCGGTAGTTGTGCTTCATCGGGCTGCCCTGGAAGCGGTAGTTGTGTTTCATCGGGCTGCCCTGGAAGTGGTAGTTGTGCTTCATCGGGCTGCCCTGGAAGCGGTAGTTGTGCTTCATCGGGCTGCCCTGGAAGCGGTAGTTGTGCTTCATCGGGCTGCCCTGGAAGCGGTAGTTGTGCTTCATCGGGCTGCCCTGGAAGCGGCAGTTGTGCTTCATCGGGCTGCCCTGGAAGCGGTAGTTGTGCTTCATCGGGCTGCCCTGGAAGCGGTAGTTGTGCTTCATCGGGCTGCCCTGGAAGCGGTAGTTGTGCTTCATCGGGCTGCCCTGGAAGCGGTAGTTGTGTTTCATCGGGCTGCCCTGGAAGTGGTAGCATGTGCTTCATCGGTCTGTCCTGGAAGCGGCACCATTTTGTTTCGTCGGCTGCCGTGGGCGCAACAACACTTGTTTCATCGGCCAGCCCTGAAGCGGTAGTATTTGCCTCGTCGGCTGGCCTGGAAGCGATTGCATTTCCTCCATCAGCTGGCACGGAATTTGCTCAGCACGGACAAAACATTTGCTTCGTCGTCGGCCACGGACAGCAGTATTTGCTTCGTCGGCTGACACGAACGCGATATTGATTGCTGCGTCTGCTGCCACGGACGAGGTGGCATTCGATTCGTCAGTTGCCCGGACGTGTTGCTATTATTCAGATTCCGTGAATTGCGACTAATTTCATGGTTCCTCCATGCAGGGGGTTTAATCAAATTCGCAGGAAAAAACAGAATCCCGCCCTTCGTTCGACGTATATATGTTTTTTTTACAGAATCGCCACATGCTGAATAGACGCGTGTGATGGATTATGTTTGCAGGAGTTGCGGTTGATTCACATTAGGTACATTTTGTCTTGCTGTATTTCAAGTGGCGTACCTCAAGATGCGCAATTGGCATACCAGCGAAATTTTAGCGGGCATTCATTAAATACTACTTTTAAAACTATAATGACTATTCGTCTATGTTAGAGCGCCTGAATTAATTAATAAATGCACTTATTGTAAACACAATCTAAATAGAGCTCAGGGACGGCTAAAGACGATGAAAGGGTCAGGGCACTAAATCAGAGTTTTTCGACTATTGTATAGCTATGGAATACATTTCAAAGTGCTGCTGACATTGAAAATAAAATTTGGGTATGCGTAAATACATGTATGTCATATGCCATGCCAGGCGCGCATTAGTTGAATAAGCTTTAAGAAACGGCAGAATTTTCGAGGCATTTCCATTCAAGTTTTAGTTTATTCATTAATCAAATTAATCGGAAAGTCTATACGTATGTTCATAGGCCAATCAAAATGCAGTCATTCAAAACTTTCCAAAAAAAATTAGTCGTCGTGGTTGGTTTTGAGTGCATTGTTTCATGATGACTGTTGAGTTGAGATTGTGTGTTCTTTGTTTGGGGTCTCCCTGGCCTAGAGAAACAATGGACTTCCAATATTGAAGGTCTCTTAAAACTGATAAAATTACACTTCACTTGCCACGGAAACAATCGCTGTAGATCTGATTATCTCTCAGCAGGTAGATAATTAACAGTCGGCGTAGACATATCCGTTTTCATAAACAAATGAGATGATTCTGATTTGTATTTGCTTGCTTTATCCATTGCCTGTCAAGTATGACACAATCACTTCCATCCCACGATTTGCGGCATCGTTTTCACTTAAATGGGATTGTACTTAGCAGATAAAAGTGGAAAATGATAGCTTGGCAACTCATCGGCAATATTTGACTTTGTCAAATCAATGAGACGTCTGAAAATTTTGAGCATCAATTAAATTATGGGAGAAGGGCATAAATAGTTGTTAACTTTTAGGGGGAGGGGCAAGTGCCCCGGTTCCACCGTGCCTGATAGAATCATTGAAACTTGAGTTGCATCCACAGTTAAAAAATGGGAACAGACCTGAATAGCTGCCATTTCATCCAATATCAGGGATCATCAGTAGGCCTAGTTCACATCTCTCAACATGGACACAAATCCCTATTTAAAGTTGCATCCATACCAGGGGTAAATTTGAGATACACAGTCAGCATATTATTGAAATTTCGGTGAGCATTCATTAAACTGCCACTTTTAACACTACATACATGCGACATACACTGCTGGCAAGTCGTCTAAGTTAGTGCGCCTGCATGAATTGATGAGTGCTGCATTTTGCAAACACAGTGTAAATAGAATAATTTAGTATTGCATCCTCAGTTGAAAAATGTGGACATGCCTGAATAGCTGCCATGGTGCAATTTTATGATTCTTCATTCACTATTCGCTATTCGAACTAAAACGCAACTTAGAAGTGCCGCTCACACCATTAGAAGGGCAAGATAGCTCCCTTCTAAAGCATTTTTTGACCCATCCTCCTAAACTGGGCTCATTGAAAATCGGCTATACCCCTTGTTGCAAGTTCGTCATGGTGTTGGGAATATTTTGTGATAAGTGATGGAAACGTCTGCCCTGCTGAACTCATCTCCTAGATCCGCGATTGCTTATTCACGTATTTGCGACAATTTACAAACTAACTGATCTCACTAACTGCCGCCTGTGTGAATCAAGTACAATTAGTTGTACTGAATGCAGGCACACGCACCGATGCTACACTATGCGTATCCCCTCCATATCTTTTCCGGGCGAATATTCTATGGCTGATTACAGTTGCTGCCCGGGGAAATAGACCACGTTTGAATTGCCACCCTCCTCTTCCTACGCAATTATATTTCACCATACATCTCTTCTAAGATTCAGACCGAAGATACAAAGCTAAGATATCGAGGTTTGTGGCTTCTATGAGACTATACTAAGCATGCACTCACATCTCTGCTAGGCTTAAAACTGTGGTTTGAGAAAAAATTATTTGTCTCTCCTTTTCGAGGGAAAATTAAGTAATGTGCTTTTCTGATCAGAAATTTAGATGGGGGGTGGGTGGGAGAGAATATCACTTTGGCTACTGAAAATGAAATTATCTTACTGAAATGAATCTATCTTTCGACGCACAAATAATTTGTTTTTACATCTCTAATTGTTTTTAGAAGAGCAAAACAAACCATTTGTGCGTCGAAGGACAAAAGAATTTCATTTTCATTAACAAAAAGTTTCTTTGCAAGTTCAGTTAAAATTGCTAGAAATAGAAAAGAATATCATGACACCTGCATTGATTATTCACGTTAAAAACTCCGCAAGCATGATTAGGGATGCAATTTGCTAAACTCTTGAAAGTCTTAGATAAAGCATGATTGACAAATAAATCGCCAGGTGTTGACTCACATAATAAAAATTGAAAAATATCACTTATGATATCAACTACATGCATATTCTGGTAAAATGAAATAAAACTTCTTTTGTACATTAATTGTCGATTTATCCCCGGAAGTGGTCCCTGACTGTCAATAACAGGCGCAATGAGTATTTAATATCACACAGTTATCCTATTATTTGTCTAATTCTCTATCTCAAATTATTTCATTTGCACTATCAACAAAATTTGAAACTGAAAACTATAATTAGAAGAAATGCTAATTGTGTAATTATAACCAAAACATCAAGAAGACCACTTACCCTACTTAAAATGCTGACTAGAATGCTATTTAAAACCTAAAAACGATGAGAACCCTGGATATAACGGAATTGGGCCAAAATCTCCAGGTCTATTTACAAGTCTATCACACTACTACTGTGATCAGTTGAACATCGTCCGGTTACGACATTAAGTAGACCAATCAAACTTAATGCACAAAATCGTACATCTTTATTTATTTGCAGGTAAATAACGATGCATCTTTTCATCAGGCATCCGACCAATGGAAAAACTTATACAATCGAAGTAAGGAAAACAGACACGATTCATCATCTGAAATTCAAGCTGAAAGAAAAATCAGGAGTTGAAATTGAAGAACAAGTGTTGAAGTATCGAAATCAAGAACTCGATGATGACCAAACCATAGAATCCTACGGTATACAAAAGGAGGAAACGCTTCACTTATCTATAGTTCCCGTTGGAGCAATGGCAGCAGAGCCAGATCTTCAATTTTTCGTGTTGATCCCTGCTAACAACAGTCAACGGACCTGTACAATCAATGATCTTACCCTAGACAGTACGGTGGAGCAATTGAAAGATAAATTGAGTGACTTGGAAGGAATACCCGTAGCAAGCATACATCTGGTATTTTCTGGTAAACCTCTTAAAGATGAGGAGAGACTTGAGGACTATGGTTTCTACAGTGGCTGCAGCGTATTCCTCAGTTTCAAAGTTAGAGGAGGAGTGTAAAACATTTGACAGATATTCGTATTCAGCATATCCTGGATTAACATTTTAATTGTTGTGTAACGTTTCTTCACATTTCTGAAAAACAGCACGATTATTAATAGAAAATAATGCCTCTTTTATGAGTCCGATGTCACAATGGAAGGTGCAGATGCTCTTCTTATAAAAACATGTTGGTGTGCACAAGAACAACTTTGCAAAATCAAAGCATAAATCAAATGAGAACACAGTTCACGCTCGCATACCTTGTATAAATGATATTCAATCCAGAAATGCTAGAGCAGAATTGAGAAGGATCTCTAGCAAAAGTCATGCCGATTTTTATATCTCCACCTCCTCTTGCAGCGAAGTTAAAATTAAAACCGAAGTTACCGTACTTATGTAATAACAAAGGTCTATGTTGTATAAAGAACATGGTATATTTGATAACTTGCAACAAATGTGAAGCCACTTATATCGGCGAGTCTCAATGCACATCTAGAAGAGGAATACATCAACATCGTAGTAAAAAGGACAGTAATGTATGCCAGCATTTTCTCTGAAACACAAAATCACTCCATCAATAAATGACATCACAGCTGAAATCCTCCAACGCAATTTTAGGGACGTTTACGACAGAAAAACCACAGAAAAGAAATTTATCAAAAGATTTAAGTCCAAGATTAATATTATGTCGGCATAGTTTTCTTCTTATTTGTGCATGCTTCTATCTATGACATATGATTGTATGCTATTTTCTGATATCGATAATTTTTGACTATTAGTGACAGAAAAATATATCGGGAGAGGACTGGAATTTTCGCATTCGCGCCATCTTGCTAGTGCCAACAAAAGTGACTTTATTGTTTCTGGAATTGTAAATATACCGGTAAATGTACAGCCAAGGAAAATGATTGATAAAGGAATATGAAATGTACAAACACTAAATCGCCAGGGTGGCCCTTTGTCAATGACAGACCTTTGAGCCTGCTTTTGATATCAGCAGAGAGTTCTATGAATTTTTTAGATATCTCGATAAAAATCGTCGATGAGCAGAATTCATACGAATGGTGTTCTAGGCCTAATCATTCTGAAATAACTTTACAAAGAGACAGCTGGCTTCCTCAGCATGTTAAGGATAATTACATCCGCAGTATGAATAATCGCATCGAAAGCAGATGCTCATCATCTACTATCAAAAATAAGAATACTATTCATCTAATTTTTGCCTAATATCATCCAATCCTTGGTACTTGGCGCGAATATGCGCTAGAATCCGAACACCAATGTTGCCCCAAATCAGTCAAATTTGATCAAAAAAATGTTTGCGTATCATATTGGAAGCAAAATACTGGCACAAAAGAGATACAGTCGCTAAAGAATGAAAATCCAATAAACTAATAAAAAGCAGTTGTTTGACTTGTATGAAGATGCCAGAACCTATGTGCGTTTTGAAGGAAATAACAAGTTTTTCGAAGTAAAAGTTGGTTTGCACCATGATTCTGTCTTACGGCCACTGCTCTTTAGAATCATCATGAATGTCACCAGAAATTCTCTTATCCGGACGATCTCGTGTTGGCTACAGATAGTGAAGAAAAACTGCAAGAAAATGTTAGGTCGTGGAGTGATTGCCTAACATCAATAGGTCTGAAGGCTACTGACCAAAGCAAAAGTAATGAGAAAATTCAGTAGGGAAGGAAAGACCCTAATAGCCTGCAAATACCACTGTCGTGCCTGTTCGGGTAGTTTCGACTGCAACTCAGCACAGTGCACCAGCTGTCGACCATAGACTCGTAGACGTATTGGTATATAGGGCTGTCTGACAAGAGCGGCGTCGAACTTTCTGTGTGTGCAGATGCTCAGGTGATATGTTCGTTGTGAGAAAAAGAAGCCTAATGAAAGAGATCACTTGGAGGAAGGTATGTGCGGCACTGTTGCTAGCTTCTGCTACTTGGGAGACATGTTAGAGTTCTGTGGCAGAACGGATGCAGCTGTGACTGCGCGAATTCAATAGTGCTGGAAGAAATTCGCTTAAGCCATCGCTTATCCTGACCAGTCGTGTTACTCCATACTTAATGACAGGAAAGATCTTTGACTCATACGCCATAGCCTGTATGACTTGCGCAAATGAGACATGGCCTATGGCATCTGAAGAAATGGAGGTAACAGACAAAAGGATGATCAGATGAATGTGTGGAGCATCTCTCGAAGAAAGAGTGGTCAGCGAAGAACTTCAGGCACGCCTCAACGTGCAGTCAATCGATGGGTCATGAGGGTGTTCAGAAAGCGATAGCACGCCCATTGTTGAGGAATGACAACGGCGATTGGATGAAGAAAGTGTGAAAAGTGAAGATCAGCGGACCAATACGAAGAGGCTACCCAAAGAAAACCGGGGAAGAAACACTGTCCGCAGACTGTCAGTAACTGGGCCTAAGGGATGCCGACGCCCTTGATCTGAACACCTGCAGGCATTCCATGAGAACTCCATGAGATGATACATGAAGAATAATCGTCCAACCCATCGTAAGTGGAAAAAGGGACGTTAAACGGATAAAATAAAGTAAGTTATTACGTAGTTGAAGTAAAGCACATGTTTAAAATGTACTGTATCATCTCATAATTTGAGAATTTCTTAACCTATCAAGATTGATTTCCTGAAAAGTGAAATAAAGATTGACAACTGACAGAACTTGCTTTCGATGATTTCTGTTAGTACTCCAGATTTATGAAGCTGACAAATTAACAGAAGAACTATCTATGGACCTAAAAGTGTAAAGTCTAAATATTACATCAGAAAGCGATTTCTCTGAAGAGTGAAGGTCTGCACTCTAATGATGCTAGGAAGATCTTGACTTAAAAAAACGCAGTTCTAATTCTGAACAGTGCTTTCCTTGGTCGACGAATACAAACATGCCTTTTGAAGAAACATATAAGCAATCAAAGATGTGTGATGTTCATGGCGAAGATATTACATCTAATACAGTGTAAAACAACAAATTCCCGCGGAAACTTATTTCTGCGACTGTCAACTCGTAGACTAATTCGCCGCAACTAATTTTCTCGAACACTTATGGTCGTACACTACTTGCAATATCCATGATAAGAAATGTTTGCGTACAGCAAAATTTTCGCGCTCACGAAATTCGCGAAAATTTGCTCCACGAGAAAATGTGCAGTATTGTACAATATGCTGTCATTCAAAGTTTTTCAGCACGAAATGTATTGGCGACATTGACGAAGTTACCGAAAAAAGCAAGTCAGTAGTATGTATAAAAAGAATATTCATATGATGGATTGTAATACATAGGAGAGAATAAACAAGAATATAGCAAAACTAGAATTACATGAATAAATATTTTTTTGACTTGATTCAATCCAGTAAGCGAGTATGGATCATAACGAGTTGTGGACTGTTTTTCTGGGAATCATTAAATGTCTGATCATGTACGCATCGCTTTTTCGCTTCACGTCGTCTTGAAAACGAGCCCACATGCTGGGGCGTGGTCGCATAAAGATGTAGCAGACATCACCCATTCACCGAGGTCAAAAAATTGCTAGTCAAAAAATTACTCGAAAAACAAAATTGTTGCCCTCAAGGGAAAGACGAAGGAACGTAGTTCCAATGTATACCTCTCACTCGCCTCCAATGAGGTGCAGCAAATTTGAGGAGTTCAGAAAAAATAGGAAAAATAAGAGTTCTTTGACGCCTGGAAGTATTAATGGTAGGAAATTATCTTCATAGAAATTGAAGAATATAAGGTCGGAGACGGCTGAATCATGATACATTTTCAGTAGATCCAAATATGTATTCAATCATTTCAAGAAAGGTTTTAATCCCTTGCTGCAGGTAATCCTGATCAGGTATATTTCACAAAGGCAAGCTTGATTATTTATCAATAATTCACTGACATTTTAAACATTCATTGTATGCAGAGTAGTCGTCTGGTCGGCATTTCTGCCGCAGTCGTAGAAAAATGCCTGTAGTCAAAGTCGGAATGCTATTTTTCCCGGCTCCGCATCCCTGTTGCTGAGGAATACTACGAGTATCTGGTTTGGAGATCTTCAATAATAGATTATCTTACTCCCACTCCATCCTTTGCGCACACACACAACGCATATTTGTGAACATACAAGAAAAGGCTATGTACTACTATTATAGCGGACGGTAAACCTAGTATTATAAGCACGCATTATAAAGATCGACACAGCTACTAAAATCCTTAATCGATGAATTCTTTTATTCCTGAAGTGATACCTTGTCAAGTATTCCCTTAAACTTACTTAATCATCGGGTAGCCTCGACTTAACATTTTGTAAAAACCAAACCCTCGACCATTTTCTAGGGTGCATTGCAGGAGTAGCTCATTTAGATGTTTGTGAATTAGAGGCTCTTTTGGTGAAAAAAGAACCTAATTACCAACTTCTTTATCATGTTCAACCAGTTACAGATAAAATATTGAAAACTTCACTGGACAAATTATTGAAAACCTCAGCGGAGATAATACAGGGAATTCAGACGATTATTTTAAATTCAAAGTTGTCCTGAAAATCCTCCTAAAGCGAAACTGTGCTAATTTTGAACAACGTTCAGTAAATCATGAAAATTCTAAACCATTGTCCATCAATACTTTAAGTACAGTCACAAACTTACATATTAGAGCAGAAAGCACTGTTGATTGATCTGCTTAAACTGCTTGTATAGCATACCAGGGGGTTGGCAATAAGTGTCCCACGGAGCAAAATGGTATCCCCGAGGGATACCGCTAGAGGGCCTACTATCAAATATTTAAAAAGTGATGAATATTTAAGATAAATCTGGCATGGTATGGTGCAATCTTCATGGAACTGGTCGCACTTCTTCATGGTGAGAAATGTCGACTGTGTCAAAGTGCCCGTGCGTTATTCATGGAATTGCCCTGCTGATGAGATTGACGTTTCTCTTTCAGGAATCTATTTTCATGCAGTTGAACCAGGGGCTACAATTCGTTTCAGGTCGATTTATGGAAAAATTTCGGAAATTTACGAAACTCTGTAATGGCGCCAAAGCACAAAAGGCGAATCTCTATCGTAAAGGGTATTTCTAGGCGATGCAAGCTCCAAATTTTGATTGAACTACTTCTTATTTTCCGTGAATATACTTGCAACTGGGTGTTCATGGTGAACCTAAAATACGAAAAACTGCTACTTAATTACATAAAATTTGAAATGAGAAGTTCGTCATGAAAAATTATGACTCATTCGATTCAATGCATTACAATGCATGCATGCATACAAAAATCAAAAATAGTTTAATTTAGCAGATTGTATAACGCTTTCACTTGAGTTCAACCTTTAATTGAAAATATCACTTGTCATACGGCACCTATATGAAATGCACAGCCTATATGCATTTCATGCTCTGCACGTAAAAGACACAATATTCTCTTTCTAAATGACACTGTGAAAGTGTGACATACCAAAGTGAAATAGTTTATCATGTCTTGTACTAAGAAATGAGAAAGTAGGAAGGCATAATGTCAAAGTAGGCCTACATGAAATTTATTATTCCTGATTCCTCCATCAGTCAGATAATGCAAAAGAGCCGTGAGCAGGAGGTGCTTGGGATTCATTATTTACTCGGGAATTTACTGAAATAACTTACTGATTCACTTGCCTAATCATGTAAAGCGAAATTTTATCACAAACAGCATTAATTATGTGCAAAAAAGATGTAGCGATCCGGAAAAAAGTAAAATTGCTACTGAGACTTTCAAAAATAATTGTCGCAATAACGGCTTCAGTGATAAGGATTTTCTCGTAGACAAAAGTAACAAAAAGAAAAAGAAAAAGCAATACACTAAGTACAAAACTAATTTAGCAGTAGATTTTGTAAGTGATAGGACTAACAAACAAATCCACAAGCTTATGGACAAATATGATATAAAAGCTAACTTAATCAGTAAACCAAATAAGTCTCTCTCCAGTGCCCTAAATAAAAAAAGTAAAAATGAGAAGCATAAAAACTGTCATCTCTGTAACGTGCTGAATAATAATTGTAGGTACAATGACCGTTTTATCGTTTGTAAATTTACCTGCAAATTATGTACAGAATTCTACATCGGCAAAAGTAGCCGCCCTTTTTATTTGCGTTATGCTGAGCATCGTAACAGCATTAACGCCGGCAACAAAGTCAGTGCCCTTTCTGACCACTTGTTGTAGAAACATCAAGGTCACACCAGTTCTATCGATTATTTTGATGTACAAATTATTAAAAAATGTAGAGATCCTGTAGATACTACGTACGTTGTCCGAATCTCGTCAAATCAGATCTTTGGAACCCAAGTTCAATAGAAAGATCGAAATGACTGACTTCTAATCGTTTTTGTGTCAACTGTATTGTAAAAATTTGTATATAAGCCTATTTTGTTCGTGTGCGCATGCCCATGCTTTTGTGAATTGCTCTTGTGCCTTGACAAAGGACGAACGTCCGAAACGTCGGCAATACACATACACGTACAATATCGAGAAATTTTGGCCTTATTTTCGTTATTTGGAGGTATAATTGGATAATTGGTATAATTGGAGGTATAATTGGAGGTATAATTGGAGGTATATTTTGGAGGTATAAATCATTCAGATAAGTCAAGTGAAATTTATTTTCTTCATTTTATTGCATTTTTTGACGAACTACGAAACCCAATGAAAATTTTGATCGATTCATGGAAATTATGGAATTAACGAAAAATTGTAGCCCCTGAGTTAGAAGGGCATTGGTGCATTTCAGGAGTAACAAAGACCACTTTCCTGTCGGCTACATGATGAAGTCTCAACGCCACTACTCCCCCGATTTGGGGGCTTGGACGGCATTGAGATAGTCAGTCTTCATCTGGAGGAGCGTTGTGATACTTTCAGTACGGTATGTCTTTCCTGCCGACTTCCAGTGACACTTTTAGGACCTGTGGTCCAAGTGAGTGCTCCGCCAGGCACTTGACCACTGTGCCACGGAGATCCCTCTGGATTCAATATAATCTACGTACAAACCCTATAGTGAAAGATAAATATTTACTTTAAAGGCGGGTTGACAAGGGATCACATACAGACAGTTAGTTAGTGATTGATGCATCACTGAACGTTTACAATGTTAGGTGATTGCTGAAATAAATGGATTAATTCTTCCTTTCATGACTGAGCTTGTTATGGCTGCTCCTGTTTACATGAAAACAAAAGAAAGCAAGGAAGAAAGCGCATCTGTAGGTGGCGCTTACGTGCATGTGTGCCAACTTTTTAATGTAAGACCAAGCGAACTACAAAATTATTTGAGACTAGCAAACTCAACTTTCGTATGAAAAAATTTAAGTTAAACTCCCACTTAACACCAAACAACTTGTGCGAGAATGCTGTTTCATTCCAAATTGAAGTTTTGGTTCATGCAAATTCGGGATTTCTCAGATTTGTCAATTTTTTAATTCCAATAGGTAGATCAAACAATCTTGAATTTTTCTTGCTGTTTCCACATCCTGGGATAAACATCAAAACAGTAGTTTGTAACGCTAAATTCCTTTTTATACTCCGAGTAACCGGGAGCCCATACAGATGCATGCTTGGAGTGCTATTCATTAAATTTGAAGGTCGCACTTTGCAATTATTCAAACGATTGGCTTTTATCCACCTTGTAATCTCGCGAAGAAAATCGATTTGAAAGGCTACTTGTCACCCAACCATTATTGGCGTCAACTTCCAGTGAATTCCTCAGTAAAACCCCAAAATGGAATAATTAAACTCTGTCCTTATGAGGACATCAGGAATAATCATTTGCAGGCCAAATTATGACCGGCCATACCTATGATGGTGACCTCGAAGTGATACATGAAAGTGGTCGACCAAAGTTGGTCAATTTAGTCAGTTCCGTTGCCCATGCCCTTTGTTGTATGGCACTGCAAAATGCAGTAGCTGCAGCAAATGTAGCATGATAAACTGCTTCGAGTGCTTAAAAAATTGGTTTTTCATTTTATACAAAATCCGGTCGGTGCATTGTCAAATTATGTCAATCAGACAATACTATTATAAGACTTACTTAGAATCTTCAGAATGAACTATGACTACTTATAAGCCGAGTGATGTTAAATTTACAATGCCTTTCTCAAATTGAAGACGCTTGCCAATTTCCAGGATGTAGAGTTGAATCTGGAGAGAAACAGAAACAGACTAAAATCCCTATCAAGTCAAATGAATAATACTTGAATTTAAAATGCAAATATAATATAAAATATATGCATGAACACAGGGACGCAGACAGTATTTTCAAAAGCGGGCGCGGTGGACCTATGAAAAATAGGCTTAGGAGCCTCTGCCAGGCGGAATATGAAAAATGTCCAAGAGAAACTATTTTTGGACATTTTGGGCAGGAAGAACATATTTTTGGGAACTTCATTTAATCCTCACGCACACGCCGTTATCCATAGGCCCTACTATGTTATGGGAGATTTGTGTGCAACCATCCCTCGAAACTTAAGTGGTGGATCGATTCATCGTGACAATCGTTTAATGTATTCATGATAAGGAGAAAGTAGAAGTCGTCCTGCCAAATTTTATTGGCATAGCGAAGCCGGCGGCGCCTCTGACGAATAAAGGTGTCCTACGTATTCGGTCCTGCTCACTTCAGAACTGACAGTTGGTAGAGCAAAACAATGGCACCCTTTTTTTATCAGAACTGACATTAGAGAAAAATCATAGGTCATGGGCGCCTCTTCACATCTGAACTTGTGCTACGTAGAGGATGGTATAAAATGCTGCGCATACCCTTTTCATGTCTCAGCCAATACTATGTAAAGGATATTGAAGCAGATGCTGGGTACCTTTTCCTACCTGAGATAACGCTATGTAAAAGATTATAGATGCTGGATATCTTTATCATACAACGGCATGTAGCGGACCAGAGATGCTGGACGCCCTCTTCTCATCTCAACAAACGCTAGCCGCATTTAAATTCAGGTGGGAGCCCAACTGATATCGGAACTAATTGACATGTACACGTAAAAAGTTATGAGATAGGCGCTCTCATTGCGCTAGTAAGGGAGCTGGTAAAGGATCATAGGAGATGGGCGTTAGCCGTTTAGCATCCCTCAATTGAGATTTTATAACATTAAGAAAGTAAGGCGACAAAATTCGATTGCCCAAAGGGTGGGCGGCGCAGTCCGACCTTGCACTATATCATCGCGTACTATAGGCATATATTGAGCTCTTAGTAAAACGACGTCGATGAATACATATAGGTCCACATGCATTTATAATAGTGAATCGGCAGTAGCTAGGGTCAGAGTATTGGCCCTTCGGTCTACGAAGGTTAGGAACAGCTTAAAAGTACCTACCAAGCTGTGATGAATATGTCACCCTTAATAAATGTGTTCATCCTCACTTTTGTTTTTGAACTAGTGACTGAGAAATCTCGCCACTTGGAAATGACATAACACAGAAAACATAGCTGGTATTGGTGAGAGCCATGTGGAAGGTAAATGCAGTCAGTGAGACAAAGTTGCAATGCTTCATTTTGATTGGCTGTTGCAATCTGTATCTGCGATTTCATTAGCGCAAGCATATATACTGAGATCCAATGCTAGTCATTATACTTCGAAAAGACTCGTGACTTCAAGTGGAAGGTTCAGGTTGTTCCACTAGCTAGATTTTCCTGGATTTTTGATATGTTGATAGGGGATTTTTCACTACAAGATGAACACACTCTTGAACTATTGCAATTTGAGGCGGCTTGAAGTGTAATTCGCTGCAGATTGCCTGGACTAATGTCAATGAAGTGTGTTTTGACTAATTTGGTAAAGAATTCTGCGATCCACATTAAATTACGTTTGCAAACCCTAAATTATTTCTTCTTCAAACTTTGTGTGAAGGGTGCCCAATTGAACACTAATCAAAGCCAGCGCTGCTGCATAAGTTTTTTTCCGACTGCATATTAAGTGGGCATGGTTTTATGTGATCGACAATGCAAATTAATCGCACGAATATAAGGATTGGAATAAGCTACATGATTTTGTGAAAATTAATTATTTGATATTTTAAATCTGCTAAGAATCCACATGTTACAATACATTTTCATTCATTGAATGATGATACACACATGATTGGCGCACGGATAGACTTAACCAACATGCAGAAAATGATATTTAAGTTATAACGTCTATGGCCTAAAAAGTGTTGCAGGAAAATCAAAGATGTAGGGAAGTGAAATCCGCGCTTGGATAATATAGCCATCAGATGTATTTTAGTATGCAATCTAGAATAAGTATTGAAGATTATCATCTCAAGATGAGAACAAAGACCAACTTACTATTTTCGTTTCAAATACTCGCTCCACAGTAAAAAAACATAATTCTTTTCCAAAATTCATTCAAGAATTCGAATGCAATGTCAATAAAGTATGAAAAGTGCTGTTTAGAGATTTTGGCATTCAATTAGTCACGATGGCCTTAGCAAGGTCAGTATTGTCGGGAAGCTATGTTGAAAATCAATCGATTCTCAGCATGACCATCTGGTATCTCACAGGAGATCAAGCCGCGTTGAGGCTTGGTGCAGGCTAGGTTTTCCTACATCGTAAACAAGACGAGTGTAATCTCAGAAACTTTTGCCGTTAGACACGCACGCGTGCCTGTGGTGAACAGCGATATGCACGTACAGTGTTCTAATGGGTTTCAGCGACAATCCTGGACGTGTGATAACTCGCCACGTCCGGTGTAAAGGGACCTTTAAAAGGCAGAAAGGTAATTGCTTAACCTACAAAATGCATTTTGGGCAATATATTCGGGTCCACTCTTATGTAGTGTAAGTAGCAGTGAGATCATATGTCAATCATCTTCAAGTATACAATAAAGCCGAGCGTTGCATGCAGTGCAGTCCCTGAAAAGTTGGCAACAAACAACAATAGGACGAGAGCGTCTCACACATTTTCTATTATAACAGCAAAATGAAGGCACGGTGTTGAAATACTACAGAGCGAAAAAGTGACTAATTGCCTTTAGCCTAGTTGTACGGTTGATGATAATCATAAAGGATTGCACGGTGCCAACTATGTTGCAGTGCCTACAATTGTTGGACAAGATGATGGACAACACAACACGCTGTTCTGCGATTCTTTATCCTGAAGTTGATGCGCCGAAAAATACAGCACAAAATTTGAGCTCATATATATAATTTTGTGAATTTAAGTATGCATATTAATTGTAGGTCAAATGCGAGGCAGCCATGAACTCGAAAACCAATTCTACGATCATAGTTGTTTTGTTGAATATGCCCGCCATACATGTAGTACTCCTAACATATCACGTAT
This sequence comes from Prostheceraeus crozeri, assembly GCA_907163375.1. NCBI lineage: Eukaryota > Metazoa > Platyhelminthes > Polycladida > Euryleptidae > Prostheceraeus > Prostheceraeus crozeri. Next base: position 20,436 of record CAJQUW010009753.1, on the reverse strand, counting down.
ATACATTGGTTATTCGTCAGTGCGGCATGTATATATACAGGGCGAGGCGAAAGTAACGCCTGACTTCATTTCAATGTCAATTAACGTATTTATTGACATCCAATTTCCATTGGAAGTGAAGTTAAAGCAAGGTCATCAGTAAGAAAAACTTCTGAAATTTATAAACATAACGGTGTTATGAATATTGCTCAAAAGATTGACCGTCCTTCTCAATGCATCTTTGAACTCGACCGATAATCGATCGGCAAACGACTTGACACAAGGTTGGGTCTTGGGTCTTGGGCTCACTCTTGGGTTTGGTGTAGTTTTGGGGGGTACCCAAGAATCTTAAGGTACGGACCCAAGAGCTTGGGTAATACCCCAAGAGTGAGAACCCAAGAGTAAAGAAATTGACCATGAATGATCATTTGCGGTTTTCTTGTAAAAATTCTGCCTAAGTATATGACCATATGATGTCATAGCAAGTCATCTACATGTAAGCTTACAAGTATGTACATGCAAATATGTAACCTACTTCAACCACACGATTGGTCTTTCTATGATAAAACTGTGTTATCATCAACTTTGATGTAGACCTACCGTAAATGTCTATATGATAGTTTGCTTAATTAGCTTTTTAAACTTTGCTTTGATTACCTATGTCTTTATATGTCTTCCTATGTAATTTAATCCATTAAGATAGATTTAATGCATATTGTGATAGACAGAATTTTTATATACCGGTATATCATTTTGCGTGAAATAAAACAAATAATACATGAAAAAATGCAGTGCATTAAACCAATACCTGTAAAACTCTTATGCTAATAAATTGGTAGCCTACAAGAATTCGTAGATAACTTGCTTCATATAGCCTCTTGCCTTGAAAGTTAAAAACTTCGGCCTATATTGTTTGTTCTACTATTACGCTACATGCATTAGAAAAAGAAAGATATCGGTATCATTTAATGCAGTGACACTCTTTGATGATTGCTTCTTACGATTAGTAAAAATGTCGCTATATCTACATTTGCGCTATTTTCATCTTATACGAGGCCTATGTTATGTGTGTTTCGTTTCTCGATCAGACATGCTGTAAGGAATATAGCTTAGTCATTCATGTTGTTCTAATTAGGAAATTATTAGGCTGTAGACCTAAACAGGGTTGATGATACTAAGCCCAGAGATAACCTATGCCGATAATTAAAACTTTTAGCTGAATATTAATATGGCCTCAATTCCGCAATAACAAATTCATGTAATAAATAGTAATTAATATGAAAATTAGATACATATTAATTGGATAGCAATATGTACAATACGGTATGATTCAAAATATCTTAATGCAATTTTAATCTCAATCAAAATTCCAAACATGTTCTGGAAATTGTTGTTCCACTTATTTAGAGAAATAGCCACTCTTGGGTCCAATCTTGGGGGGTACCCAAGCCCAAGTTTGGACCCAACCTTGCTTGACACAAGTCCATGTCAATGTTGCGCATTTCCTCATGGATGATGTCCTTTGAATCCTCTATCGTTTGAGGTCTCCTTCCATAAATTGTATCCTACAACACGTGCTAAAGGAAGAAGTCGCATGGAGTCGGATCTGGTGATCTTGGTGGCCAATTCATAAATCCTCACCGACCAATACAAGTCCCGGTGAAGTTATCTTCTAGCCATGCTCGCACCTGTCTTCCACAGTGAGGTGGAGTTCCGTCTTGCTGGAAAAATCAGTCTCGTTGTTGTGGCACAAGTGGAAAGAATTTTTCTTTCAACATAGCGAGGTATCTTTTGGAATTCACCGTGTGGTCAAAAAAGAAAGGGCCGATAATTCCACTGGATTACAGAGCACACCACACGGTCACACTTTGAAGGGTAACTTCTTTATCGATAGTGTGTGGATTGTCCCCTGACCAGTGCACATTATTGTGGCGGTTGATGTGGCCGCTTAATTTGAATTTAGCCTCATCAGACCAGGATGCTGTCGATGAGCTGAGGATCATTGGCGGCCTACTCTAGACTAAGCCAGGAATGTAAGGCTTCATCTGTCGACGATGCAGTAGCCTCAAAGCACTCCGTTGGCTGAGATGAAACTCGCTTGCCAGACGCCGGGAGGACTTTTGTGGACTTCTACTCAAGACTTCCATTGATTCATCTTTTTTCTCCTCAGTTGTCGCAGTGGAATGCTTCCATGACTTTGGGTGGAGCATCAGGAATACAGCTGGATTTTCGAACTTATTGACTAATTTTGTGATGCTTCTTCCTTGTAGAACATGAATGTCAAATTGTCTTGGCAATTTTCAGCTGGTTTCGGGTCCATTTCCATCACTTTCGTAGTAAATTCTCACTGTCGCAATCAATTCGCTCTTTGTTCACTCACTCATGTTTCACCACTAGTTTGTGAACAAATGTGAAGAATAACTCTATCACACAAAGATCGCGCCATGATAGTCCGGCAGCCAGAACGAGTTTCTGCAGGGAACGAGGCCGAAAGTGAGACTTTCACAGAATAATGTACACTCTATGCCTACTACAAATCGGCACGTCTGCCGAGTTCTAGTGAGTTCCTCTTCTTGTCAGACAGGATCAAAGAAAAACACATGCAAATCCAATGGGACGCAGATTGCAGTTTTTCGCTAAAATGAAATTTTGTATATTTTCTCTGATTAAACGAAAAGTACTTAACCCAGAGTTATAATTTTTGGCATGGAATGTCTTCAGGTCATTTCCTTTCATTTTCATACACCCCTGTCTATATAGCTAAACCCATTTAGATTTGGCGAGCCTCTTAATGTCGGCAAACACAAACATTTTGAGCTACTTTATCCACATTCAACCATATTCTCACATGCATTGCGATTAGATGCATGATAAAAGCACATGCACACTATAGGAAATGACCTGAAGACATTCCATGCCAAAAATTATAACTCTGGGTCAAGTACTTTTCGCTTAATCAGAGAAAATATACAAAATTTCATTTTAGCGAAAAACTGCAATCTGCGTCCCATTGGATTTGCATGTGTTTTTCTTTGATCCTGTCTGACAAGAAGAGGAACTCACTAGAACTCGGCAGACGTGCCGATTTGTAGTAGGCATAGGGTGCACATCATTCTGTGAAAGTCTCACTTTCGGCCTCGTTCCCTGCAGAAACTCGTTATGGCTGCCGGACTATGAGATCTAATGCTGACGTAATGCTGAGAATGAATGACTCTTAAATGAATTAAACATCAAGGCGTTGAAAAATAACTTAATAATAAGGCTTGTTGTGAAGCGATTAAAATCGGCGTTACTTTCACCTCACTTTGTGTATATTCGCATGAAGAAGGTCATCATTCAGAAATTACATTACTGAAGACAGCGAAGCACTCTAGGATTGCTCACATCGGTAAGGGAATACGGGAGCTTAATCAACAAGCATTCCGTCATAATTTGGTGATGAGTCTGGAAATTAGTTAACAGAATCCCTCAGTCCCCAGCGGTGGTCATTACCGTCAGTAGTTGAAATCCACCTCATGTGTTTTGCTTAACAACTACATTTATTATAACTCAAATTTGTGATCGAAGAATAGAGAACCGAAAGATATTTTTCAATTCCTAACTAGCTTCCACTTTTAGGAAGACAATCCCTGCTAAAATCACGTAAAATTCTGTGAAATACTTGCTGACATAGCGATAAGACATAAAAGTCATTCAACCTTAGCTGACCGACTGAAAGTTGATGTAAGTCTATATTATGCAGTTAATGTCATTCAACACAATTATCCAAAAGTCGCAAAAACAAGAGTGTTGACGATTCATCGGTTCATGAGGGTACTTTACTAATTGGTCACTTAGGTGAATTATTACGATTTTTCTCTTGCAAATTATTGGTGTTTATTGTGTTTAAATATCGATAATTACAGTGATGTGAGAAAGTAGCAAATCTTTCATCTTCTACTTCGGGCGATCCTAAATCAGACTTTTATTGTCATCCTTATTTATCTCAAAGGTAAATAGGCATGATTCGCACGGTAAAAGTGGACTCTGTTAAGGCGAGCATGTCTGTAATTTCTGGATTTATTTTCAATTTCATTTTCTATGGATATCTTAAATCCTGTAATGCGATGCGAGATGGCTATGTTAGAGACTTGTATATGACAGGTGATGTAATTGACAAGTGTTTTTGGATTGCTGAACATGCCTTCGGACTATTTGCTGTCATCAGTGATTTACTGTGCAAACGTTTTACTATTCGAAAAGTGATATGTTTCGGAAGCTTCTTTAGTTCAGTTGCAATGCTAATCATTGCTGCTGGTCCTGCAAAATCAAATTGGGTGCTCGTACTTCAGGGAATTATTGTTGGTATTACCGTCAGTTTGGGGTACGTTCAAACTATCAGTCTCGTTGGTGTCAGTTTCAGAAAATATCGAGGACTAGCTAATGGTATATGTTTCTCCGGCTCATGTCTTGGTGGAATTCTCTTACCAAAGGTAACAATCTATTTAATTGAAAGATACACGATTCGGGGTGCTATGTTTATGTGGTCTTCGATGTTCATGAACCTTTGGATTGTCGCTGTAGTTTTACCTGGGGCAGTGCTTAGCAAAGATGGAATGATCGTTTTGAGTTACGGAAGAGAAGGCAAACGGTCATCAAGAGATAATTCACAATGTCAGACAGAGATAAATCTCCGACAAACCCTTGGACATTTTATGCTTGCAATGAAAGAAAAAAATTTGAATGCTGTAAGGATAATTAAATTCATTCTTACTAAAGCAGCTACTTTCATTGCAGCATATCTTTTAGCTGGTTTTATATTTTATAGTCAGCACGGATTGACTACTGCCTTCGGTCATATGAAGAAAATCGTTTCGGAATCAGGAGACTTTGGTCATTTAATAAAAGAAATTGTCAATTTTACTTGCCGAATCTCAGCAGGACTACTTATGGATCATACTCCCGATGAAGGAAGGGCAACACTTTATGCAGCCGTTCTGGTTATTCAAGGAGTGAACATCATGAGTCTATCACTTCTACCAACGGTTGCTGGATTTCTCCTTTTTCAAATCATATTTGGATTTACTGACAGCATTTTTGTATCGCTTTTACCGTTACTGATGACTGCGTACATTGACTCTACTATGTTGAAAGACGCTTTGGTGTTGGTGTTTAGTATTCAAGGAGTGGTGAATTTTGTTCTCGATGATGTCATCAAATCCATTCGAAAAACCAAGCACATTTCTCTCAAATGGATTCTCCTGAGCTACGGGTTAGTTTTGTTTGTGTCCGCTTCATTAATGTTTAAAAATGTACTACAAATGCGCAAAAGAAATTTATGCAAAACTGAACAACACCTCCAAAAAAAACTTTTAATCAAAGCAGCCAGTACTGCTGATTTACTTGCCAAGCCCAGGTGTAGTAAGAAACGTTACAGCCTGTAAATAGGCATCCATAGACCGACTTTGCTTTATCACGTAGACATGTAATCTCAGTCTAGGTGATCATTTGTCAGTTAAGAACATCCTAAAAATATCGCAGCATAATAGAAATATTCTACTTTGGGTGATATCAAGATACAGAAGCAAATATTGAAAACTATTCGGGTAGTTAAATTTTTTGGCTGTTTCAAAATCTTCACAAATACACAAATGACCTAATGTTGATAAAGCGTTGGCAGGCTACTTAATCATTTTTGAAATATGCGTATCTGTAAATCCTAAGACTCACGTGGATTTAAAGAATTGCTTCAAATAATTAAGAGCTTCTCATCAATGTTGGACCATGGTTAAAAGTAATAAAGCAACACATGTTCTGCGTACTTCATGATGTTGATCAGCTTACATCATCACATCTTTCCTAATGCTTTATATGTATCCAGATTTCCGAAACGATGGTGGCAACCATAAGACCATGCTCGGCATCGACTGTGATTAAAGCACTATCGTTTAATTTCCACTTAATTTAAGTTATAATTTCCTTTTGCTGCGGAGTTAGCTTCGTATTAATTATCACTCTGTATGCTTTCCATCATCTCATGCAGCATTGCCTCCAGAATATTCGATATTTTCGAAATACATGGACGTCTCGATATATTATGTGGTTAAGGACACGACACCACTTGCGCGGCTGTACCGTTGGTGGTCTAAGCAGATCAGCCAGCAAGCAAATCTCTACGTAGCTAGCATGCTGCATCGTCAGCATTGTATGACCTGCGTGCAATGTGTGTCTGTTTTGCACTGTCTGCAAGGTTCCATTATATTCCTGGCTGATATTCGGTCACACATGGTCAGAGTCACAGTATCGATTTCTCCCTATCCATATCAAATTTAAGCTTAACACATACCTGCTGCGTCAAACTCGGAAAATATATATCAAGACGTCCATGTCAATATATTTGAAATGATATAATCCTTCCAATATAATGCTCGCACTTGTCTCATTTTCCGTCATGTGAGCGTCACGACATCTTGCAAGATAACTTCTTATGAGATGAGGTGCTATCGGAAACTTGGACACCACATGGATGTCGTAGTACCAAAAGTGTTGCTGTACATTGAATATCAAAATCGCGTGTCTCAATTTTGTCTCTGGATTACTTCCTTATTCATCCTCTGATTTTAAAAATGTGTGGAAAAGGCTAATGCTAAGACGCAAGTCATGCCATAAGTTTAGGTAAGAAAAAATTCTTTTCAATCAAATTCATTTACCGGTATTTATTGGTGAGAATTTTATCCTAAATCCACGTGTGGTTGATATCATTGCTATAAAGTGAAATATCAATTTTCGGAAGCAACTGTCTAATTCAGCATGCTTGCGCATTGTGCGTTTGAATTTTTCTTCAAAATTCTAAAATTGACATTTTGAATAACCAACAAAAGCAGGCCTGCATTAAAATTAGTAAAAATCAACAATCTCAAATAGTAATTCAGCTGTTCTAATCACTAAGTCAAACCTAGCCAAAATCTATCAAGTGATTAAATACTATTTTCCTCATTCATAACATGAGATCAAACATGCTAAAATTTTTAATGTCCGTATATCAACAAGAAACGACAAATGAAATATATTTTTTCCATGTTTATTTAATGTCGGAACGTGAGGTTTATGATGATTTTTGGAAATCTAGTAAACGTTTACCTATACAATCATGACGATTCATAGTTCTAATTATCATAATCAATTTTATGACACATGTGAGTTTTCTAATATCAATAATTAGAATGCAATTTGAAAATCCAACTTGCTTTATTCAATTGCACATTTGGAAAGAATATTGGGTACATGATCGAGTCGGATCCAGAAGCAGTGAATACGATAAGATAACCTTTGGATTCTGGCATAGATCATGACGCTTCTTCTTCACCGCCACTATTAATACACGATGGAAATGAGCGTTGCTCAATTGCCGTAAAAGTATACCTTTATAAGAAACCATGTCAAGATAAGGCAATACTTCATCGTAGAACTACGACTACAACGTATTCTACAAATTGAATCTTTTATCTAGATATAGCCAAGGCCTTCGATGCCGTAGACTTAGACATATTATTAAATAAATTGCATAGGATAGGTTTTCGTGGCTTCATGCACGAATGGTTCACAACATACCTGAAAAACAGGCCGCATACAGTTCTCGTAAATAATGTTAGGTCAAGTAAGCTCACGATGAAAAATGGAGTACCTCAAGGCTCAGCGCTAGGTCCGCTGTTGTTTTTGATTTATATTAATGATATCAAAAATGTTAGCACTAATGGAGAGCTAAACCTTTTCGCTGACGACACAAATCTAATCGTAAGTGACAAATCGCTCAATGGAGTTATAGTGAAAACTCAAAATTCCTTAGAAAATATTCAAACATGGATGGAATGTAATAAGCTTACTTTACATCTAGGAAAATGTGAATTTATACTTATTCCACCAAGAATCCACAAAGAAAAATCGAAAGCAGTAGATATCATTTTGAAAAACACTAAACTAAGCCAAGTTGAAAGGACAAGATTCCTTGGTGTTAATTTTGATCAAGATTTACGATTTGATGACCATGTGTTTTCGGTAATCAAGAGGTTAAAAAAATTCATACCTGTTTTACAGACTAAGAGATCTCATGCCGCAAAACACGCTCCGTATGTTGCACGAGCAACTTTGCATCCCATTGATAAAATACTGTTTGATAGCATACGGTAGTGGAAAGAAAGAACCGCTGAATGAATTACAAAGAATGCATAAAATATTGATTAAAATAATATATCGTAAAGAAAAACAATCTCTGAATCTAAATTTTTACAAACGTGAACTATATATGAACGTAGATACAATGTACGCGTATGAATTACTGGTTCTTGCTCACAAGATGAAATATATGAATGAATCACTACCACAAATTTTTCAAAATTATGTTAATACATCGATAAGACGCAATAATAATTTCCAGCTTCCCTATTATAGAACTTCTTTGGAGCAAAGCATTAGTAAATTCAAGATACCCTTTTTGTGGAACGCACTTCCTAACCATATTAAAACACTAATAATTCAAAATCATTTAAAAAATGTTTAAAGTCTTATCTGATTAATACTATGATCACTTTTTGACAATCATGTCAGTAAATTGCAGAGTGAAAATCAATCAAAATTTTGTAATATTGTAATCATGTTTTGTAAATAAGTTTGTAAATGTGTTCTTTGACGACTATGTAAATATTGCACATGTATAACGTAATATCTCTTTTGTGAATATGACTTTATCTGATTGACTGACTCCTATAGTGTACTCGTATAGTGATCCTCTCAAAGGCTATAGGGCCAGGTTTATACCCTTATGATGGGTCCTCTGGTCCTTTTCCCTTTCTTTTCAAGTGTAAATTTGTGTAAATGTAAACTTGACACCCACCTGTATCTATTCATGTTGTGATTGATGAAATGGGAATAAATCTATTTTCTATTCTATTCTATCTCAGGTAGTTTAAGCTAATAGATATTTGTTAATCAACAAATACAATCTATGCAATTTACATGCATCATCAAACGCAGTTTGAGAGTAGGCGATAGGTACTATATGTTCAATAGGTTGGCAAGAATTGTAATGCAGGTATTGACGAGTATTTGTGGGTTTCATGTGGAGGTCAGTCGACAGCGTGCTACCCCTAGGTACTACCTATAAGTGTTCTTTATTGTAGTAGTATCACTACAGACAATTTTTGCCAGCTTGATAAAGGATATTTGGTCCTGAAGAAAAACAGTTTTCGATTTCACAAAAGCTTCTTTACTCATTTCACGTACATGGTACAGATCGACAGCAAAATAGCACCAAATTATATTATCCTTTCCATGGACTGGCTAGAACGAAAGTTGAAAGCAAGAATCGAACTCAGGAGGATCACTAAGACAAAACAGTGAATGAACATTGATGTGACGCCCGCCATGAAAGCATGCATAAAGTTGTATCATACCATAGTTTCCAACATAACTATAGAGAAAAACACCTTTAAGTCATAAAAAATTAATGCTAAAGAAACGAAGGAAAACGAAGAAAAGTGGAAGAATTACGCTTCATCTGATGGCAAATTGGTCACTTGGAATCAATGTGCATTATGTACTTCAGCGATAGTAGTAAGTAAATCAACACCACTGGACAGCGCAAGATGGCCGCCGTCGACCGACCTCCCCCCTCCTGTCAGACTAGCGCGTCGGCCCTAGTCCGCCACCTGGTTGCTTCGAGTCCGACTCCCCTCCCCCCCCTGGAACGACGGCGTTGCCAGAGGTTGTTCGTGGTGCGCTCTCCAGGTGGGCGTGGTGCGCCGGCCAGGTTGGCGTGGTGTGCCGGCCAGGTTGGAATGGTGGAATTTCGGTGCGAGACCACTCCTATCGTGTTTCTCGTCAAAAGTTGGGTTAACAAAAATTTTTCACCCCCCCCCTCGGCAGCGATCTTCTAATTTTGGTTCTAGTGGATGGATTTTGTCTTATAGATACTCATTTGAAAGAGGAGAAAAAACTGCTCAATGACATTTTTGTTGCGAGTCAATCGGATCAGCCGTTCAAAAGTTAGAGCTGTTACAAGATTTTAGGTCAGACCTCAGATTTGACGAAAAAATCCTAAGTGTCAGAGTGACTTTGTATGGACAAAATTTTGAAAATTTTTCCAAAGTGTCGCATTTCGACCTGGGACCTTTACCAAAACATTTTTCATCAAATTTCTCCGAACGGTAGGGGGGAGGGGGGGTCAGTGAAATTTGATGAAAAAAGTTTTGGTAAGGGTCCCAGATTGAAATTCGTAAGCTTAAAATTTTTCAAAATTTTCATCACACTGGAGCTCCCACACTTAGGAATTTTTTCACTTGTGGCATGTTACATGGCCATGTGCTGACCCACCCACTTCCCGTGGTCACATGAGAATGGTTCAGGTGTCATATGATAGAGAATGATGAGACGAATCGTTTGCAACAAACCGCATGTCGCTACGATGAATACTTTCGGAGATATAGCCATTTTAAGTTTTCTTCTGAGCATATATAAACCCTCGGCAACGTAAGTCTGATCACTTCATCGAAAGACGAGGTAAGCGACGGTCGTCGCTCTGAGCTCCCGATATCGGGTGTTTCAAAAGGACTCTATCTTTTGAAGTAGGCAAGCTATCTTCTTACTTCAAAGTTTGTGTGATAGAGTTTGGTAGTGTCTTTACTACTGATAAAATTTTTTAAAAGTAGTATGAGTAGTAAAATGCAGAATTTTTTAAAAATTCTTAATTTTCAGTTTTTTCAAAGTTTTAACATGTAGTCTAAGGTTTTCAAGTATGCTGCGTTCAAATCTGCTATCAGATTTGAAATTTAACTAAAGCAAAGGCAGCTTTGAGGGGTTAGATCCCAGCTACTGATAACTACCTTTGACTCGGCGTTGCTGTTACCACTTCGGGGCAGTGACAATGATGTCTTAAGCTGTAAATAGCGGGTATCGGGTAAGATCTCTATCTTCCCTAGTGATCAGTACAAGGCCTTCGGGGTGTCGACGGGATCGAGTGCCACTCACTCACTACACTCAAATCTATCATTCTTCATTAAGTGTTATGCTTTAGGCTGTATACTACATGATTCAAAACTTATACTAATTTCATTATCTTACAGTTAACGAGAAATCTCAGTAACGACAAAAATGGTCAATAACGACAAAAACAAAAAATTTCACATCAAAATGTGTGTGTGCGGTCGGATCAACCGCCGAGACGGTCTCAAGGACCACATAAAGAAGGCAGGGACCGACCACATGGTCATCCTGAGTAGGGTGGCCTGTGTGAAGTGTAGGGTGTTGTTGGTTGTTGGGCAGGAGGCCGAGTTCTATGTGAGGCATGGTGAGTGTACAGGAGGGTTGGTGACCGATTTGAGATTTGTGGAGTTGATGAATGCTGAGAAGGAGCGAATGTTGGGGAAAGAGAAAGAGGCCAAGAAGGTTGTTGAGAATGCTAGTGGTAATGTTGTTGAGAATGTTAGTGGGAATGCTGTGGAGAATGAGGTAGAGAATGCTGTGGCCGGTTTGAAGGCTGAGAAGTGGCGGAAGAGAGTGTTTGAGAGTGATGATGAGGATGATGTGGATTTGGATAGGGAGCGGGTGAGGAAGCGTGTGAGGAAGTTGAGCTCTTCTTCGTCGGAGGTATCAAATATTGTCATTACCGACCCCCCGCAGAGCTCATCTTCCCCAATAGTGAAGGGTGGTGGGTTACGGAAGCAGTCGGCGCGGTGGGATGAGGATATGGAGAAGAAGCATGTGTCGCAGCAAGCGGCACATGCTTTGTTGGTTGATCGATATGAAAGTTTGAAGAAGGTGAATGAGAGAACGTTGGTCGAGTTGAGTGAGCTGAAAATGAAGGAGGTGAAATGTAAGGAGGTGGCGGATGAGAATATCCGTATGAGGCGTGTTGTGAAAAAGTTGAAGGAAAATGTGCGAGTGTTGGAAGACGAGAATGATGAGCGAGAGAAGAGGACGAGTGCTGAAGAGAGGAGAATGGGAGAGGTAGAGTCGAAGTATGAGGAGTTGATGAAGGAGATGACTGTATTGAGAGCGAGGAATGCTGAGTTGGAGAGGAGTGTGAGTAGGCAGGGTGATGAGAGAGAGTCGTTTGCGAAGTTGGAGCGCATGAGGAATGAATGGAATCGCTTGAATGAGGACAGAATGTTTGAATTTCACATCCCTATTCGGGATAACCATCTGGACGGTCGAGTCCTTGTGAACCAAAGTCCGGATGAATCGATCATCTGCTATAATGGCCATCCCAGTAAAAAATGCCTCCACGCCACTCTCTGTATGCGCGGGCAACTCAATAAATTTTCAGTGAGGAAGCCCGCGAGACTACCCAAGGATGGCTAACTTGGTAAGTGAAAAGCAAATAAGATAGTATATCCTATTCTAATACATATCATTTTCATTGCAGATCTTTTCCCTGCCTTCACCACCCCATCACTTCACTCCCGAGAACGAACCAACGGCTCTCATAAGGGCCACCATGGGGCAAGACATGATAGAACCTCCACGCGGTTTGCCCTGGGCAGTCTTCAGACTTGCGAATACTATCATTAAGTTGAATCTGCTATCAGTCAACTTGAACGTTGCGTCGCGTTAGTGGGGTATATAAACCACTACCTCTCATTTCATTTCATTTCAATCATGCAGACGCCGAACACTCAAGTCAGCTCTCCTGACCAGCCTTGGTTAAAGCCGAGAAATTTATTTCGCGAGTTTCAGCGAGCTGACGAGCGAAAAAAGATTTATAACAATCTGGCACGGATAGGTGCATCGCAGTTTAGCGATGATGATACGACTGAGTGGGACTACATACCACCCCAACTACTCAGTCGGTATCAGTAGAGGTCGATGCTGCTACGAGGGGCGTACCAAAAGTTCGTGACGTTTGTCTCTCCTATCTATAGGCGTCCATTTTGGCCCAAGTGCATATCTAGATATTATTTCTTATAGTTGTGACAGTTGCATTTCACATGAAAATCATTTAACTTCCATTTGCACAAAATTTTTTCGGCAGAATTAAAAGCATACCAAAACTCTCTTTTCGATCTGGTCACCTTAAATTTCAATACACTTTTCCTATCTCTTCTCAAGTTTCTTCATTCCTTCTTCAAGCCAATCCTGCGGAAATTTCCCGAATGAAGCTTCGTGCTCTCTTTATCTCTTTCAGCATTGAATCGAATACCCCCGATTCCTACTTCATCGGACCGATGAGATGAAAGTCAGTAGTCTCCTCCAAAACCCGTTGTCATAGTCTTCCAGAAGACCAAGAGAAATAGAGGAGTTGTTGACCCGAGTGCCTTTCTGTTCTGCAGTCAGCAGCTTTGGTACCCAACGAGCCGAAACTTTGGACAACTCAAGGCGGTCATGGAAGATGTCTGAAGAGTCCCATGCGACAGCTGGCCAGACTTTTCCTCCAGTTCATCAAATGTTGGGCGTCTCAGACTGGATCAGCTGCCAAACCAAATCTTCATTTTCTTCGCTGGCTTGCGTGGATGGATGGATGGCCACAACGCTCAACGTCTTCCAATGACTTCCGTCCCTCTGGAACATTAGCTTGATGGTCGCTTCTTGCAGGAGCACTGTCTCGAAGAGTGTTTTTTGACGCTCAGGCGATCGGGTGGTGTTTTCCCGTTCCTTGGACAGAAAGAGTAGACAAGATGTCCACTTACCATTTGTGAAGTCCGTCATGCTGACAAAAGTAAAATTGCTTCACTACTTACCGGCTTCAGTTCGTGTCTCTATAGGTTACAGATCTACCGACAATACTTCACAGGCAATGCACATGATTGATACAATATGACAACGATCAATGATCAAAGAAAAAAGTCGAATTAAAATCACAGTAATCAAACGTCACGAACTTTTGGTACGCCCCTCGTACCATGGAGAGAGTCAAAGACTCTCTCAGCAGAATCGGCCTGAAGTATGATGGCTGATGACGGTCACGAGAACGAGCCACCGGTCACGAGAACGAACCAACGCCCCTAATAAGGGCCACCATGGGGCAAGATTTGATAGAACCTCCCCGCGGTTTGCCCTGGGCAGTCTTCAGACTGGCGAATACTATCATTAAGTTGAATCTGCTATCAGTCAACTTGAACGTTGCAAATGAAGTTTGGTGTAATACTTCCTTTCGACGGGCGTTCCTGTAAAGGGCGGCGGTGAAACCCGTAGCTATGTATACAGCAATGGACATTCGGCAATGGTCAATCTTGTTAAACCTCTCTGCGTCATGTTTGCAAGTGATCGCCTCTGTCTCAACGTAGTATGCATTCGCGTCAGGGTGACATTTAGCCAACTGTCGAAAGTTGCCTAAAACTTTCCATTGCATACGTTATGAGAACCATGAGTTCTACCTGTCTCTATCAATGAGACGAATTGATGAATGGAATGAAATGGGAGGACACTCACGCGCCACACGCAACATAACACACTTCTCTCTTCCGTAGTCTAACAAGCTCTTTACACATGGATCCCAGTCGATTGCTATCCCTGTATCAGAAGTGTAAGCTATCTTAATTTTATTTAACACTATTTCATCTACCATCATCGCCCATATGAAATGTTATAAGATTTACAAGTTAAACTAAGCGTGCTACTATTTCCAAATGAAAAAGTATACATGGTTAAATCATCCACTTAAGCCCCATCCGTAGTCTAACAAGCTCTTTACACATGGATCGCAGTCGATTGCTATCCCTGTATCAGAACTGTAAGCTATCTTAATTTTATTTAACACTATTTCATCTACCATTATCACCCATATGAAATGCTATAAGATTTGCAAGTTAAACTAAGTGTGCTACTATTTCCGAATGAAAAAGTATACATGGTTGAATCATCCACTGAAGCCCCATTCAAGTAAGTCAGTATGAAAGCAAAGATAATACGAAATAAAAAATTATTATGGCATGTATTTCAAAAGGTCTTCATCGTCAATATCGTCCCAGAGTCTGACTTCACACAGATCACAAAAACAGTTCACTTGCTTCAATCGTTCTTCTACCGCGAGCCTCACTTTGTCGATGTACTCCCACTCCGCCATAGTTCGTGGCTGGGAGTTAGGGGTGTACCATTCCCATAATTGATGGAGGAATTTGGTGCTGGTGATCTCCATCACATCATCAGTATCGTACTGCAGATACTTCCACCTCACGCCTGTTAAGTCGGGACACTCCTTCTCACATACACTCTCCTCTTCGTCGTCCGCTGGTAATGTCAACTTTCTAATGTTGTCGATCCGGCATACTTTCTCCCCCTTCCCCTTCGTTCGAGCGTTTGGTGTAACGAGCGCCTTTGGCGATGAGCATGGAGAAGAGAACTCCAATTTTGTGTTCGGTGTTGTCGGAGGGCTTGTCATGTTGACTGTGAATAATAACTTTGAAATGTTTTCTAATTCTTAAGTATAAACAAGCAACCAATCAGAATGAACAGCCAATGAATGATGAATATGAAAGTATATATGCAAAGTGACATTCGTGTCATTTCACTCTGTCTTTGAGACGTGTAAGTGAACTGTTCTCTAGCGAATTCTATATTTGAGGCGTACAAGTGAACTGCTCTCTAGTAAATTCCAAATTTGAGACGTATTATTTGAGTGAAGTCTCTATCTTGTTGAAGAATCAACCTTAAACATAATTTCCTTGAAATGGTAAGTTGAAGATTTCCTCTCTCATCTCCCTCAAACGTGTGGCTAATAGCATCTTCCTCAATTTCAGGCATCTACTTCATCACCAAAGCCCTCCCTTCTCGAGGAAAGTTTAGAGCTGTTGAGTGAAGGTAGGTTGTAACAATACACTGAGACTTAAACAGAGATGATAGAATGATTTCTCTTTCAGGTGATGTTAGTTCCAGCTCAGGACTCTCGCGACAAGGCAACGAGTGGGAATGTGCTGACTGCGGACATATTTTTACAAGGAAGCACAGTCTCCTTCGACACATCAAACAACGTGTGTGTCAACGCAAAGCGGCATCAATCTCCGGAGGTGAAGTTGATTCTGACGATGACATCTCCTTTCCTTGTGATTTGTGCCCTCTTTCTTTCGATAGCCCCTTTCAGCGATCTTCGCACAGACTTCAACACACGCATGCAAATGATCACTACACCAACGGTACCTCTACAATCTCCCTCATTAACGTTTCCCATAGTCATTTAGTACGCGACTACTGCATGGAGTCCAATACTCAAATAGTAGATTTTCCTGAGTGGCTCCTTCAAAATTCTAACATTATCGAAGCGCTCTTCAACAATTTAGACAATTTTAGAATGAAGGCGCTCATCTACCTCAAACTAAAATATATTAAAATAGATTTTCAAACGGGTCAAGTGACGGAGAGAATACAGTTTCATGTTCCTTCCTCTTCCGCAACCGAAGTTGTAGACTGCGAGTCTTGGCTAAATTTCCATATTCAATGTTTAAAATCAAATGTAGATAAGTTCAATCAGCGCGACAGCGCTCTCATTTTTGATGGCGTGGACTCAGCCATGTTCAAAATTTCCCTATTAGAAAGTCATGCAGCTCGAGGCACATTTAAACTACCAAAAACGTTGTATAATAAGAAAGCTGTCATCAATGTCGATTGTAAATCGCAGTGTTTCAAATATGCCGTCCTATCCATTCTCCACTATAATGATATCAACGCGCATCGAGATCGCACCTATAGCTATAGACAGTGGGAGGATGAACTAGACTTTGAAGGTTGTGATAGTGACAACATGAAAATCAAAGATGTAGAAACGTTCGAGAAACATAATCAGATTAAAATTGTAGTTCACGTGTGGGAGAAGGGGTTGAAGGGTGCCCGCTATAATTCACGTTCAACTTGTTATGAACGTGTAGTCAACCTCTTATTAGTAAAACAAGATGATAGCGAGGAATGGCACTACTGTGGTATTCCCAAAATCTCTCGCTTGTATACACACTTGGGACACTCTAAAAGTGGTGAACATTTTGTATGCGACCGCTGCATCCGCTCCTTTTGGAGTAAACATAAATTTCTAAGTCATTATGAATGGTGCAAGCGGGGTAAATTACAAATGGAACGCATGCCCAAAGACAAAATCTTTTCACATAGAGAGAATGGCGATGAACTAAGTCCTCTTCGTGTCATTTACGCAGACATAGAATGCTATATCGATGATATCATCCACAAGCCAGCAGCCATATCCTGCTATGAAGTATGGCATGACCATTTCCAAAATAGAAAAAATAAAATGCACGTCTGGCAAGGTGAGGATTGTATTTACCAATTCCTACAATTCCTCGAACAGGCTGTAAAATTTCAACAAAAGTATGATGGTGAACTCTATCGCAGATCATTGCATATGACAGCAGATGATCAAGCAAAATTTGATAGTTGCAACGTTTGCCTCAAATGTAGTAAAACATTTGATGATGATAAGATTAAGAAAGTGCGCGACCATGATCACATCACTGGTAAATTTAGAAACGCACTCTGTTCAAAATGCAATTTTTCACTTAGGATGAAACGGCGTACATTACCCGTCATTTTCCATAATTTCAAGGGCTACGACAGCCATATGATAATAAAAGGAGGTTTAGGTCAAATGAAAGAGTGGAAGTTTGATGTAATAGCACAAACGAGAGAGAAGTTTATGGCCATGACAGCAAAAGTGCCTGTCGATAAAACTAAAGAAAATAAGACGGTCTATTTTGATATAAAATTTTTAGATTCCTACCAATTTATGACTGCATCACTGGCCTCTCTCGTACAAAATCTAAAGTCTCTTCCACTAACACAAAATCTTAAGAAACAATATCCAAATCTAACCGATGAAGTCATCACACGGAAAGGAGTCTTTCCATATGCATATTTTGATGCGATTAGTAAACTCGGCGAGACTTCTCTTCCACCCATAGATAAATTTAAAAATGATTTGACCGGCGCAGAATGTAAGACCGAAGATTATGATCATGCACAAGATGCATGGATAAAATTTGACTGCCATACATTTGGCGAATATATGATTGCCTATCTTAAGTTAGATGTATTTTTGCTGGCTGATGTATTTCAGGAGTTTCGACGAGTGGCATTAGAAGAAGATAAGTTAGATCCCGTCCACTTTGTCAGTCTGCCAGCCATGTCCTTTAAATCAGCCTTTAAAATGACTGGTGAGACCATTCATCTCTTACAAGACCCCGAGATGTATAACATATTTGAGCGCGGAATACGCGGTGGTCTCACATTTGTAAATAAACATCATATAAAATCTGAAACAGTAGGTGATGATCATATCCACCTAAAGTACTATGACCAAAATAATTTATATGGCAGTTCACTGTCTAAACCACTACCTCATTCCGAGTTTAGTTGGTTAAAACAAGATGAGCTTGAGTATTACTCCAACCCTTCAAACATACTGAAGATTCCAGATGAAGGTGATTGGGGATATTATTTTGAAGTGGATTTGATTTATCCAAATAGCATTAAAAATAAAACTGCTGATTTCCCACTCGCACCTGAATCTGGTGAAGTGACTGAAGATATGTTTTCACCATTCATGTCACAATTTCATGATAACTTAAGAGAGTGTGGACAGCCAAGGTATAAACCATGCCGCAAACTTTTACTCACCCAATATGATAAGAAAAATTATCTCGTGCACTTCTGCATACTAAAATTCTATTTAGAAATGGGCATGCTTCTAAAGTCAGTTCACCGCATCATCAAATTTAGACAGAAAGCCTTCCTCAAACCATATATTGATAGTAACAGCCAGAAACGTGCACTAGCCCAAAATAATTTTGAAAAGGATTTTTATAAGTATAAGAATAATAGTCTATTTGGTAAGACGATGGAGGATGTTAGAAAACGCATGAACTACAAACTAGTCATTGATGATCAAAAATATCACAAATTGACCTCATCACCTCTTTTCATTGATAGAGACATTATCGATGAGGACCTTGTAGGTGTTAAAATGATAAAATCTGAAGTTGAGTTGTGCAAGCCCATCTATATTGGCCAAGCTGTACTAGATTACTCTAAGCTTGAAATGTACCAACTCTTTTATAAAATACTAAAACCATGTCCTCTCGTAAAAGAGGTTCGTTTGTTGGGTGGTGATACAGATAGTTTCTTCTTAGGTATTACCACTCAAAAAGATTTAAATTTTAATGAAGTAGCTAAGTCATTAGAAAAATATTTCGACACATCTAACTACAATCCCACTCATCCACTCTATTCCATACAGAATAAAGCCAAACTTGGTTGTTTTAAGGATGAAACAGCAGGAAAGGAAATAGATGAAATGATTCTCCTCCGTCCTAAAATGTATTCCATGAAATTAAAAGAATGTGCAGATAGTATTAAGCGTGCTAAAGGTATATCAAAATCCATTGTTCACAAAATGAAACATCGCTCCTATAAGAAGGCCTATAAAAATAAAACTATAACGTTTGTCAATATGACAATCTTAAAATCTCAAGTTCATACTGTGAAAACGCACACGTTCAAGAAACGAGCGCTTTCAGCATGGGAGGATAAGAGGTGTTGGATAGGACATAACACATCTCTTCCACATGGACATCCTGACACAAACATACCTCCACCCAAAAGAATAAAACTCACGCTACCACATTCAGGAGACGTCTTAGCATAATCAACTTTAACTCAGTATTTTGATGTTGCTTTTTGTAGATATACATGGTTGTTTTATGTATCGCATTAGATCGTTTCTTCCTTGTGAATATATGCCTACAGTCAGCCCATTCCCCCTATATCTGTGAAAAGACTTTTTCATACACATATTTTTATTTCAATAAACATATCACAATGACTTCACTTTGTTTTCCGAAACACTTAAGTTACGAGGGATTTAGTATCTTTGACATGGATGCACTCATGTAGACCATTTGTAATTTTGATAGAAATAGAGGGTATAGTTTGTTTGATAACAGGATGGTAGAAAATAGGTTGAAACATCTTCTCGACTATTCCATATAAAGCATCCTTATCATGAATGAAATCACGTAAAATGTGTTCTTTTTCCTCGCCAACAGAAATAGGTAGAATCAAATCACTTTGAATGTAAAGGTGTTGTTCATGTTTATCAAGTGTCATTGGTGTTTCTATACCAATCGTATGCGCAGCAGTAAACATATTTTGTAGCATTGAAAAACCAAAGAGTTTTTTCAAATTTTTACTCAATTGACATTGAATGTCATCACCCAGTTTCAGAACAACGCGTTGATTTTCAATTGAAAACGAAATGTGGTGTGTCTTTACATCATATTTACTTTTCATCACATGCTTCAACTTCTGTTGTATATAAGGATTTACTACATGAATGAAGCTTTCAACTGTATGATATAGACGCGGCATTATATTGATAGCAACTTTAGATTCTTGATAAGACTGGTAAATTTTCTTGATGCGATCACCATAGATGTCCACCCACCATTCATCATTAACTGAATCAGCTTAGTGTGATATTCATGAGGAAGC